>OW971931.1:12775000-13352500 GCA_943193695.1 Acrobasis suavella | reverse complement strand
ACAGATGTAATTTACTTTCTCATATAAGGTCACATGCATTCAAAACTGCTACCATAAACGTAAGTGATTTAAAAGTGGAACCGCTTCCATTATATTATTATAAAAACTTGAATAGTTTAACAACAAAGCATAATGATCCGCCACAGACATCACAAAAAGCTATCACCAAATGGATGTGCTTTGATTGTAAAATTGAGTTTTCTTGTCAAGGGACGATATTTAAAGAACGAGCAAAACATTACATGGAGCTTAGCAATGAAGTTTACACGTGCCCTGTGTGTTTATTTGCAATGCCTAATATATGCGGACTTAAAGCTCACCTTCGCCTTCATACAAACTCTCCGCCTTTTTACTGCCCAGAATGCGGCATGCATTTGTCAACAAAAACCATTAACTATCCATACACACACCATTGTGAAGGTTTTAAAATGATGCGGGCTACAAGTAGAGTGCAATGTCCTATTTCAGACTGTAAATTGCTCCACCCTAATGATGTTAGTAATCATTTAAAGAAAAAACATGTAGTGAAAGTATTTAAATGTAACGCTTGCGTTGTTGCAAGCTACAGTAATCAGACTATGGTCAAACATCTTAAGACACATAGCGTTGAATGCAAAGCCCTCATATTTTATCAGTGTGTACTGTGCCCAGGAAGACTGGTACTACCAGGCCAAATCGATCATCACTTAAAAAGTCACATAGATAGTAAAAGCTTTACTAACGTTTTTCCATGTTGGAGTTGTGGCCAGACCTACAAAGATATTAACTTTTTCCTTAATCATTATATTGAAAAGCATTGCCATACTGAACGAGCAAAAAATATTTTTGAATCTGTTTCGACGCTGTCTGAAAATATTTCATCGAAACGAATTTATCGTGTGGTTAAAAGATGTGAAAAATGTTTGAGAAGTTTTACATACAAATGTAAATATGATCAAATTCAAGTACTTCCAGATGAATGTCCATACAAATGTACGCTTGAATCACAAACAAGTAGTTCGTTTACAAAACAACCTAGTTCTGGACCAAGTTCTACAACACTGAGTTCAACTCACATGAGTCCATCTCCGATACCATCGTGTTCGGCATTGACTGAGAAAAAAATTAAGTGCCCCTTTTGCTCAATGTACATCAAGGAAACATGGGAAGATATCAAACAACATTTCTCTGTACATCATAAGAAACAACGCTGTCTAGATATCAAAATTACTTTGGAGAAATTAAATGTAAATAAACTTTCAAGTGTAAATAAAATTGTCAAAAGAAAACGTACTAGAAAGCCAAAAAAGAGCTATATTGATACAAAACAAAACGATGGAGTAAATACCAATAATAAGCCAACAACCTCGCCAGCCATCAGAAACAAATATGAGTGCAATATATGCGATTATGCTGCCAAGGACAAGGAGGCATTTGAAACACATATAAGAGAGCATAGGGACCCCTGTATGGCGTATCAATGCATGGAGTGTGGAAAATGTTTTGTTGTTAAACCATCTTTCTCTACGCATATGCTTTTAGAACACAACGTGTCAGATGTTGATGAATATATCGCGACAAAACAATGTTACAATGAAAATGCCTTAGATAAATACCAAAACGAATCTAATGATACTGAACCACTACGCGAAAATCAATGTCGAATTTGTAGGGACCAGTTTGACAGTGTAGATGATTTAGAAAAACATTTCAGGATGCATGGCATGGCCTTTTTATTGAAAAAGTCTTCAAACAAAAGCCCATAGATATGTTTTTAACTTCTACTTGCATGAGTTAACTAATTATTTTATATGACTAATCTTTTTAAACGGGATCATACACAATGCGCAGGCATTTTGTATGTGTAATCAATTTTTTTTTGTTTTGATTAACGAAAAATAACCACTTTTTTATTTATTTTATACTTTAAGAATATATGACATAATAATATGTTATAAATATAACATATTCTTAAATCTTATGTATACCTATCATAAAAATTGGTTTATCTGAGAAAGAATTTTGATGATTTTATTATAGTTAACTTTAAAATACTTAGTCCTTTTTAGGCCGGTCATATTGATCACAAAATACGCAACGGCTAGTTATTGGGACCACTACCAGTAGCGTTTATTCAAGTTTGTAGCTACGAAAGTCCTGTGCTAACTTTGTACCACATAAAAAACCGAGAAATTTTCGCACTATTGGTATTCTAAATATAAGTCCTTAACTACGCATTTTCACAAAAACAGAAATCTAAATTTTTAAAAGTAAACTAAAATTGCTACGATTTGATACCAAAACCAGCGCTGTAGGTTCAATACTTACCTACCGAGATACAAATCTCCAATACCTAATATTTTAAAAGATTTGATCACATTTCAACCCCGATATCGGGGAAAATTAATGATACGGGTAAAATCATAAAAAATGTGGTTGCAAATTTAATTACATTTGCTACAACATCTTTTTTCCGCCCGTGGAATGAGTATTTTACCCAAAAATTGAGGGGTTGAGAAATGTGACCAAATCTATCTTTATTTGGAAAAAATGTTAATTTTTGGAGATCTGTATCTCGGTAGTCGGTAATAATTAAACTTACAGAGCTGGTTTTGGTATCATGTCGTACCAATTTAGTATTGGTACTTTAAAAACTTATGGATTTGTTTTGTTTATTTATAAGGTTTTCTTATATGTATATTAAGGTACTAGTAGTGGTTGCAACAACATATTAAAGAAATGTGAACTAGCTGTTAGTTTGCGAGTTTTATGTTAAATACTTTTGTTTTAAATATTTATGAGTGTAGTAAGAGTAAATATTAGGTCCTTACTTATGAAATTGGCGTTTTGTAGTACTGGCCACTTTAATCACAAATTTCTCCTCTTTGGTTAGAAATTCCAAATTCAAATTTATACAGGTATTTCCACGTGTATTTGTGTTTCGTAAACCGCTATTTATTTGTTTTTTTTTCTGTTTTTCTGTTTGCGGTGCTCAGTTTAAAAAATGGAAAATTTCAAATATCGCATTATTTACGAGGTCCACCGTGGCACCAGTGCTGCGGAAACGGCTCGAAGGGTTAATGATGTGTATGGCGGTCGTGTCGCAAAAGAAAACACAGTGCGTTTTTGGTTCTAACGTTTTCGTTCTGGAAATTTTCGACCTGCAGAACAAGCCCCATGGACGGCCGGAAACCGAAGTGGACAATGCAGAATTGAAGGCTATCGTGGAAGCGGATCCGTCGCAAACCACGTCTGAGTTAGCTGCAGGCTGTGGTGTTAGTGATAAAACTGTTTTAATTCACTTGAAGTAAATTGGGAAGATTAAAAAGCTTGAAAGGTGGGCTCCTCACGAATTGAGTGAAGCAAACCGGCAAACGCGCGTCGACTGCTGCGTTACATTACTTGACCGGCACAATAATGAAGAGTTCCTTAATCGAATCATTACCTGTGATGAAAAGTGGATTCTCTACGATAATCGGAAGCGCTCATCGCAATGACTGGATCCTGGCAAGCCAGCCAATTAAATCCTGCCCCAAGCAAAAATTCACCCAAAAAAGTTACTTGTAAGCGTTTGGAGGACTAGTGCCGGTGTAGTTCATTACAGTTTTCTCAAATTTGGCCAGACGATTACGACAGACGTCTATTGTTAGCAATTGTAAACCATGATGGATAAGCTAGCTGCTAAACAATCGAGGATAGTCAATCGCTCTACGCCACTGCTGCTTTATGACAACGCTAGATCACACATTGCACAACAGACAGCTACCAAATTAGAAGAACTTCAATTGGAATGTCTAAGATATCACCGCACTCCGCAGGCCTTGCTCCAACAGATTACCATTTTTTTTTAAAATTTTGGGTAACTTCTTTCAAGGGGAAAAATTCAACTTTGATGGGGCAGTCCAAACCGCCTTCAAAGATTTTATTGATTCCCGTCCGAATGGTTTTTTAGATTAAGGAATCAATGCACTACCTATGAGATAACAAAAGTGCATAGATAACAATGGTTCATACTTTGATTAAATAAATATATTAAATTAAAAATATTCGGCATTTTGTATCTCCCATACAAAACTCCGATTTCATATGTAAGGACCTAGGTAATAGTTCGTTTTAATACCACACACTGTATGATTTCAGAGGGTGCTAACATTTAATATGCTTTTCATACCTAAGATTAGTATTAGATATTAACATCCTAGCTAATAATACATTTTTTAAATGTAATTTTGACATAGGTAATATATAACTTCACCATACTTTTAGATCTGAACATATAGACATTACATATAATCATGCCTGTTTTCCACAGATGTAGACAGAGACGTTAGATACCTACAGGTATTATAAGGTATTCGTTAGCGGTTAGATAGTTATAAAGCAGGTAGTTAGTAAGTATATCTTCCTAAAATGACAGCGCCACCGATTTTATTTTTATTGTGTGTTATGTGAAATATGTCACATCATAAATGTTACGTTATTTTAGTAAGTAGGGATTCGCTGCAAAATGGCTAGTCTTACTAACTTACTTGTAGAAATGGCATATATTACGGCGATCCTACCTAGTTATTGTAGTTATTACTATTTGCTATGTTGTATGTTTTTATTACTATTTTTGGTTGTTTACAAATGATATTATTTTGTGTACTTGTGTGTGATTATATAAAAATAAAATAAAGCCAAGTAGAATGTATCGTCAAGCCATGGAACTGAGCAACTTTGGATAAAAAAATAAGATCATTTCTTCGAAGTCATATTTTTGTAGGTAAAGAGGAGTTTTTTAAATCGTAGTTTGCTATAAAACTAGCAGTAAGTATCCTATTTATTTAAATATTCTACAGTAAACTTTGTTTGATCTTTTCATGATCATAACAGACACAGGGCACACAGAAAGTGCACTGCTTGAACCTAGACCATTCATAATGATTATGATTGGTATACAAAATACACAATTAGTATGTATGTATTACTATACAACGTGCATGAAAAAGGTAAACTTATTCTAACAAAATAACAAGGTATTTGAAATTGTGAAGTACCCTTTCTATTTACGTTGTAACTTACACTTCCTGTTAATTATAATACAGAGTTTTGTTAGTCTTTTACTAAAACTAATAGGCTTATTGTAAACATTTACTAAAATAAACAATTTTAAAATGCTTTTTTTTAATTTTCATTATGAACTTAAGAGTCCCCTTATCATAGACAGAATCAGACTTACTCATACAAACGTAGTCTACCTAGCTTTTATTTTGAAACGACTTGTCAGATATGGAAGAAATTATGTAATTTCAAAGAAATTGCTTCGGCCGCACTTGTGCCTATCGTCCGAAAGCTATTCGCGGCGAATCTTCGTACGTTTTGTACACTAAAAAGTTATCGCGATAAAGCGCTGGTCACACTAGCGGCTTCGTTATTTTTCACGAACTATCTGGCAATAATCCAAGATGGCGTCATCTACGTGTTTTCAATATGGACGACGACTTTCTTTTCTTTAACATGTGTGCTAACAATTACATAATGCATTTATTGAAACCTAAAAAGAAACCTAGAAAGAAACAGCTAAAAATTTTAACAGTATTTTATCGTTCCACTCCATTTTTACTCATTAACAACCGTGGCACCGTCGCACAGCACCGTCCGAACAAGTTAAAAACAAACGTCAAAATGAACGCACAACGCAAGTGCGACCACGCAGAGCGAATTGTTAGCGTGCATAAATCCTTTGATGTATCGCCACCCGCGCGATAACTACACGAAGTCCGAATATTTGGGACGATATCCGATAACGGCCGGTCACATTTGCGTGTATCGTGTAATAGCACGAAGCTTCGTGACGATAGGCGCAGGTCCGCACCCAAGCATTAGGCATAAAACTAGTTTTTACAGTTAAAATATGAACCTGAGAGCAGCCTTCCCGTCTTACTTTTCATACAAATGCTCGTACGTAATTATGGCGTTGTAAGTGATCTTTCTTAAATACTTTTGAAGTAACAGATATCTTGTGCACTATTTCTAGGTTTCTATCGAAATAAAAAATTAATATTATAAAAACAATTTCAGTATACGCCTCCAAAAATCTGCTATTTTGCACAAATTTTACCTGAACTTCGACCGTTCATAAAGTACTCTTATATTTTAAAAATAAAAAAAATATTTTTTTAGAAACCTCGCATATGTACTTAATGAAAATTTTAAATAAAAATCATTTTTTCACACACTTGTAAGGCTTTCTGACAAAAACGTATATCCTGGAACAAGTTTTAGATATTTCCGCACCCTATGAATAGTTAATATTCGTTCAATGGATAGTTAATAATAATACTAATTTCATTCAATAAGATGCAAACCGTGCCCTAAGGCGCTATCTCTCTCTTTTTGGTTTGTTTTTTTTTTCTAGCATTGCCCAGGATGAAACAACAAGCTTTTCGAACTATGCTCTCGTTGACGACAGAGCCGCCGGGAAGGGCCGCCTTAAAAGAGAATATATTGTATCATATCATATTTGACCATCAGTATGGAAAACTTCTACACCCTTATATTTTCTTTCCAGTTCATAATTTTATGTAGGAAACTAATTATAACCCTAGATAATTGCAATTTCTTTAAAATTACGCATTTTTACTGAAATCTGACATGTCGTTTCAAAATAAAACGTAGACTACATTTGTATGGAAAAGTCTAGAGTAAGGGACTCTTAAGTATTGAGGTTTTTTTTAGAGGAATTTTCATTTAAAGTGAACATGAGAAATTATTTGGCGGCCACCTTGGATCCAAACTTTGATTGCAGTTACGAGTTTCACGGGATACTCTTCCCCAGCATACAAAATTTCAGACTCCTAGGATGTTCCAGAAGGACGTTATGAACGAAATAAGTTAAAATTCTAAAATCCAGACGGCAGCATCTTAGGCCGATATTACATTATCAAAGAAATATGATCATAATGTGGGAGTCCCAATATACAAGTAGTGTATTTCTATGAGTCCCACTGTGGGACTCATAGAAATACACTACTTGTATATTCATCTTTGTAGAAATATGAAGAACCATTATACAGTGTAATAAAAACATAGGATTCACACTGTATATAATCATAGACATGGGATCCTAATTGACAGCATGCGTAGAAATATGATCATATTTTTGTTTTTGTTGATAAAAATTGTATCCTCAAATAGCAAAATTTTTGAATGGACTATCGAAACGAGAAAAACAATTATTAAATTTATTTTAAAAGCCCGCGTGAACAAATATCTTGAAAATATAAATTTTACGGCAATAAATATAATACTTTCATGCTAGTCTGGTAGAAAAGAAAAAACTTAGAATGTACTAGTTCCTTCTCTTCCCGTGCAAATCGTAAAAGCCAATCGAGGGAATGGGCGAGATTTGAATCATGTTAACAGGCGATGTGGCTGCCAACCTATCACTATTTTGATTCGTTTTTCTTTCTTATTATATCATCATGCTAAGCGTGGCCGTCGGGTCGTGCCGCCTTAGCTGTCTACCCCGTCAGGGATAATGACGTGAATATGTATCTATATCTTTTTTAAACTAATAAAATTGCAATCACGACATGACAACGGAAAAAGCGCGGTATCCATCTTGATATTATGACATTAATATGACCCTAGGTGTATTATAGAACGTGTATACAACAACATCCTATAAATATGATCTCTATTAGTTATAATTCTATGAATAAATGAAAATGTTATATCGGCCTTAGATACCAACAGACTTGCGTTCTGATTCTGCGACTAAAAAAACACAGATAATACATATTTGTAAAAAAAACCCTTGGATATTGAATTGTATGTCTAAGGGCCGGCGCACATATGGCGAAGCGCAGCGCAGAGCATTTTTCACTGTCAAGCTATTATCGACATTGTCCTCTTTGAAATAATATCCAAAATCAGATTAAATTTCAATCAAATCAGATACAGTTAATGGAAGGTTAAAAAAAATTTGCTCACTATATTTGTATAGGTACATATAATACTTTTGAGTTGATGATTGCCGGCCATCTTTGAAAATTAAATCAAAAACGCGCGTTTGTTCCCGTTACACCAAGATTAATAACAGTGCTACTCATTGGGAAAAATTCCCACTGAGTAACAGTGTTACACATTGCAACATTTGCAACTGAAAGTTTTCGAGTCACACTGTTATTAATCGGCACTTTGTATTCCCGTTCAGTCACAGTTATAAAGCTTAAATAAAACAACTGAAAAGATGAATGTTTTGTAATATGTATGTATAAGAGTCTTCGGGTATGGGAATACAAAGTGCCGATTAATAACAGTGTGACTCATTGGGAAAAATGTCAGTTGCAAATGTTGCGTGTATCACTGTTACTCATTGGGTTTTTTTTTCCCAATGAGTAGCAATGTTACTAATCTTGGTGTGACTCAAAGGGAATAAACAAAAACGCGCAATGCTTGATGGGAGTGGCTCAGCCTTCCCTTCGGTCTTCGGCCAGGCCGAACGCAGAGTCACATAACACGCTTATGCACTTGTCCGAATTCGATTCATGACATTAACAAATTATAATGTCGACTTCAATCTGCTGACCGGGTATACACCCACTTACTAGAATTTCATTTGACATAATTTCATCTGCTATAATGGTCAACAGACATAATATTGTTTTTCATAATTTTATATGTCATACTCGTTGTTTACTATATTAGTCACATGCTAGAATCATGTGCCATAATATCGTTTGCCATCGTAATTACTTGCTATCAGAAAGTAGGTTAGGAGTTAGAACTATGACCCCCTTAGAAACGACTTGCTGCCAGAATGTAGGTTAGTTTAGAACTGTGATTCCCTCAGAAACGACTTGTGACCAGAAAGTAGGTTAGGTTAAGTTAGAACTGTGACCCCCTCAAAAACGACTTGCTACCAGAAAGTAGGTTAGGTTAAGTTTGAACTGTGACTCTTTTAAAAACGACTTGCTATATATCGTATCGATTATAATGATAGGTAGGTATTAGAAATGAAAACAATTTAATATATAATTATATTATTATATATTTATTCCACTTACATAATTTTTACTTAGTGAAAATATAAATCTAATGCCGTCGCCTTATTTAGATAATATCTCATTGATTTTATTTGTACGATTTAATGACTTTTTTTTCGTTTGTTTGTTGCTGGTTTACCATTTAGAGTTGATTCAATTTCCATCATTACTTTATGCGACTCCTTCATTATTTCTGTACTGAAAAAGTAAAAGCCGGGATGGGATTTCCCTATTAATGTATTAATTCAATAATGCCAAGCTTCGGCAAAGTTTTGTGTTTACGTGGCGTTGAAATATTCTGTTAAATAATATTTTTGCAATTTATAAAATGGATAGCAATACGTATGGCACTCATATCATTATGGAATCTAATGTACGGACAAACAAGAATATGTCACATATCTTTTATAGTAAATTAAACATTCGGGCATATGAAATTCGGGTAAATAAAATTCTGGCATATTATATTATTGCATATAATTTTCAGGCAACCAATAGACATTCGCTAACCGCTGTATGCATAATATTCTTGGACACGCTGAAAAACACTTGTATGGAAATAAAATAAGATGAGGCTGAAGTTTTTCAAAACATTCTATTTTTTTTAACGATGCGGTATGGTGTGACGTGAACTAGGGAGCGTTGTGATACCTTTCAGGAGAACAATCACCTAACGAACGTCCTATACCTAATTAAGAAAGGAATAGTCTAAGTAGCTTATTACGGAAATATTGCAATACACTTATAATTAATTTTTCTATAATAGGCAATCTGACGGAACATAGACGACCTCCGTAGCCTAGTGGTCATCATGCCATGCTGCCACACCGGAGGTTTGACATCCCAGTCAGATCAAAATGGAAAATGACTTTTTTCTAATTGACTTGGGTCTTGGATATTTATCTACACATGTATTTGTTATAAAATATAGTATCGTTGAGTAGTATCCCATAAAACAAGTCTCGAACTTACTTTGGGGCTAGGTCAATCTGTGTGATTTATCCGTATACCTTTATTTATTTATATTCACCGTTTTATGAATTTATTACACTAGTTTACAACATTTAACTTTTTGTCTATTGCTGCGAATTTGGTAGTTAATAATGTTCACTAATGACTTGTTTTTGTGAAATCTACCCTCAAAATTTTTGAGCAGCTGGAGTTTGTTTTCGATTTTTATCATTTAAGCATATATATTATATATTAATCGATAACAGGCATATTGTACTGTGTAAAAATTAATAACTGAAGTTTTTGCACCATGAGTAGTCCAAGAAGCGGTGTTTAAACAATCCAGATCATTTTTGCTACATATGCGGAGAAAATGTGTTTAACGATTGTAGAAGAGTTATATCAGAGTTAGTAAAAAATATCTATTTTGAGTATTTTGGGATGCTCTTGGATAAAAATGAGAAGTCTTGGGCCCAATTGTGATTGTAAATCGAGTGTGGAATATTTAAGATTATGGAAAAGTGGTAAAAGAAGTGCCTTTAAATTTGGAACACCGACTATTTGGCGAGAACCACGAAATCATCTCAAAGACTGTTACTTTCGTAGCGTGAACGTAAACGGTTAAAACACAAAAAATCAAGCTAGGTAAATGGCAGTAACAAAGTACTAGTTGTGTTCAACATCCAGTGCAGAGCTCACCAGACTCTTCAGAGCTTAAAACTATATCTGAACTCTTAGAACAAGACATTGAAGGCCCAAGCTCATCACAGAATGATACTAATTTTGAAAGTATGTCAAATGAGTCAAAATTCTTTTCCCAAAAGGAGATAAATGATCTTATAAGATATTTAAATCTTCCTAAACAAGCTTCAGAATTGTTAGCATTAAGACTGAAAGAAAAAATCGAGGTAAATTTCGAAAGTCCTATCTTGCTAGATAGGAATTTTGAAATTTACACTAAAATTAAAATTGAATTTTAGTTGGGATTGCTGTGCTACTGACTGTCCGTACTGTAGTGCCTCAGCAACTGACTCACGTCTTTAAGAGGCGAGTAAAGTGTTATGTTATGTATGAATGAAATAGGCGAAACCTCAAGCCATAAAAACAAAGGAACTTTTTCCTTACCTTAACCCTTTAAACTTGTTTAAACACTTTAAATAAGGTTTTAGTAAAATAACTTTTTTTTTATTTCAATTTTGACCTTTCATGCCAAACATCGGCCTTTTTCTACAAAGCTTTCGGCTTTTTTTTGATTTCGAGCTAGCAACACTGATTGTATGTTATTATGACTATTATTTTGACAATTGTCTTTGCTTGGTTTGGTTGGTCACTTCTATAATTCACAGCAAATTGTATTTTTCAACTTTCGTTTGTAATAATTTAAAGAAAGATGTTCTAGTTTTAATTTTATATTCATTGACTTCTTTTATAGCATACCTACATCGCGTAAAAATAGAAGTGCAAAATATCAGAAGTGGCAGTCTGGTGTTAAATTTTAGTTTATACACCCATTTGTAGTACACGTACAAGTATCATCTATGCAATTTTACTTTTCTTTATATCTGTAATTTGGATTTTTACTTCAAGATGCATCTTGGAGTAAATATATCAAATGCATTGCAGCAACTTGAAAGTGTGAAAGCTGCTGTAGATCAAAGTGACGATCCTAAGTTGAAGGTAAGTTTTGGATTATTTGAACTAAGTAGTAATCCCAAGTCATAAAAAATTGTTAGGTTGTGAAATATGTTCACAAGAAAAGCTTACATTACATTGCTGTAACCTTTGGTCCAGCTAAGACGAAATCTGAGCATATTAAAATTGATCGGCTGACTAGTTATTGTACATTATTAGTCTTACGAGTACCTAGCCCTCCATCCATGGTTTGAATATTTTTTGTCATAATCTTTGACCTAACTCATAACAAATGCAACATTATTGTGATTCACTTTGTATCAGATGTATACTTACCCAAAGCAGTTATTGAAAAGGCCCACCTACAACCTTTTTTCTGTCTACTTTTTTTAAATAAAAATAAAGCTTTTCCTATAGGCAGCTACAAATGATGACTTAAATATGCTGATCAGCCTTCTGGAGAGTCCTATATTGAAGAGCATAGCAACTCTTCATGATTCAGTGGGTATGCTTGCCACACAAGTAGCCCATCATCCTTCTATACTTCCAGGGGACTTTGACATTACTCCAGCTGGTAAGTATTGTTTTTATAAAGAAACAAACCCTAGCCTTAACTATGTTAAGGTTTTACTTGATAGGAAAAACTGCATCAAAATGTGTGTTGTTTCATTCAGTAACTTAATGCATAAACAAACAAACAACTTTATATTTTATTCATTTTATCTATCGTTACTTTGGTTATGTGTATTCTTTTAACATCAAAGAGCAATGAATTTTGATTCAGTTTACCATATTATATCTACCTACATTCTTATTTAAAATAAAAACTATTTCTTTAGTGTAGTTTAGGTTTGTGATAATAAAAATAACAATTATCTGTGTTTGCTACTCATAGGGGACTTAGCTCTTCAGGCTAGAAATCTTTATGGAGGTCATGAGGGAGAGGAAGAGCAGAGAGTGCCTCAGGTCTCTCCACCCCACAGCTTGGAATTTGGCTCCAGTTCTGACAATGAGCGCATTCTGGGCCTCGATAATGCATCTGTGGACTCTAACATGTCTCCTAAACAGGTTGGTAAAGTTATATGTTGAGCTTAACATTAAAAGTAGATATTATTTAAAAACCTGTATGAAGAACAAAGTGAGATTAGATACATGCTCCAGTTTCTACTTACGGTTTGAGCTTTTCACAATTGGCAATATTTAAGTCAGTCTGTCCTTTTACTAGTGCCTGCAGGATAAAAATGAGGCAGAACATTATGCAGGTATCTTCTCCTACAGCTTATAGTTTGGTTCCAACAAAGACAAATAAGCATATTTTAGGAGTAAACAATGCTATTGTAGAATCTTAATTACATCAGACTGAGAATGTTCTATTTATTTTTAATATAAATATTTTTTGTAATTTTATTGTGTTTTTGACATGCCAACTAGTTTCAGTCTTGTCTTAACCATTAGAAATATAAAAACATTCATACATACTAGCAAAGCCAATGAGTAAGATTGAGGAGGACAAAGGAATAAACATTAAACAATCCACATAATCCACTTTGATTTCTAGAAAGTAAACTACAAAATATGTGTTTACTAATAAAACAATGCAGTGTTTCTGTATTACACACAAGGCCACACAACACAAGCTTTATTGGTAGATTCACATATCAGTTTCAGTCCAACAAATGCTGGCCATGGCTTGTGGACAGATTGTATTGTTTGTGATTTTAACCAGTGCAAAATGTTTGCAGGTGCGAGGACTGATGGAAATAACGCGCAATGATGACTCTCTGGCTTCTTCGTCCCATAATATTGTTACTGGAGACTGGGCGCAGGTTGAAATTATCAATTTGGTGAATGATGGCACTGGCCTCGGATTTGGTAAATAATTAATGGATAACATTGTATTATGTACTCTACTTAACAGAGTACATAATACAATGTTATCCAAAAATGTACCTAAATGTAGGTACGCTTAAATGTAGTACACAGCCTCACCAGCCAGGGCTGGCTGTGTACAGTGAATAATGCTTAAAAAACTTAGACCTTTAAGTCGGCCTCCTTATAAATTATTTAATAAGTTTTAAGAACAAGTGCTCTTTTATTAATTGGTTTCAGCACAGAAACTCTTAATAATCATGATTTTAATAAAACATTTTCAAAAATTAACCATTAATCCTAGTAAATCACTGTTTTTAAGAATGCTAGTCACCATTGACATGCATTACTATTTTTGATATTTTATTAAATTGATCAGTGCCTACCTTATAAAATTTGGAGCCATTCATGTAAATTATAATATTACCTAAATTACAAGAAGGGCTCCATATCAAAGAAAATAGGTACATTTCCTACTTTGCCATCATTATAAAGGTGGCACAGGATAGGCATTTGTATTTTTCTGTATGAAATGCATGCCACTGCTAGTCACAAATGAAATTTCGGCACGTATGCCGCTTGTCGACTCACGAGATGATGACGCGCTATCCCTGAAGGTTTTTGTCCCGAAAAGGCTGAGTACTGGTGCGGGGCTGACTAATAGTGCCCTTACTCTATAATTCTGATCCGTAAGTAGATAAGTTTAATACCTGTTAACAATATACAAGAAATAGGTAAAAATGTATATTATAATGAAAGAAAAGAACAATACTTCATTTGGTGCAAATTTGCAGGAATAATTGGAGCAAGAACAAGCGGGGTTATTGTGAAAACTATTCTAGCGGGAGGGGTCGCTGATCGCGATGGCAGGCTCAAATCTGGGGATCATATTCTACAAATTGGAGATGTAAGTACACACAGGATATTTTTGCTTCTTTAGTGCTGGTTGAATACTTCTCTGCCTTCATAAGATTTACTACATAGCTTGCTTTTGTTTAGTCAATATGTTTATGAAGGATATATGTATATATTGCCTCTTTAAATATTGCAATAAATATTTTACAGCCATGCATTTACTATTGTATAGGATAGGGACAATTCTGATAATAAATTTAGAATATTGCCATTCAAAAATGAATACTCACAGGTGAGTCTAATGGAGATGGGATCTGAGCAAGTCGCAGGTGTCCTTCGGGCCTCGGGCTCCCGTGTGAGACTTGTGGTAGCGCGCCCTGTTGACCCCACTCATACTAAGCTAGGCGGCGGATCGCCTGCTCCCGTCGTGCCTGCTAGGTAACTATACAAGTTATTAAATGCACTGTGTTAAATTGACCGCCCCACACTACCTAATTTCCCATTACTATTTTCTATATGTATAGCGAGGTTGCCTGGAAGAAATTGCTCAGCGATGAGGCTGCCTTTTGTGCATTTCCTAGTTTTTAAGATAATAATGTCCTGTATTTATTTATTTTGTGCCATAAAGGGTATTGTATTGTATTGTATATCTGATTTCATAGGTGGTTCCCATATTCAGGTGTTGTACCTGTAGGAGACAACTTCAGTTTTCAGGATTCGTAACATTAGCGTACGCTCTTATGTCTCGGACGTGAGATTCGTGAGAAGTGCTTAACGTAGTGCAGGAAGTGCCGCATCATGTTCAGTCAGCTCACCTTAAATTGTGTAAGGGGTTCCATTGGGAAACACGTCGAACCTTGAAGCCAGCCAGCACATACTTATATATGTATTGTTTATTTGTTAGTTTTTACTTCTATCATAAAACAGAAGCAGGAAGACATACTATTCCTCTTGCTTCAGATTAGTTACCAGAAGGAGAGTTTATGGAATTTAGATTTATTTTCGAATCTTGTGGCGTGGTAACAAAAATAATGCTGCATATTAATCATTATTATATATTTATTATTCATTCTAGACTTCTGTCGGATCCTGAAGCATTAGACCGCTACCTGTTAGACGCCGGCTTCGAGCAAGTGTTCCACACGCAGCCGACGACGTTGCCGCACAACTCTAACACAACTAGATTTGTCTTTGATCAGTCTATTACCCCTCCCCCAGAAACAGGTATATAACCTTATTTTTATCGTCTTATTTAAATAAAAAAGTTTGTATTTGACCAATTTTTATTTGGTTTTAGATTAAAGCCTTATACCAAGTAAAAAGTCGATTACATTGGAAAGTCTATTCTTTTAGTTGTAAGAATTATTTACCTTGACTGATGTTCTGCCTTCATTCCTTAATTGTTTCCATAAAATTCGTTCCAAGATATATTGAAAGTTTTATTATACACTTGTTTGTCCAGATGCTGAGTCACCAGAAGTAGACCGTTTCACAGTGCAACTGAAAAAAGACGAAAATGGTCTTGGCATTACTATAGCAGGTAAATTAACAGTATTTAATTTAGAGAGATGTCTCATAAATAGTTAAGCCTTACTAAAGAATAATTTGTATATAATAGTGGTTTAGACACCTGAATAAAAAGTTATTGAGGTATCTGAAACCTCTCATATAACTCATTGAAATGTGGATTGTCATATATCTGTTTATTTGAAATCGTGTTCGAATCATTATACTGTATGGACCAAACCAACATACCTTACTTTTTACTGATTAAGAGCTTAACCAAGCCAGGATAGTGTAGTTTCATCTTTAATCTGCAGGTGTAATTTTTGACAGGTTACGTATGTGAGAAGGAAGAACTGTCCGGCATTTTCGTGAAGTCCGTGACGGCGGGCAGTGCGGCCGCACTTAGCGGCAAGGTGCGGGTCAACGACCGTATCGTGGCCGTGGACGGAGTCTCTCTCGCCGGCAAGTCCAACCAGCGGGCTGTGGACGCTCTTAAACAGAGCGGCAACGTGGTCACTCTGGAGCTGGAGAGGTAACTACCAGCAGCAAGGTGCGGGTCAGCGACCGCATCGTAGCCGTGCACCGAGTCTCTCTCGCCGGCAAGTCCAACCAGCGGGCTGTGGACGCTCTCAAACATAGCGGCAACGTGGTCACTCTGGAGCTAGAGAAGTAACTACCAGCGGAGCGGCAAGGTGCGTGTCAACGACCGCATCGTGGCCTTGGACGGCGTCTCTTACCGGCAAGTTCAACCAGCGGGCTGTGGACGCTCTCAAACAGAGCGGCAACATGGTCACGCTGGAGCTGGATAGGTAACTACCAGCAGCAAGGTGCTTGTCAACGACTGCATCGTGGCCGTGGATGGCGTCTCTCGCCGGCAAGTTTAACCAGCGGGCTGTGGACTCTCTCAAACAGAGCGGCAACGTGGTCACTCTGTAGCTGGAGAGGTAACTACCAGCAGCAAGGTGCGGGTCAGCGACCACGTCGTGACCGTGGACGGCGTCTCTCTCGCCGGCAAGTCCGGGCTAGGGACGCTCTCAAACAGAGCGGTAACGTGGTCACTCTGGAGCTTTAGAGGTAATATAATACAAGACGTTACTAGCTGCAGATAGCGTTTTACATTTTGTCACACTGCGCACTGTCACACGTCGTGCATTTCCTGAACTTATGTTAAGCAACCTACTTTACTGTGCGCATTAGGTACTACACACCTTATCTATTGTTTCCGGATGCTTAGAGCGTTTGTATTTGTTCAGTCTTATTATAAAAAAGGCCATAATCGTGGTTTAGTCCCGTATTATCTAAGTCGGGGTTTAGTACGGTAACAAGCGATAAATCTACTTTAGACTTTCTTTTATTACAAAACCTGAACCAAACACAGAATACGATAGATCCAACTTAGTCTGACCGGAAGTAGGAAAATCGTTCCATTTTTCATAATAATATATTTTCGTCGAAAAGATTTTAATTAAAAGCGAAATAAGTTTAAATAAAATTAATTCAAAACTATGCTATTATTAAATAACAATTATTAAAGAATAATAAAGTAATTACAGTATCAAAAAACGGAACGAAGCTAAGTTGACAACTTTGACAACGTAATTCTATATTTAGTCTGTGGGCACTCGTCTTAATAAACTGTCATGGAGCCTAACCTATGATTTTGTTTACATTTGTAAATTGTAAATAATCTTAACAAATATTGTTTTTATATGTGTGTTGTATTGTGTTATAAATATAAAATCGTGTTTTTAATGTTGTGAATGGAAATAAACGAACAAAAGTGTTGAAATTGTGTTTGTCATAGAAACTTGTAAAACAATAAAAACACTTTTATATCATAATCATGGCAGTTTTAACACATTTCCTGGATATAATAATAATTTATTATCAGCCATCAAGTAAAATTTCGGATTTACTAAAATTTCACAATAATTTTTATGTTTTGTTTTGATTTCTGTCACGGTTTTGAGGTTAATCGTAGCTTAAACTAGCCTCCTAGCTGGTTTATCTTTAGGCCGAGGATCGTCCTCAGAACAAAACATAAACTTTGTTTTATAATAAGATTTTCCTTGTTACATAGTTTAGATCGACTTTAAAACTCGATCTATCTATAAACCTTGTTTTATAATAAGACTGGTTGTGTTTGTTTGTGTTTGTTGCCGCCGTCGTTCTTAATTGTATTGCTTTGTGATAATTTATTTCGCTGCTAAATTAATCTTAATCTTCTATATGCTTTCTTTTGATAAATAAGCTGAAAACAAATAATTCCTCAGGTACCTGCGCGGGCCGAAGTTCGAGCAGCTGCAGCAGGCGATCGCAGCGGGCGAGTCGGCGGCGGCGGTGGTGGCGCCGCACAACCCCTTCCTGCACATGCACCGCCCCGAGCCGGCCAGCTGCGACACCGAGATACAGATGACCGCCTTGTCTCCTCCGTCAGTATAATAAAATATAATTTTTCTAAACTAAAACCAGACTTCATCGTCAAACTTGGGATATCTCCTTTCCAACAAAAAAGAATCACCAAAAACTGTTCATAAACGACGAAGTTATCCGCTCACTCACCTAAAATTGACTAAAATAAGTTTGAGATGATGCCCGCGTGGTCATTTTTTAAGGGTGAAAACTGCGTCAGTCGTGTCCACGCGATGTGTTCAATCCATCTTTGTCACAAACTGTACTGGATTATGTGTATTTTCATCCATTTCGGTCCTTCCGGGTCCTGAAGAGAGCGTTTGTGATTTTCTAGAAATTTGCCTCTAATCGCCGCTAAAAGCCAGTCAAATGACTAATTTCCTGTGGTGATGCCGCTTCCTGAAACATATTTACACGAACGAACCAATCCGCGCGACTTCCGGTCAACGCCATTTTTCAGGTGCGACACACAACCAACCCACAACGTCATTGCGTTTTGGATTTTCGTCGAAAATTTGAGGCACAAATGAGAAACGGTTCCACGTGTAACCGTTTTTCAAATTTTAAATTAAGTTTACTTATTCGCTATAGTTTTTCAGAATTTAGAATAAACATGTTAAATCGTTTTTCGGTTTTACGGTTTACTAATAGTCAGTCTGCGCCTGTACATTTGCATTCAAAGAGGACGCGGTCACGTAATCGTAATGCATTTTACGCGCGGGCGGCGGTAGATTGTTAATTTCGTCGCTTGCGGCGCTCGCGCCGTGCGCGCGAACGAGGACGGCGGCGAGCGGAGCACGAAGCCAGGATGCCGATACGAGGTTTGATTTACTGGAGCAACAGGTCAGTCATTTCTTTCACCCTCCTATGGAAAATAAATAATTAGTCCGTAAAGTTATTTGTATTAACAATCGACTTAAAACAACTTGTTGGTTCGGTCACAATTTGTTGGTATTACTATTTCGTGTCGGTTAACATAGGTGGTTGCCGTTTATCACCATTATTCATCACTAGCTGCGTCCCGCGGAAAAAGTAGCCTATGTGTTAATCCAGGGTGTCAGCTTCCTGCATACCAAATTTTATCGAAACGGTCCAGCCGTTTGCGCTTGAAGAAGTAACAAAGAGTTAGAGTTATATATAGTGTGATGTCAGCTGAGTTCGATCTCATACAGGGGCAATTCGTGTACCTACATTTATTTACGATTATTTTATATGCGAAACCTTTTTCTTTTTCTATGTAATATGAAGTTTGTTATCTGCTGATATATGTATATCGTCAGTTGTCTTTCCGTCTGCTTTATCGATATGTACTATTTTTAACTATATAATGTTATTGGATGGTGCTACATTCAATTTTTATCCTCTTTAAATTCAAATTAAATCCTGTGCAATTAACGTGCCCATGCGCATCGAAGATGTTAAAACGAGCTGTCAAACCAATCTAGTTTAAAAAAGGGGGGTGGGGGCAGAAGTGTGATACAGAAGTATTACCATCTAATACCCTTCCGAACTTCGATGACCCGACTGATCCAATTTGGTAATTTGGCTACGACTACATTCTTCGGAAGACGGTAGTTTTATACCATATGATTTTAAACGTAAATTGGTTTATATTTTGAATCAAATGCTATTTCTAAAGAATCGTCATTTATTCGTAAGATTATCTCTCGGATCTCAAATATAATTTTTGCAGAAGATTAAATAAGCAAAATTTCGCCAGTTTCGATAATTGTCATTAACTGTAAGACAATGGTCTTAACAGTATCTTAGAGGTTACATATCTAGTTTGTAGAACTCCTTCCATAAGATTTAAGCTTTCTGTCAGATTGTTTTCTTATGAAAAGTTTTAGAATAAAAGAAATTATTCAGGGTGGCTATTGTTAACCTCTCATTTTGATGTCTCCTCCTTTTTTTTTGTAAGTAATTATTTAGTTAAATAAAGATGAGCTGGAGTCTATACAGCAGACTCCTGTGATTAACTCAATTACTTAACAGTGTAACGCGCCTATCGTAGGAAGTTGCTTGCCAAAACTATTTACAACGTTACGGAATTTGTTTGCTGCAAAATGTAATGAAGATATCGTACACTTATGTACTTATTGGTATTTTTAATAACAAATCAGAATCATGTTGTAATGTTTTCACATTCCTGTTAACGAGAGACTAACAACATTAACTCTATACAGACATTGTGTTTTACCATAATCGTTTAACAATAGGATGTGCCCTCAGGCGACCACACTGTGCTTGACTGAATCTGAAAATTACTAATTAAAAGGAAAATACTGCCACTGAATATTAAGAAGATCATTGGAGTACGGAGGTTAAGATCAAGCGTTACCTTATCGTCCCATCCTTATAATGAGTGGTGTTAGGCACGTAACTTGCCATTTATAGATACTCCAGAAACTGAAAACCTAGCGACTTCCTATTGATGCGAATACCATACAAGATTTTGTATGTTAGAACCTGAATTTACTGTTACATCGTGGTCAAACTTAAGAAGAATCCTTGTAAGATTAACCTATGTGCCTCCTCCTAAACGAGTGCTATTTCGAAGTCGATCTATCTGTTGACCATCTTTAACAGACTTGAAAAATAACTTTTGAAGAGATTGTTAAAGAGAAGCATGAAAGATGGGATACCCGCTACTTTAAGCAGACTATCCGAAATGTACGGTTGCTTCGACCACCTTTTATGAGGAAATAATGGACCTTCGTCGTTTCTCCCGATGGTGTTTGCTGGTCAATAACCGCCACAATGGAATTTAATTTATTCGGATTCATGAGCATCCGAATGTATTGTAAGAACAATTCCTAAAATATGTGGGTTGAGTGGCTAAGGCCAACTAGTCAATGGCGCGATTCATTAAGATCGGCCAACAGCATTGTTAATTTGTACGTACATTTTACTTATTAACAGGAATATAACCACTATCTTTACGGATCATGTGGATCTTTCATGTCTGACGATGACATGATGATTTATTTACTAGGTACCTACGAAACTTCTGTTGGAAATGTTGGAATAATTTGCATGCGTGAGTCTTGAAAGACTATAAAAGTTGAAGTATTTACTATGAAAGATATTTTTGATCACATGACAGGAGACATTGTAGAGCTTTGTCAAGTTTTGGCAAAATGAATAACTGAGAAGTGCTTGGAATAAAAGTTTCAGAAAAAAAACAAGATTTAAACAAAAAAAAAATTATTATTATACATTTTTTTTTTCATACCAATATGTAGAACATCTACTGTATGTAATAAATGAGACATTTCTATAAGATCTTTTCGCAACAAGATCGGAAACATAGGTGTTCGTCTGTTTATTTCTCAGAGTGGATTACCGAGGATTACATCCTCGGTTATCGTTTCTAATTCTGCCAGACCATTGGGCTGCCTGATTTCTTTTCAGAGTCTGTACAGAGTTGCGAGTCACGGTGGTCAAGTCCCCATGGTCAACTCCTGCTTCTCCAGAGTAGCTAGATACGGTGGTTAAGTCCCCGTAATCGACTCTCAGCAACCCAGAGTCGCGAGACACGGTGGTTAAGTCCCCGTGGTCGACTCCTGCCACTTCAGAGTTGCGGTTCACGGTGGTTAAGTCCCCGTGGTCAACTCCTGCCACTCCAGAGTCGCGATTCACGGTGGCCAAGTCCCCGTGGTCGACTCCTGCCACTTCAGAGTTGTGATTCACGGTGGTTAAGTCCCCGTGGTCAACTCCTGCCACTCCAGAGTCGCGATTCACGGTGGTCAAGTCCCCGTGGTCGACTCATAGTCAAGTCCCCTTCGACTAGACTTCACAAATCTTCAAATGGAATCTAAAGCATGAACGCAGCAGTGTAAATTAGGAGTGCGCAATTAAATCATGTGGTCTACCTCGAACCTATTTCTACAAATCTGGATCGAAGAACTTCACAAGTCAGTCGCAAGAAATATGTACGACATAAACCAGGTATATACCCGGTTTAGCAGGTATGTGCTGCAATATTTTTGTACACTTAAATTTAAACTCTCTAGAAATAATACATTTTTACAATGCTTTTTATGTCCTTATTAATGTTTTACTGGAGAAGAGTACATCTTCTATGTTACTATGTACATTTCGCACGAATCCTCATATCCAACTTATAATTGGCTATAAAAACACAGCGTCATGTTCTTAGTTGCTTTAAAAACGTCTCGACAACAAGCCTCTAAGCCATTCTACTGGGCTTGTCAACTTCTTGTGATTAATATGTGAGTATTTGCTAGACGCTGTATTGTCGATATATAACCAAGTAGTTATCTATGGTACTCGTATGTCCTGGCATAATCAGTATTTTTAACATAAATATTTAGACAACTGAGTTGCACTTTGATTTAATAAAAACAAACAAGAATAATTTCTCAAAGTCATTTACTTTCACGTTCTGTTCTTCTGTGATGAAAAAATTGCAAAAAAAAAAAACATAAATACGTACAATAGTTAGTAGTTTAATATACATATAACTTTCTGTTTCTTTATTAGTGTGAAAATTAAACTGATTACTCACGTAGAGAGTTGGCTACTGGCCGAAATGTTTTTCTTTTTCAAAATAATGTCAAAATTTATTTGAAACAGCTATTAGTCCATTAAAATTAACTAATTTCCTCACCAGGTGATAACAGACACGTCTCCAGGACCCGGAAGGACCGAAATGGATGAAAATAATGGTATTTTACCTTCCAATAAAATACTTATTTTCTTCCTGAAGGTCCTTCCGGGTCCATTCAAGGGCTACCTGCTGAGACGCTAATGACGTTGTGGGTTGGTTGTGTGTCGCACCTGAAAAATGGCGTTGACCGGAAGTCGCGCGGATTGGTTCGTTCGTGTAAATATGTTTCAGGAAGCGGCATCACCACAGGAAATTAGTCATTTAACTGGCTTTTAGCGGCGATTAGAGGCAAATTTTTAGAAAATCACACGCTCTCTCCAGGACCCGGAAGGACCTTCAGGAAGAAAATAAGTATTTTATTGGAAGGTAAAATACCATTATTATTAATAGTTGACTTAATTTGCAAAAAAAATGATTGCACACTGAAAAAATCTTGTAATGAAAATGTACAAGTAAGGAATATCGATTTTGTTGTCTATTGTCATTGGTATATTTGTTTTGGTGCAGTGAGACGGTGTCGCCGCCTCGCAGCCCGGCGGAAGCAGCGGGCAACCGTTCGCAGCCAGCCTTCGAGATGCCGCGCACGCAGGAGCAAAAGGACGCCATTAAGCGCAAGTGGCAGGCCATACTCGGTGAGACATCATTCTAGCATTCAGTCACAAGTACCTGACATGTGCCAGCCAGAAAATGCACCCCAGGCTTCGAAGTTAAGGATGCTACCGGGAATGCGTTGAGAAACGATAATCTTCTTCTTCATCTTAGCGTGATCCCAGTTGCATCCTCAGCTGTCCTCAGCTTGGAAGCCGGGGTACGTTTCCCCACTGTTTTTTCTCTAAATATGATACATGGAAGTCTATGTTCACCAAAGGATGCCAAAGACCTTGCGAAGTGGAAACGAATTAGCCAATACTGTTTTAATTATTTAGCTTTAGTTTTGCGCTGAGGAGGGATAATGCATACTATCGCTAGTGGAACAGAAAGAGCATCTTGCGGCTCTAAGCAGACAGACCCAAAATTCCACATTAGACAAATAATATTTAAAATATATTAAATGCAGACAGAGCAGTATATTAAATGTGCACGCTGTTTTTGCTCCAAGAAGGTTGGCAACTTACTTACTTTAATTTGTATATATACTAAAATATACTTATGCATGGTTCAGCAAGTTAGCGAATCAAATAAATAAATATATATATGGACAAATAACACTGATTGAGTTAGCCCCAAAGTAACTTCGAGACTTGTGTTACGGGATACTAACTCAACGATACTATATTTTATATCAAATACATATATAAATATAAACATTCAGGACACAGGACAATTTGAAAAAGGCCATTTTCCAACTTGCTCTGACCGGGGATCAAACCCGGGACCTCTTGCTGGTGGACTAGCATGGTGACCACTACGCCATGGAGGTCGTCATAAAAAAATCAACTTTTAAAATTAACCTTATCTTGTATTTAGGACCTGACGTGGAGATCGTAGTAGGCGTAGTAGTGCGTGGAGGTGGCGGGCTTGGCATCTCCCTGGAGGGCACTGTGGACGTGGAGGGAGGGCGGGAGGTGCGGCCGCACCACTACGTGCGCTCCGTGCTGCCCGAGGGGCCCGTGGGCCGCGCCGGTGTGCACCGCCCCGGCGACGAGCTGCTGGGTGAGTTAGACATTGCCAGAAGACAATCCCTCTCTTGTATTTTAGGCTGATTTCAGAGTAACGCCGACGAGACGCGCCGTTGACCAGCGCGTTTTAAAGCGCGCGCTTTACCTGCGAACCGCTGTGAAATGAGGATCGCGCGCGCTTCTGCAGCGCTGGCCGACCGCCGACCGCCGGCCGGCGCGCGATTTACAAACGGCGCGTTTGAACTACGTTACTATGAAACGCGGCTACTATCTAGTGTAGTTACAAGCGCGTCTATACGGCGCGGTTCAAACGCATGACTTTGAAATCAGCCTTAATCATCGGCAATGAACCTTGTGGGTATCCACTGGGCAACATTTCGCACGCAACACGAAACCACGTGACGCTTAACATGTTCTTCAACGTTACACAACAGCGCGCGACGTTGCCGGCTGACGTACAACATAACGCACAGCTTGTTCCGTGTTTACGTTAAAAATGCAGTTGAGCATCAAATGTTTTCGAGTTGCGTGACGCACAGCGATGTCCGTATGTGGTGTGACATGCGGCTACAGAAAGTGTGAGAGACCATTTTGCCGGCGTTGGCACGACAGTCGCGACATGTGGCGTAGTGATTGTAGAGTGCTCGGATAGGATGCGCATGTATTTCGAATTAGACATATTTGGCAGTTATTATTGGTAAATCTCTCTAAAACGAAACTGTTGGGTTAATAGGCCAAATTTAATGAGACGCAGTTTAGAAAGGCGTTCCACCGGGTAAATACCGCGGCGGCAAGCCGCCAGCGAGCTTGTTTCAATATAAGGAGGTCGACCTTGTCGAAAAACTAAGAAGGATTTAATGAGTTGCATAATATTATTATCTTGTTATACAGAGGTGAACGGTCACCGGTTGCTGGGCATGAACCACCTGGAGGTGGTGTCGATCCTGAAGGAGTTGTCCCGCGAGGTGTGCATGGTGTGCGCGCGCGCCAGACACCACGCCCCGCCCGCGCCCGCTGCGCACACGCTCGTCAAAGTATAGACATCATATAATATCTACAAACAATAACTACAATCATACTAATCTCGTCTTTATTCGTAACGTCTTATTTTTATATTGAGTTGATCGTTGGTAATATAATTTTTCAAACGTAAAAACCGACTTCATCCCCGAACTACACAACCGATTTTGATAAAAAATGTATGGGATCACCAGGGACCACCTATCAAGTATACTGTTTCACATAAAAAAAGAATTTTCCAAATCGTTTCAAGCATCTTCGAATAAATTGGTGGACGTACTCAAAAAAAAATCGCGTCAAACTGATAACCTCTTCCTTTTTGCAAGTCGCTTAAAAATAAACTAGTATTAAATAAAATTTTAGATTGGAGCCAATAAAACATTAAGAAGACCGTCAGTATTTTTGACTGGACGACTTATACATATGTAGCTACTGATGACGCCGTCAGAGTAGTTCAATATTGGGCTGATAGAATATAAAAAACAAATAAACCATCGACTCGTAAAGAAGAAGTGTGTTTGTCTCTAAATCTCTAAAAAATCTTCTTTTTCTTTACACCCCATATTAGTCCAGAAGAGGACTGATATGGAAAATAGTAGATTGTGCTACAAGGGGATAAGGTAATACTTTGAAGGCGAGGGTGCTACTTTGAATCCAGAGTGAAACGAAGGATTCCGTGGAATCCTGAGTGAAGCGAGGGATTCATGTATATTGCTCGAGATAAAAATATTACCGTACCCGAGTATAGCATACTCTACTTTTCATCTCCGTCTATGAGAAAAACTAGCAAGTACAAAACAGAATATAAAGAAAAGTAGAACACCTACACCTACAATACCTAATCAGACTTCAACCGACAATTTAATAAGTACTAACCTTTGTTTGGTGTCGTTTTCATACAGTAAATACTAAGAAATAATTTTTCGAAGACCACCAACTTACGATAAAATGTTCACTCATAAATAACTTTGTTTTCATCCATCTACTCCAAAAATGATGTTTTCATCGCAAAACATATGGAGCAAAAGTTACTGGTTATTCTCTCGGGACTAAAAATTGATTAAGAAGATCTCTAGGGATTAAAACCAATTTGAAAACTGAACATGAGTGTAATCTATGTAGATTCAAAAATAATGTTGTCAGTCCAGCAAAAAAAAAAGAAAAATTTTGTTTTAAAATAAAAAATAATTGGAACTTTTAACATAAAAATGTAAGTAAACATTTTTATGTTCTTCGCTTGGGAAAAAGAAATAAGTATAATTAAAAAAGCGCAATTTTTCTCTTTGATTCAAGTAATTACAGAAGTTTAAGGTTATTTGTATTGAAATGTAATTATTTGTGTAAATGTGAATACTTTTGCGTGAGTTTAAGCCAATAGTGAATAGTTATGAAGTTTACTTATAAAAGATATGAAGGGCCACGCAAACTTATGACTCAACATTTTATGTTAAGTTGGTGGTCTTCGAAAAATATTTCTTTGTATTTATTGTACGAAAACGACACCAAACAAAGGTTAGTATTAAATTCTGTTCTATTGTTCTTATTTTGTTTTGTATGTGCTAGTTTTTCTCATAGATGGAGATGAAAAGTAGAGTGTGCTACTCGGGTATGGTAATATTTTTATATCAGGCGATATACATAAACCACGCTACACTCAGGATTCCACCGTAGAATCACTCGCTCCGCTTCGCTCTGGATTCAGAGTAGCGCCCTCGCCTTCAAAATATTACCTTATCCCCTTGTAGCACAATCTACTATTACGTGGTCATATCTTTTTATAAGTAAACTTGATACCTATTCACTATGGGCTGAAACTTACGATAAAGTATTCACATTTACACAAATAATTACATGTCAATACAAATAAACTAAAACTTCTGTAATTTCTTAAATAAAAAAGAGAAAAATTGCCCTTTTTTAATAACACTTATTTCTTTTTCCGAAGCGAAAAATATAAAAATGTTTACCTATATTCATCCATGTTGACGACGACAAGTATTCCAAATTTAAAAAATCACGACGTCTTGCCAATCACTTTTTATTTTAAAACGAAATTCTTTTTTTTTTTTGCCTGGACTACAAACATTATTTTTGATTCTACATAGATTACACTCGTGTTCAGTTTTCAAAAGGTTTTAGTTCCTAGAGATTTTCTTTTTCACTTTTTAGTCCCCAGAGAATAAGCAGTAACTTGAGCTCCAAATGTTTTGGGATGAAAACATGTCTGCCGTCACCAAGTTCGCGTGTGTTCGCATAAGAAAACATAATTTACGCCACCGCATAATAATGTGATTGATAAGTCTGACTTAAAATGTCGTTGAAGGAAATCATTTGTCGACTTTGAGTATTCAAATAAATGTGTTCACAGGCTAAATCCGATGGTAGCCTGGCTGGCGCGGGCACAGAAGATGGCAACTCCCTATCAGCCGGCAGCAAGGTGCGCTCGCGCAGCCTCGAGCCTCTAACCGGGCTCGCAATGTGGTCCTCCGAGCCGCAAATTATAGGTAAGTCTTACAATCTAGTCTGAATCCGTTTCCTTTGAAGATGGGTGACGATGGGACGATTCAGTGTGCCGATAACGAAATATTGGTTGTTAAAACATATTCTATACTTGCTCAGCATCAATAGAGCGTCGGTCTTAAGCTTTGCAGAATGTTTTGTCAACCTGCATGTAAAGCTGTCATAGTTTCAAGCTAAATACAGATACATTCTACAACTTTATCCCAGATGGGGAAGACAGAGCCCAGGGCTGTAAGACCCAAAATCCACGCTCAGCTATATTAAGTCCAAAATTTTTTGTTTTTGTGTGTGTAAGTGGCGAACCCTGGTGTCCAATTTTTCAGGCTGCCTAAAGGCATCTGACATAGCTTGATGACTACCATACAATAATGACAGCCGGGACCAACGGCTTATACGTGCCTTCCGAAGCACTTAATTAATTTTGTCGTCCCTTAATCAACTTATTCATTTACGTCAAAATGTTAGAAAGAAACTATTCAAAGGGCAAACTTGTCAGGTGTTCCCATAGAAATTTTATCATAATCGGTTGTGTAGTTTAGTTTGACGTTGAATTGGTTTTCAGTTTTGAAAAAATATTCTTATTCATTGGTTTACATTTATCATGTTACAGAACTGGTGAAAGGCGAACGCGGTCTTGGTTTCTCCATCCTCGACTACCAGGACCCGCTGCGACCGTCCCACACCTTGGTAGTGATAAGGTCGCTCGTGCCAGGCGGAGTAGCGCAGCAGGACGGCAGGCTGATACCTGGTGACAGGCTGCTGTTTGTCAATGATCAGGTACGACTGGTTCTCCCACCGGCAATATTATATTTACTTACTTTCAACTTGTGTTCAATAATAAACGAAGATACGAAGCATTAAAGTTCCGGAGTGGGGGCTTGCGACGTCAACTCTATGTAAAAATCGTACGTAGCCGTGTCGTCATGCGAAAGTTTAATGCGCTGTATCTTTGTAATTTTTTGTCTCTCATAGTAAAGAAAAAAACACTTTTACAATATTTTTATAATCTAACCGACGGGCTATTGATATTTTTAAATTCGTCATGCATATTGCCTTTAATTCATTCATAGGTTTATTCATTCAAACAGAACAGATCGATTTTCTGAACTATGACATTTATTAATAACTGATTTTAGGCTTTCGCATTTACAATGATCTTATAATTCACATTACGGGACTTACCACGATTAATTTTATTTTGAATCTATTTCAACGACAGGGAGACATGGAAAATACTCCATCAACAACAACCTATTTCTCAATTTAATGACGATGATTTCAGCGACCCTATTGCCGTCAAAGTTATTGAGACACCTGTAAAGGCAGTAGGGTCGCAATATAATTGAATCATGAACTGCTCGTTTAAAGTATAGAATTCATCGACCAAAAGGTAGTTTTACTTTCCTCCAGATATTTTGTGCCATTTGTCATCAATCTACGTCTGGGTTTTAGGCAATGCGCTCCCGGTGGGCCATTAAGCACCTCTGGCTAAGGCGATTGGCACACTGCTTCGCCACCACGCGCATAGTGCGGGACCGCCATACGCGCGTAGACGTGGTGTCAGTGTGTTGTACTACTTATACTATGCGTATTTTCTATACTTGAAGTACTTGCATACAGTCCGGCCCCTCGCTACGCAGCGGGGTGCGGAGCCATGTCATGCCAGAGCGAGAGAGAGCGACGGAACGTTCCGTCGCTCTCTCTCGTTCTAGCTAATGACGGTTCTGGGCGAAAGAAAAGGATAGCAGCATAGAAAAGTTGTGCTCTGTGCTGACAAGTGAGATCCAACCTTAATAAAGCGAGTGTATTCCAGAACCTGGAGGACGCGAGCCTGGAGCAGGCGGTGGCGGCGCTGAAGGGCGCGCCGCGCGGCGTGGTGCGCATCGGCGTGGCCAAGCCGCTGCCGCTGGCCGACGCGCCGCCGCCGCTGCCAGCCACCGCGCCGCCACACCTCACGCCGCAACACGCGCTGCCACTACCCGAGTGAGCCCGATCTGTACTTATCTATAATACCATTCAAATAAGAATAGGAGCGAACCCCCGCCATTTTGTGACGTCATGCTGCATAACTAACTTCACTTCAGTATGATGTGCAAATTAAAATTAGGGCGAAACACACTTGGTATATCGATTATACTTTTTTATGCAAACGGTCCGTCCTTTTCTTATTTTTATCGCATTGTATTATATAATGCGATTCAAATAAGAATAGGATCGAACCCCCGTCATTTTGTGACTTCATGCTGTCAAACACATGTCAAATTAACTTCACTTCAGTATGATATGCAAATTAAAATTCGGGCACAACACACATGTATCGATTATATCTTTTAATCCTCTTTTTTGCAAACGGTACTAAAAGTTGAACTAGTCGAGGGCTGGAACTCACGTGAGCGCGGCCTAAAAGCATGCTGTCCCGCAGTCCCACCTAACATTGTGAGGTAAAATGCACGATAAATTCATAGTAAACCGAGCGCGCAAAAAATACGTAAAGTCCTTTGGGAAAATGGGTTGTATGCAAAAACGACTGTATTAATCGATTACAAATAAAGTTTATTAAAATCTTCGTTGATTAAGCCGTGTCGGTGTGGACTTTATTCTTGAGATTTAACAGTTCTTTTATTACTTATTTACGCCGAAAGTTGCGTAAAAATAAGCAAAAAACAAAAAACTTTGATGGCTCATAACTTTTTATGGCTTTTTGTTTTACTATTCTGTATCCATACAGACAAAATTTGTAGTGCGACAAAACGATATCATGCATGTCCAATGTCAAACAGTGGAAGAAATCCCCTCTGAAATTTGTATGGAAAAAGTATCGACTAGTTCACTTTTAAGCGTCTGAAGTTAGCAAATGGTCCGTCCTGTTCTAATTTTTATCGCATAGCGCTTTCCCGGTTGAATCCTGAGCTGTGTTGCTTTGGAGCCTGGTCGCGCTTTTCGGCCTTCACTACTCCGCACGGTTTTGGACATCCTCGTTGAGACCATTGGCATGCATATCAAACTAGCTAGACGACGTGAAGCCACCGTTTCTAGGGCGAATTTTCAGGTTTTTCCTTCCCAAATATAAAAAAAGCATGCCGTAGGCAACGAGAAGTGGTGGAGAGCTAGACGGAATCATTAAAACGATTGGCCTGTGGATTCTCGACCGGCTGACTTCTGTAACTAAATTTACGATCAAACTGTAATGGTAAACAGATTTAAATGGTACCATTTTCATTGAGGACATTCGGATACATTTATTTTGGGACATTTGTTGGTATCTTTTAATTATTTTTTTTCATCTCATTTACTCGAAAAACGATGTTTTCATCCCAAAAAATTTGGAGCTACAGTTACTGCTGATTCTCTCGGGACTGAAAAGTGAACAAGATAATCTCTAGGGATTAAAAACAATTTGAAAACTGAACACGAGTGTGATCTATGTAAAATCAAAAATTAATGTTGGCAGTCCAGCAAAAAATGAGTAAATATTTCATTTTTTTTTCGTTTTAAAACAGTAAATTATTGGCACAGACGTCTTAATTTTTTAAATTTGGAATGCTTATCGTCGTCAACATGGATGAAAGTAGGTAAACATTTTTATGTTCTTCGTTTCGGAAAATAACACAAAAGTGTAATTAAAAATGCGAAATTTTTGTCTTTAATTCAGCTTATATTGTATTGAAATTATAATTATTTAAATTTGAAAACTTTTTCATAAATTCAAGCCGATAATGAATATCAATCAAGTTTACTTATAAAGATAAAAAGATATGACGGACCACGGAAACAAAGTTATAAGTGAAGATTTTATCAGAAGTTGGTGCTCTTCGAAAAATTATTTATAAGTATTTATTGAATGAAAATGACACCAAGTAAAGGTAAGCAACTGTCGTTTGATTTCTGATTATGAATTGTAGTTGTAGGTTCTACTTTTCTTTATATTTTGTTTTCTATTTGCTAGTTTTTCTCAGAAATGAGATGAAAAGTAATAGTAATTGAAAAAAGAAAGCTTCTTTTTAGGGTTCCGTAGTAAACAACCCTTATAGTTGTAGAGACTATAAGTACTAGAAAGCTGTTATTTGGTATAGGTATTTATATTATTCATGCCAAAAAAGGGGTTAAACAAAATATTAAAAAATTATTACAACAAAATAACAAAATACAAAATATTATAAGATTAACTCGTCGGGTGGGGTATTGTTGAATAGGTCTTTTAAAAATATTGTAAGCTTGAGAACATCATTTTTCGATATAGGGATTCATTTCTGACATATTTGGTTATATATTGCAAATTTTTGTAAGAGTCAAGTGTCCCCCCCATCTATCTATTAACCGATCGTATATGGACACGTGAATAAATTCACAGCAGTAGTATATATAACGAAGTTTAAACGAAAACTATCAGAGCTTAGTTGGGTTTACAAATAAAAAAATGATTTGCTACCAACTTATAAAATGTACTCCGAAAAGGAAAAGTTCATACAAATTCAATAGAAAATTCGTTTTTCGACGTTCTTAGTGGCGTAAACTCAAAGTGGGCATTTGCAACTACGGAACCCTACACTGCGCGTGGCTCGACACGCACTTGGCTGGTTATTATAATTTGAATGGGAACATCTACTTCTGTTTAACTCCGTTATTATAATATACTTCTGTTTACATTTACTGCTTTCGACTGTAACGTGTGGGCATTAAAATTGGCATTTCAATGTGGGCCATATAAATCAATGCATTATATTCGTTGCGCTGTGTTACTATTGCGCTAATGTAGTTTCAAATATAAGTGTTTATTCAATTTATCTTGTCTTTCTTAAGTGCGATTACACGATCGCACCCGTTTCACGTTGTATGTCCACAAACGTTAATAATCCCATTATCAATTAAAAACATTTTTAAATACATAATTCGTTTAATCCTAATATATCAATGTGGGGCTATTATCCCCTGTATTTATAAAAGTATTTTAAGTAGGTGCCTATCTGATAGTGATTATAATAAAGGCACCAACCCAAATGATAGTTAATTATATGTTCTTCATAATGCAACAGGCAGGTTCCATTCCTAAGTGATTGATGAGTCAATATCATACGATGTGTCGTATTAACATGCGTTATTTGTTCGTTGTTTAAGATTTAACTCACACGAATAGAGTTACTGTAGATAAATATTGAGATATTTTTAGTAATACATATATTGTACCATTCCATTTCGTATTCCATATGGAGTATAGTACCTAACCTATTTTTTTTTGTTAAATGTACTTACTAGTCCGTCCTTTAAAATCCCACAGTATTGTGTGTACTTATGGAATTGAACTTAACTAGATAAATGTTCATAATCGATTTAATTATAATTTTCTTTACATAAAGTATTGTCTCCATTGCTAAGTTTTTCAAATATCTATATTGGATTAGGTTTAATATTTTAATCATATTGATACAGCGCTCAAGTAAGGTTTCAAGATAAGGAGTGCGTTTCTGAGGTAACTAATTCAATTTAGAGATCATTTTAAAATGCAGCTAGCGATAAAAAGCAGTCACTTGTAACCACGCGACTACCCTCTTTAGTCAATAACTTGAAATCTTAATTTAGGCGGTCGTTCACTGTGACCAGACTGACCAGTATATTATTACTCTGTACTGTGACTTAAAAACTTTTGTTAAAAGCAAGGGAGACGTCAGGATTGGATCTCATTTTTCAGCACAGAGCAGCACTTTTCTATGCTGCTATCCTTTTCTATCGCTCAGAACCGTTATTTGCCAGAGCGAGAGAGAGAGAGCGCAGAACGCTATAGTATGCTATCGCACGGCCAGTGCGATACCGTTCCGTCGCTCTCTCTCGTTGTGACAAATGACGGTTCTGAGCGATTGAAAAGGATAGGATCCAACCCTTAGATAGACTTTCATCGGCCCACATTTCTTGCCGCATAATCGTACCCACTAGTACACTATAACGTCTTTATCCCTAATGGGACAGACAGAGCATTTTTGGTCTGCATCTTGAAGCAGACAGAGCCCAGGGCCGCAAGACCCAAAGGCCACTTTTAGCCTAATGGTGATGTAGAAGATGGAAAAAGGAATTAAAATAGTGTCATGTTGCTATGTTAGTCTCATTGTCTTATAACATGATTCGTATTTTTGTCCGTTTCCTCGATTTGCGTAGAAAGAGAAGCAGCTGGTACATTCTGAGTTTTTTTCTTTTCTCCCAGCATGGAAGAATAAAATACTTATGTATATGAACTTGAAATTATAATTATTGTAGAATATTTTCGCTTATACGATTCAGTCTTATACCGGTCTATTACTTGAACTCTCGGTGAACGATGGCTTAATGCCACGCTTATTTATGCATAGTAAATTGAATTTATTAAAATTAAGTCTATTGAAATTATGAAATAAAAGTTTAATTAGTTTTATCACTTTGTTTTATTTTCTAATAAATCTACAGCTTTCAATCAAACTGATAAGTAGTTAAATCTTAAGTTATTTCTTTTTATTATTACATGAAATCACAATCCTTATTTGTGTAACATAAGGTTTATTTTAGCTTGCAGGTACCAACACCAACAGTAATTTTTATAGAATTTTAGCGTAAAGTACATTTGTCCCGACCTCCGTTAGTTTAGAACTCTTGAAGGTATTTATTGACATTATATTGGTTCAAGATTCATCTTTAAATAAATTAGGGATTTTATTTAAACAAACCACATTACCACACACCCAAAAGACAGGTGGTCAGACGACCTTACCAGGGTTGCGGGAAAACGCTGAATGCAAGCCGTTTCCGATCGTTCGTTTTGGAAATCCTTGGTTTAAGGTCAGCAGTCCAGCAGTGGAATCCCTGTGGCTTATATGATGATGATGATTAAAACAAAAGGTTAAAAAAACTGTATATTTTCGTAACAAAATATAACCTATTTACACCTCTAAAGAATCAATCACAATGAGTCCCTATAGTTGAGCAATATAATTTATAATAATTTAATTTACACCCAGGCCCTACTGCTAAGCTTACTCTAAGATCACTCTTTGTAGAATCCTTCTATGATATCTTTGTACTTCTCGTAAACAACACTTCTCTTGATTTTTAGCGTTGGTCCTGTAAACAATAAACAAAAAATTATGAGAATCTAATCAAATAAATTAGGAGACATTTTTAAAGTAAATCAAAATGTCTTCAACGCAAAAACGTAACACAGTCTTTTTCACCGTAAAAAAAAATTGAGATCGCAATCCACATGACAACCAAGCCATTGAAAAAGGTGATTACTTAGTAACGCCACGTATCATGTATCTCAAGGCTGGTTTTACTCTCTGTTGGAAGGTTTTTGATACTATAACTTCTGACGCTTCTGTTTGCACAAAAATATACAAACCTAGTTCTCCTGATAAAAGTGAAAAATCGGCAGGCAATATGGCGAATTTCTGTATTTTTTGTGCGTTTGAAATTGCTTGTTTGTTGGCACGCATGATCCCTTCTTCAATAGCTTTGTGGACCTGAAAAATATTTAATTGAAAATATACACGTTATTTTTGTAACATGCACTCAGAGGGATCACTTGAAGCTGAGCACTCACTTTTATCTTGCTTTCCTCTCCATTTAAATATGTACTGTATGTACAATTGTACAAGCTTAGTGTAGGTAGGTACAGTGAACATTTTTTTAAAGTTCAAACAGACATTTTCAATCACTATTGCAAGTGATTTCTCAACTAGTTATTAGAAATATTACTGATAAAATAACTGGTTGTAATAGGATAGAAGAATAACAACTAAATACATTAAAGTCCCCTTAAGGCGTTTGTACGGGAAAGTTTGATTCTATGTAGGGACATAGAATCAAACTTTCCCGTACAAACGTAGTCTACGTTTTATCTTGAGATGACATGTCAGATATGGGCGAAAGTATTTCATTTCAAAGAAATTGCATTTATTTAGGCATATAAGGAGTTTTCACAGTTAAAATATGAACTTGAAAGAAAATATAGTGTATATCATATTTGACCATCAGTATGGAAAACTTCTACGCCCTTAGATTTTCTTTCCAGTTATTGTAGGAAACCAATTATAACCCTAGATAATTGTAATTTCTTTAAAATTATAAAATTTTACCGAAATCTGACTTGTCGTTTCAAAATAAAACGTACACTACGTTTGTATGGAAAAGTCTAGGGTAAGGGGAAACTTAATGAATAAAAAAAAAACTACAAATGATCTTACAGCCGGGTCCTTAGAGTTGTAGATCTCACTGATGGTGGTAGCTTTGGATCCCAGGCTCGCCACCCATTTTTGGGTCTCGCTTTCCAAAGCGTCGAGCGCAGCTCCGGTTTCTGAATCAACTTTAGCCTGTTGATGAAAATATAGTTCAACAATTTTATTAGAAATATGTTGATCAAGGCTAGTTAGATACAAGCCTAATAAATAAAAACTTGCAATTATGCATAAAAGCAGCATGCCAGGCTGCCATTCTGAAGATCCCGGGTTCGATCCCCGGTCTGGTCAAGATGGAAAATAAACTTTTTCAGATTGACCTGGGTCTTGGGTGTTTATCTATATATGTATTTGCAATAGTAAAAAAATATATAGGAACAAATAACACTGATTGAGCTAGCCCCAAAGTAAGTTCGAGACTTGTGTTATGGGATACTAACTCAACGATATAATAAAATATATAATCGGTGAGTGGCACTCAAATCATGTTAAAATTTGGCCAACTAGTAAATAAGTAAATCTCATTATTTCAGCCTATAGAACTCGAATGATAGATAGACATTCCCTAGAACCAGACTTCAGCGTCTACCTGTGACCTTAAACATTACGACTAGCTATGTGGTAAGCGGATGTCTACTGTGATAGAAGAAGAGATTATAGAAACTGGCGAATAGTGTCCTAATTCGTTAGAAAGTCTGTTGATAACAATATCCACCCCCCCTCATCTTACGTCTCTTTTTTCTGACTTGCGCCGCGCCATAGGTACAATGCTTACCTTCAGTGTAACGAGTAGTGACAGAAACTTGCGCTGATCTCCGATGAGCACGGCGTACCCCAGGTGCCGCAGCTCCGCCTGCACGCACTGCTCGATGGGGACGGGCGCCACGTTCTCCCCGCCAGCCGTGATTAGCAGCTCCTGGAATTACATCATATGATAACGGGTTGTTTTGCATCTAAATTTATTTGTGAAGCGTAACAAAAGTAGCAGTTCTGGTGCTCAAGCTGACCGAACTTATTTGGCTTCTCATAAATTTACCTCTTACTTCATGGGTATAGGTATTCCTACCACTCTAGCGCTACCTGTTTTTTGGGAGTCGTTTCGGATACCGATTAACACATAATTAATAAACCAATTAGCCAATTTCACTCTTACCATAAATAACAATGTTTTAATGAAACCGTTTCTTTCACCTTTATTCTACCGGTGATGTAGAGTAGGTTGTGCGCGTCGATTCTGCCAATATCCCCGGAATGCAGCCAGCCGTCCTCGTCTATCGCGGCGCGCGTTTTCTCTTCGTCGTTGAGGTACCCCATGAGCACGTGTCGGCCGCTCATGCACACCTCCCCCGGCCCGTTCTGACTGAGTGCTCCGTCGAAGCGTGTCTGCGTGCCCTCCAGCACTTCTCCTGCAGAGTCCAGTTTAAATCTAGAATGATGAAGCTAATATAATAGTGTCCAGAACTGATTTATATGCTTCCAATCAGATACTTAAATGGCTGGGATGCTAATACCTCAATATTTACATAACTACTACGAGTACCCTAGCCCCGAAAGAAGATAATCAAACATATATACTAGGCCCTAATAACTGATTATTCATAAGTATAATTTACTTTTATTTATTTTTCATTAAATATTAAAGTTCATTAGAATACATGTAAATGGCGGACTTAAGGTCAGGGGCCTTTTCTATTGGTCAACCAACAAGTGATGCTGAGAAAGTAATCTTTTGGAGTAAGTACATCAGAACAAATTACAAAATATAAAAAAGGAGTATATATATACATAAAGAATTATTTAAAAATAAACCATAAATACTACTTGTACAGCTGCTGACAGTTTTCGGAGATAATGATACACGCGCACTACTCTCTTAAACACAAGACGATTTTCAGCTTTCCGGATACTGACTGGTAAGGCGTTCCAAAGCCGCACAGCGTGAACGACAAATTATAGAACGCAGTCCGGAAAAGTCAATCAAAATCAAATACATCTCAATCTCATGAAGCCTAGGACCTAAGAATTTTATGCAGCAATTTTATGTAGCAATAAGTTGCTCTTTTAAAATACAAAATATAAACTTACTTAGGGTAGATGCTCAGCGCGTGAGCTCCAGACATTTCGCTCATCCCGAAGGCGTCCATGATGGGCAAGTCCAGGGACAGGAAGAACTTCTTGATGTCCGGCGACAGCGGAGCCGCCGAAGACACGAACGTCATGCACTGGTCCAGGCCGAGCGTCGTGTGCACCTTGTTGAACACCAGGGTCTTGGCGAACTTGTAGCCGAACGAGGAGCCTTGTTGCCTGGCATCACATTACGTTACAGTTAAAATGGATAATCAGGGATCTCGCGGTGGATACGAAATAATTGTAGGTCCCCCTGAGCCATAGAGAGCGTTTTACGCTCGCTAAAGTTTACTTTCCTATAAAAATTCTATACACACATCAGGCAATTCTAAAGAAAGCACATCACATATTACACAGAGGCTCATTTTTGCGATATGCGACATCTTGCATAGCAGGCTGCTGCTCTGAATTTCTAGCAAGTTTATACTAAATTATTACAAACAAAGCATCTATATTGCACTCAACTAAACAAATTGAAACCTTGCGATCTTCTATAACCTGTTTATTGACCACTTTTGTCACTTACTAAGCTTTTTTTTAATAAAAACTTATCAATCTTTTGATAATCTTAAACTTATTATTGTAAATAATAAATATATTGTCTAGGGGGGTCTGATCACGGAGACGAAAGATGGAAGGAACTCAGTAACAAAAAGACGCAATACCATCATCGAGTTTGGACTTTTTACGTTTGCCTTGATGAGTACTTAGGCCTTAAAATAAAAGCTTGAACGAAAAAAATATTAAAAAAAACGTGTGGCACTCGGGGACTGCCGCGGTAAAGCTATTGCATAGCATAGCATTTTTTATCAACTTATGCAATTATAATTATTTTTTCTTTGATATTAATTCAAGTTACACTTTTTGAGCGTGGTGACCGATAAGAAAACATTTTTTTTTTGGAGGAGGTTAATATCGTTTAACATGTTTTTATTATCTTACAATACATGTAGGTTATTCAGGCTCAAAGCCCGCGATAAAAGCTATGCAAAAGCTTAATAAAAAAAAACTTATTAGTTAGCAAGCTCTATTAAATAACTCTTAACTAAAAATCGACATATGAATAAATGATAGTAACTAGCAGGCTATGGTATCACATGCAAATTCAAATAATAGGCAAATAAATAAACATTGTACATATGTATTGTGTGAGTATAACTATTTAAAGTTCACAAAAATGAGATATAAGTACATATGGCTGCTAAAAGAAAAAAAAATGATTTAAACTACTTGCTATAAAATACATGGGAAACTGATTAGTAGGAGGGGTTGTAGCCAAAACATGTTTCAATCAATCGTGGTAATCTTATACCGTACTTAGTCACTGTTACTAGTAAAAATGTAGTCTACGTTCTACGCATTCGCCAAGCGGCCAGGTGTTGGTCACGTACCAGTATTTGAGCATTTCAGAGGTCGAGAAGTCTATAGGTAGACCCGTCATCTCCGACGATAGAGAGCTATCGATAAAATATAGCTATACTTAATGTTTTATGCAAAATCCCATTTTTTTCTAAATTGTCTTAACACTTAGTTGATTTGTTTTACGAAATCAGTAGGTACCTACCTAAACTTTTTGTACTTATCTATATGTATATTAAGTAAGCAAGTATTCTTCTTTCATACAAAAGCCATGCCAATTACCGATGTCATTAAGGGGCTGCTTGAATTTTCCGGGGTCCAGTGCTGCCTACATTTGAAATAAATTATTTAAAAGGAAACGGAGACATCATTTAAAATGTTGTCATGACCAGGCTCTATATAACCCTTCAAACTATTTTATGAACTATTGTTTACGGTTTAAAGTGAGAACGTGAAGCTTTTCTACGCATATAAGCCAAAAGTGGCCGTTTTTCGAAAATATGCGTAGAAAAGCTTCACGTTCTCACTGTTAATTGTAAACAGTAGTTCATGAAATAGTTTGATGTGTTATCTAGGGCCTAGTCAAGACAAAATTTTAAATGATGTCTCCGTTTCCTTTAAAATAATTTATTAAAATGGGGGCAGCACTGGCCCTCGGAAAATTCAGGTATACCCTTAACCTATACCATATACCTAGAATCTATATTTTTAATTATTGCATATATACAGTGGTACTCATTGGGAAAAATGTTAGTTGCAATGAGTAACACTGGAACTCATCGGGAAGTTTTTTCCTCTTGAGTCTTGAGTAACAGTGGTATTCAAGAGGGTGTTACTCATCGGGATCAAACTTCTTTATCAAATAAACATTGAAGGTCAAATAAGTTGTAAAATCTCCCTATACCTAGTTCTGCTGATACTCAAAAAATGCGTTTTTCTGTTTGTGTATAGTATAGGTATGCGATATCTTTATCGTGTGTTCTATTTGCGTACCGCTGGACCAAAGATGGTCCAGCTGGCGTACTAGAAATACTTAGTACAGATTTTTTTATTTTATTTCCAGCACAACGTACACAATTTAACTTTACTAATATTGCCACATTGAAGTAAACCTACGTAAGTACATTTAAAAGTAGAAATTTTTTGTTTGTTAGCGAGGAGCCAGTGCTCTCTTATCTAAGTGTAAAATATGACGTTTAAATGGTCTAATCCTTTTAGAAATTAATAAGATCGCCTTTTATTTCAACTTACCCATTGATCCGAGCAAGATGGTATTTAAGTCCCTTGTCTTTGGCCCAGGCGGCGATGTATCGCGTGATGGCGCCACTGGACGCGCCCACTGCTGTTATTTTCTCGTGCATTTTCTCCCATACTCTTGGAACAGCTAGGAATCTGAGAAAATCAAGTGTAGTAAGTAAATTTGCAATTATTTATTTATTTGTAGATTATAACGTCTAAATACTAAAACTATTCAAAAGTAGGAACATCAGTCCATGATACTGAATAACTTTCCCCAATGAACACATGGGTATTGAAATGTATTTTTTTTTGCTTGCCATGCATTACCTACTTACTCGCATCAACTGATCGGGCAACTTGTATTTTTCATGTTTTGATATTGTTCCTTAGGAAAAGTTGTTCAGTATCATGGACTGAAATCAGTCATAAAATTACTTAAGTACTTAGTCACTTTTGTAAGTAAGTAGGTATACGCGACATTAACAATGAAAAGAATGATGAACGTAACAAGAACTATATTTTAGTCAAGGCTGTCTTGTATGTAAACGCATTTCAATATTAACCGTAAAACAGATAGCATTGCGTCGACTAAAACACCCAATTCGCGCTTATAATTACCGCTATGAAAGGTTGCTGTGTCTATGTTGAAAGGGATAACTTACGCCGACATTAAAATCAAAGGATAAGCTCGTAAATACATAAATAAAGTATGGAATAAAAATTACCTTGTAGGCCTAACCTCCTTCAATGTCTCGACGAGGCTGCCTTTGAGTGCGTCGGGCTGTGCGAAGTACACCGTTACTCCATGCGCCAGCGTCGTGTAGATGTCCACCGCCTGACGACATTTCAAAACATTATTTTACGTCACTAAGTCGGTGTGTTGCGCCCGCTACGCAAGCTATAGGTAAAATCGATTGTCGCTGGATTTTGATGCTCGAAAACCTGCGAAATTCTGGTTTCAGTTTTTTTTCGAAAATAGTACCTACCTTAGGAAACGTTTTTCGGTATAGTTGTTCCAAGCAAACTAAATTTACTAAAATTTAAGCGCAACTTGAGCTCTCTAGGTATATTAGTGGCGGAGGCTACAGCTAGTAATAATCTCATTATAGACCTAGAGAGCTCAAGTTGCGCTTAAATTGTAGAACATTTACTTTGCTTATATTCGCAGGTTTTCGAGCACCATGGTAGCAGCACGGTTTTCAGGGTTGCAATTTTTGGTATAAATTACTCTCAACGAAATCATAAACCATATAAAAAAATCGTAGATACATGCGCGTTTGCGATGTTTGCCTTCGTTGTGTCGACTGGAGGACAACTTGGTGTTTTACCAAATTGTACCCCAGTAATACTCTTATTAATTCTATACTCCAATTGTATTATGGCATCCACGACAGCGTTTATAATCGCTTGGGCAGCAACATCCCCGTAGTCTGAGTCCTTCATAATTTCGCCATATAGGTAACGAGCTTGCCGTTATACCATTTGATATAGGATTGCATTATATGTGTACTAATCTAGTGAGTAATGAAATTAAGGATTTTCCGCATCGCTCAAATACATTTAGAAAAGCATCCACTTAACTACCAACAACTAGCTAGGTACCTATCCGGTATTCTAAAACGTACTAATAGTACTTAGTTACCTATTGTTTTGTTGACAAGTTGACTGCTTGATAGTATTGTTACCAGTATTAACAATGTAATGACTAAGTAGTAAACATTGTTATGCGTGTCCAATCCATACGTGCATTATTAAAGAAGTATGCATCAGTGATGTCGGTTATCTAATTATGTCATTAACTAGATAATGATGTAGTACGTAATAATAAGAAATGATGTAATACGTGAAAGGTGTGGGGTGAAAGAGAATATAGTGACAAAAATTGAGAAAGGAATGTTAAGGTGGTTTGGACATGTTGAGAGGATGGATGAAAGAAGACTAACTAAAAATATTTATCGTGCGGATGTGGATGTGAAAACTGGACCGGGTCGACCTAGAAGAACGTTCTGCGACCAAATTGCAGACGTTCTGAAAAAAGGTGAAGTAAGGAGTACTTATAACCGGAGAGCATGTATGAAAAGAGTAATGAGTGTTGACGAAGCAAAAGAGGTTTGCAAGGATCGTAGCAAGTGGAAATCTATAGTCTCTGCCTACCCCCATGGGAAACAGGCGTGAAAATATGTATGTATGTATGTATTAACTTAACAAGATATCGGTAACCTTTATAAAAGTAATACCTGACTACGGGAAAATTCTTCCTGAAAAGTAAATTTGAATTATCGAAATAATCCAAGCTCGGCAGCCATTAACGGCTAACAATGTACTACCTATTTATTTTTATATGTGCTAATTACAACCTTTTATTTAAACTCGACTTCAAAATAAACTTTTTTAATTTTTGACACGCATTTTTTTATATGTAACATTTGTTAGTATTTATATATATACATTACATAAACAGGATTACTAGAAAGTCGACCTATATTCGTTGCCAGGTTTAAGAGCTGACCGAAACAAACAGTTTTCACCCACGATTGCTTTAACAAAAGGTTGATATTTTAGAATTATTAAACATTTTAATCTTTTTGAAAATTGAACCCCTTTGCTAAAGTTTTCGGGTCGTATATATATATTTTTTTTACTTATCAACTTAGCATCTTTAACACTAAAAGAGGACTAAGCTGCTAAGAAAAAAAAAACCCGAATACTCGAAACCGAACAATGACGAATCGATTGACATCTCGTTCGTGAAAATTGAATAGGCGGTTCAGAGGCTATAGTTGTTTAGATACCTACATACATAGAGCCTGATAAAAACATATCAGCCTTCAATTTGGCTTTGCCCATAGTCGGGTGAAAAGGAAAACAATACCAAAGTCATTTAAAAGTGTACGTTGCAGAGTCAAACTAGAGTCAAACGATGTATCTGCAAACAGCGTTGTCTTTAGATGACCTAGCATGTAGGCTCTAATTTATTCTAGGTTCGTTAGTATGGCGCAGGTCATACCTAACTACTACTCTCAACCACAAGACTATGTAGTCATGTCGTCACAAATGACATGTAAGGTTGGTGTCAACCTTGACGGTTGCGATACACGTGCTACGATCACAGGTTTCTGTTTCCACCCTCAGTTATGCATTTTTAAAGCAGTGCAAATAGGTCATACATTTATATACATAGTAAATAAATTTAATTGCATTCGTATCAGTTTTTACCAAATTCATTATGAAACTTTATTCGTACTTGAAGGATATGGTGTTAGACGGTACCTAACATGTTTGGATCTGGTCGAGGTAGGTAAAGCGAGTTATTGAGACAAAATATACTTATTTTAATATAAGATCGAACCTGAGCAATGTAATATTTCCATATTAAAACGAAATGAACCGATATCGTATTTCACCGTATCTTTCTTGGGCAATGTTATCTGATTCATTTCGTGGGCTGATATTGCTCCGATGGAGTGCGCGTGTGACGTCAGGCTGTCGTGCAATAGCATTACAGCTGTGGGAATGTGTTATCTGCGCGGCGACATGGCTTAGCGGCAGGATGGATACCTACAAGGCGCTCGCTCTGCGGCTGCAGGTCCCGCACACGCTCGCCGATGGAGTGCGCGTCCCATGTGAGGTTATCGTGTGATAACATCACAGCATTCACAGCTGTGGGAATGTGTTACCTGCGCGGCGACATGGCTGAGCGGCAGGAAGGATACAAGGCGCTCGCTCTGCGGCTGCAGGTCCCGCACGCGCTCGCCAATCGAGTGCGCGTCCCACGTCAGGTTGTCGTGTGATAGCATCACAGCCTTCGGCGCGCCCACCGTGCCGGACTGAAACAGGTCAATCAATAATCGTGTCAAGGCTAGGAACTAGACAGTTCGACGCTCTCAAGTGATTTGTTATGAATGCTTTCAGTAGTCATCGCATTAAAAATAGAACTTTCAGCAATTACTTACTTAAAAAGTGTGTAGGATTATCTACTATAACAGACGACCAATGCTGTTTTTATAAGTTTTTTTTTGCGTTTTCTTGGCGTTTCCTGCTCAGCAGTGGTCGGTGCGAAACGTATCGGTAGATTAAATATATTAATTAGAATAAATATAAAAAAATTACAAGTAATGTATATCTACAAATGTATAGACATGAAAAATGCTAGTTTTAAATTACTTACAGTATAAACTAGGGTGCAGCATTCGTTGACAGCGATGTTTTTCAGAACTTTTTCCAAATGTGTGTCCGGCTCTTTGGCACCTATCTCTAATATCTGCTCCCACTGAAATCAAACGTTAAATACTTCATTAAAATTTTGACAAAAGTCAAAGTCAACAATCCTTTTGATATTTGTATCACTTGAAAATCGTAAATTTTTCTTTCGATTTTATATTAGGTAGTTATTGGCGTCAGCAGATTATTTACTTACGACTTAGTTTACTGCCACTTCCTAAGCACAAGTACAGCAGAAGCGGCAACAAACTGCACTGCAGCAGAAACGTGAACTAACAAATATATACTGATATTAAAATTAGATATGAGGACTGAGAATACATTCGTTTTGTGTCATAATTTTTAATTAAAAATGATGCCAAATTTTAGATTAATGACAATTTGTAAATTTAGTACATGCACCGATTAAAAAATTATAAATAAATGTTATAAATAATAAGATGAGTTGTAACTAATCAGGACGAAAATCATATGAAACAGATTAAACGCTTATAAATAATTGAATTTTTATTTTATTGAATTCGGAGCTAGTGGAAGTTTATGAAGCATCAAATTTGTAAATAATATAAGAATTAGTAGTTTATATTCATGAATTACAAAATAAACTACCTTATTACCGCCCTTCTCTTGTATTGCAACATATACCTATGTCAAACCAATGAGGACATGTCAAATAATAAAAAAACGCTTTACATTGTCTGTACCTATAGCTGTCTTTTATCTAATCACTCACATTTGACCTTATGTCACATTGTGATTCGGAGGGAAATACTCGTAAATAAGTCGATGTACCAAGATGAATATACTCAATATCGCTAGAGATAAAGACAACAAAATAAATTACTACCTAATTCAAAGATAATATAATTACTAACATAACAGATACCTAACGCCATAGAAACGATTGGAGGTCCCAAAAGTAGGCAAAACTAGAGTTGCCGGTAGGCACACCGAGATGGCAGCACACACAACTAGCAAAACAGTGACAAAGAAAGTGAATATGCTTTAAAAATATTTATTGCATCTCGTTTATGTCATTTTAAATTAATTATAGTACTGCTTTATTTAAATAATATTAATAAAAGATTTTAATGTTTAATAAATAACTATAGCGCCATCTAGTTTTAGGGAAGAGAAATAAATAATGTTTATAAGGCGATGGGTAGGCATGCCTAAGTAGTGGCTTCCAGCTTCTAGTCAGATTGATGACATTTAAGTATTTTTTCTTATTTGACGAAACTTTCATTTTTCTCATTATATCGAGTATTTATAAAACATAGTAATATCATAGACCTAGAATTTTCATAATATTAAAATGTTGTAATTCTTTTTGTTACAAATTTAAAAAATATCTAAAAAAAAAACAGAATTTGACGTAAATTGAAGCAGGGTCGTTGATGTCTTTTGTTAAAAAATAAATAGAAAATATAGTTAGTACCATGCTACGGCAAAACATGAAATACACATGAGTGTAAAAAAAATCTATTATTTTTGTTTTGTGATTAATAAATATTATTTGTTTTTTTGTTTAGTTTTTTTTTGGGTTTGTGAAATCATTTTCACCCACTAAGTATTTATTATCAATGGTTTTTATATAGCCGAAATATCAGTAACTAACACTTTTCCTAATTTCTTACTTAGTATTATAATACGAACAGTAGTGTATCATGGCGAATTGATACGCTGTAGGCATGAATTATATTTTTGAATGAAACCAATATGATGGAATCGAGTGATCGAATAGATAATCATAATTTATATTTTAGTTATAATTTATTGGAATATTAATAAAAGTATCTGTATGTATTAGTATAGATAGAGACCTAATTAATTTGAAGTATATTGTAGGTACCTTCTTTAAGTGCTCTATGTTATGATAGTAATAGAATGATATATGATGATATCTAATTGAGTATCTTACAATCTGACTTTTGATAGAGACTAGAGATTTAGTGGCAAATGGAAAAGATTATCAAATTAGTCACATAACAAATACTTATATGCGTCACACACAGCTCACACCAAAATAACATGTCCTTACCGTGTAAAGTCCAGGTGTGGAGGTGTCTACGGGCGCCTCCCATTGCACCAAGACTTTCAAATGGGGCAGTCTGCTTCGCACCGCAAGGATCTTTTCTAGTTGCTTCTTGTCCTGGACAACGCAGATGTTGGCTCGTGACGACTGGAGGCAGTGGAAACATGCTTCTGCTGAGTTCGTAGTATAGATACCAGCCGCGAAACCACTGCGAAAATAATTGGATGTCATTATTTCTACAGGTAGCTTTTGTTAGTACCAAGGAACAGTATTTTTTTTTTCAAATCGTTCATTTTGGAAATCTCAGAGGGCGTTTTTCCCGATTAGCAACACCATCTTGGGTAACACTGTTACTCAAAGGAATTAGATATTCCTGTTGAGTAACATCATCAATCAAATATTAAATAGGTAGTAATGCTAACAGTAATGTAATGAGGTAAATGTTAAAAGAAAACCATATTAACCACGTATTAACAGATTAGGTACATAAGTAATCCATGTACGGTTACGGAGGGTAGAACTAATCGGGAAAAATATGGATAAAACGTAATCAAGGAATTGTTTGTTTTTAAACAAATTACAATCTTTTTTCAGAATATTTACAACCTACGTATAATGTATATCTACACCCGTTATTTGTATGCGTATTTTCTAAAAAAGAGCTCATATAGCTGGGGAGCCGACGAGGCTAAATTGGAATTTACTCGAGCGCCGTGGAGACCTATTTAAGATTTTGAAGATTAGATGTAATAAGAAAAAAAAGGTTATGTAATATTTACCCTTTCACTGGTGGGGGGAGCGTCTATAGGTTTTCAAGATCGTAAAAAATTTGAATGGAAATATTCGAGCGCGTCAGATATTAATAACTTAAATGCTCCCACGTGTTTCTGATAACGAAGGCATGTTCATTTGCCGACTAGCATGGCGGAGGTGGTCATACGAAAGGGTTAAAAAAAGGAAAAATATTCGAGCTCGTCACATTTCCAGAGGTGATGTTAATTGAGTCTGAAAGAAGCTCCCATTCAAAAGACTGACGATTCGGAAGTGAACATTTTGAAAATGCAAAAAAAACGACATATTGAAATACTCAGCGCGTCAGATTATTATACCAGAAGGTTCAGTTTGGTGTCCTGATCGTGCTAGCCCAAAATCTGACGATTATTTGGATGGATTTTCTCAATCTGACGGTTTTAAATTTCCCTTGTATGGCAACCATCTTGAATTTAAAAAAAGTTAAATTTTTTCTGTCGTCAAATTGAAATCTCCTACATATTGAAAAAAAAAACATGTCTCTAACCCTAACTGTTTCTGCAGGCCGTACCCCTTCCACATCAAGATCTGGTGATCAAGTGTGGGGACGGTGCAAGAGAGTGAGGGATAGAGAAAAAGTGAAAGTAAAAGAGAGGCGTATACTAGGAAATACATGCTTTATACCAACTGCTCGCACTATACTGCATTTACGATTTTTGCTATTTCGGTTTGTGAATTATCCTCAGATTATATTTTTTCTGTTATTTTTACATTATTTCCTTAAAATAAAAGTAAAAAATCGATCGCGCCTGAGTATGACCAGATAACGTAACCCTCCCTTTTTTCACGCTCAAATCGTCAGATTATTGAAATGCATATACTTTTCAGCATGTAAGCATGTAATTAACTCACCTTATCTTAATGTGTGGCGCCCGAGTATTTCTGACCATCGATTATTTTTTCTACGTTACTCTATATTATGTTAATCTGACGCGCTCGAGCAAATCCAAAAATCCCCTCTTGAGCTCCATTACTCACTTATAGTTACCAGACTAAATACTTAGTTAGGATGTTACGCAATATGTATGTATATCCAGTTATTATTCAAGCGTGAAAGTTACAGCACCATCACTAACTTTCACATTCTTTTATGTCAGTCTTAGATTAAATATACCTTCTAAACAAGTTGAAGTTAATTGTATAGGATGATAAGAAAAATATAACTGAATACTTACTTAATCATATTATCAATGTACACACATATATCTATAAAAATATCATCCTTATTTCTAGACGGGACGCAGTCTGATCAAGATATATTTTATTCTATGGATTAAACATCGTATATTCTATTTTATATTAGTTAGGTATTTCCGATAATTGATGACTTTTGATTGGCGCTACATTTGATGATAATGTAATTAGTTTTATGCAGATGAACTGTGACTTTTATCTGCATTGGTTTATTCGTAACTAGTTATAGGTACCTAAAAAAGCAAAAATCTATTCTACTTTTTCTCTTCATTTCCTGTCGGTGTCAGATAGAAAATGGCCAAAAAGTTAGGGAAAAAAATTAGAGCTAATACCCAAGTGTCATGATAAAATATAATCTGGGTATGTTTTATTCTCACCCGGCGTGTATAGCGGCCAGATCTGCAATGAACCACTGTTCCGAATTGAACCCGATGATGCCCACTGAGTGGTACCTCTCCAAACCCAGCTTCAGAAACGCCTTGGCTACTGTTCGTACTCGCTCGTGGTATTGTCTGAAAAAGCGTGGTTTAGTGGCAAAAGGATAAATTTTTCACGTAAAAAGAACTACTCAGTTTCTTGCAAATTAGTTTACTGTCAATTATTAAATTCAGAAATTTAGGCGTCTCTTCTTTTTCAAGGTGTTGGCCTTTGTATTATAAATTAATATTTTGCGGTCTTAATTTTTGATAAAAATGCATTAGATTAGATTTACTTATATTAATTTTTAAATTATCTATATCCAACCATTCTATCATATTGCGTAATACATTATTTATATTATTTTCGTATTCTTTAGGATCCTTAAATGTCACTATTGCAGTGCTGTCATCAGCAAATAGTACCATATGCTGCTTCACATGTTGAAGCAAATCATTAATATAAATTAGGAATAATAAAGGGCCCAATACACTACCCTGAGGTACATCATATCGATTCGTTTATTCGATGGCCGCACCTAGCAGGTGTTTTAAAAATCATGAATATTAAACGAAAGATTTAGAAGAAATTTAAACTCTACTACAGAGGCTGTGCGCTATACGTGTTCAAACATTAATGGAAAAAATAAAACGCGTCAAATATTACGTCATGTTGTGTGCTCATGACCAAAGTCTAAAAAGTCGGTAAAGCTACTTGAAACATTTTTCTTTTATTAACGTATCTCTTACAGTCAGATAGTGCCATATTGCCATAAGATCTAAATGCCACAAATATTTTTTTTACAACTCGTACTAGAAGTGTTCCTGAGGTCATTATTACATTATCCACTGATCAAAATTCATTTATATGAAGGCTTGATATTCTCGCGTACAACACCATATACTTAGATATTTATTCTTAATAATTATGTATAGTATTATCAAAACCGTTTGCTGGTACAAATCTATTATCCAAAATATATAAGATAGGTACGTAGATACTTACAGTTAGTTCGCTTCAAAAAAATAATAACATTTTCGATAAATATAGATTGTGAAAATATCGTATGTGATACTTACTTGTATGTTACTTTGTGCCATTTTCCATCTTCTTTCTTTGACGCTAGTGCAATACCATCAGGGTACCTTGCAACAGTTCTATTAAGAAGCCCTGGGACTGATAAAGGAGGTTCCCCTGCTACTCCTCTGGGTTCAATTCTTAACTTAACGCATCCGTCAGGAGCACACGTTATATAATTACTAGCAGGTATCACTTGGTCGGGCCCTGAAAAAAAGTTGAGTGTAGTCACTTATTGCGTGTTAACTTCAGAATAATGAGTGAGGAATGCGGCAGGCACATGTAGGTCAGCTACGTTATGAGTTTTCTTTTTCAGAATTTGACTGTTTTAATTGCCTTTTACGTGTATTTACTAATATGACTATCTATGTATGCACCTGTCTAAAGAATTAGGTAAGTAAATTACATATAAATATTAAATTAGCTTTAACCCACGACTTCGTCCGCGTAGAAGTCGAAAATGGTTCTAATAGGATTTTTAATTGGCTTTTTACGTTATTAATGTTGTTATAATATAAAATATGAATTTATTGTGTTAAAATGTTTGGATACTTTATTTTAAGGTAGGGATTTAATGGCCTAGCAAAACCGGCAAACCTCACTCTCCCTCTCCCTCTTCCCATTTCCCATTCCCGTCATTTGCTAGATCGAGAGAGAGCGACGGAACGCTTCAAAATGGTCATACTAATCTTGTTTCTCCACACAAACTTTGAACCCCCGTTTCACCCTCTTAGGGGTTGTATTTTGAAAAACCCTGAAATACGTACTTACTCGTTTACTGCCAGGAGTACTCCTGCGAAGTTTCGAATACAATGTTCTTACTAATGTTGTTTCTCCATACAAACTTTGGACCTCCCTTAATCACCTTAGGGGGTGAGTTTTGGAAAATCCTTTAGTGCACCCCTAGACCTCATAAGGAACCTACGTGCCAAATTTCTGAGTCTCTAGACCCAGCGGTTTGGGCTGTGCGTTGATCGATCAGTCTCTATCTTTCTATGTCAGCCAGTCAGTTTCTTCTTTTATATATATAGAAAAATATTTTAATACAATAAGCAATTATAACATTATATTGTAACTATAATTAAATGAAGCAATATATAGAAAAAAATATAAAAACTGATATCTACCTTAGTGACTAACATTATATTATACATTTGTTTTGTTCTTAATTTGCCTTTTATATTTCGGGTTTCACGAGTACGTTTATATCGCAATATTTATAACGAAATGAACTCAAATTCTTACTTTCCTCGGATCAATATAATATTTGATAAAATTGTATTACATTCATACATATTTTCACGCCTGTTTCCCATGGGGGTAAGCAGAGACTATGGATCTCCACTTGCTACGAACCTTGCAAACCTCTTTTGCTTCGTAAACACTAAATCACTCTTTTCATACATACTCTGCGGTTATGGGAACTCCTTACATCACCTATCGTCAGAACATCTGCAATTTGGTCGCAGAAAGTTCTTCGAGGTCGACCCGGTCTGGTTCTGCCATCCACATCCACACGATAAATATTTTTAGTTAATCTTCTTTCATCCATTCTCTTAAGATGTCCAAACACCTTAACATTCCTTTCTCAATTTTTTCACTACATCCTCTTTCACCCCACACCTGTCACGTATTCCCTCATTTCTTATTCGGTCTTTCAAAGTACACTACACATACTTTTAAAAGCTGGCATTTCAACCGCATTTGCATTGGCTGGCATTCCGATTTTTTTTTCTGCCATACCCAGCATTCACTACCATACATAAGAGAAGGCATCAACACTCCCTAATGAATAGCAAGACCTGCTTTGGCAGACACCTTCCTACTGTTTATAAAATAATGTAAAGCTGCATTCACACCGTTACCAGCAAACAAACATTTTTCTATATCGCTTTCGTACTTTAAATCTCTTGTGAACATATACTACCTAAATACATATACAAATTCCTCTACTTGTTATACTTTTTCTTCATCTATTACAATATCATATTTTGTTGAACTTTCATCCCTTTCAAACACTTACTTTCGTTTTGCTTACATTCACTTTCATACCCTTTCTCACCAACGCATCATTCATAACTGTTACTATCTTTTGCAAATCTTTCTCGCTTACGCAAATATCACTTGGTCATCGGCATAGAGGAGACATTGGATAAGCAACTCATAAATTTTTTGACTTAGATCTTTCAGACAATTGTCCATGAACAAGTTAAGCAGCCATGGCGATATTACACACCTCTAACACCTTTTTAGATATTAAACCATTATAATACTCGTAGTGTATATAGTTCGCATTAATTCTGACACAAGCGCTCTGACACCTCTATAGAGAGATTTCAGTCCTCCATACACAGACAATGTTGACCACAATTTATTTCGTACCACTCTGTCGTAAGCTTTTTCTTTCATTATCCACGAAAGCGCATAAGTACACTTTTTGACTTTTGGCTAAAAATTCTCAAGTATGCATCGTAAATAAAATACTTAATCCGTACATCCCATTCCTTTTTTAAATCCCGCTTGCACATCCCACATCTTATTTTCGGTATCATTCATAACCCTTTCAATAAACACTTTTGCATACAATTTGCCGACCACGCAAAGGATTTTAAATGCCGCGATAGTTTTTGTTGTGAAACAGTTTAGTTTTGTTTAGTGTAGTTTTTGTTTAGTTTTGTTGATACAGCTAGTCAGCTGTATCGCGTTTTCAACCTATGTTTAGATAAAGGCTTGGTCGCGACTAGTCAGTCACGATGCCCTGTTCAGACTTTATTTCAGTCATACCATCCCGCTTTACCTAATTTCATACTACGAGTATTTAAAGCATTAACAATCTCTTCCATACTTATTTCATCAATTTTATCTTCCATATCACTTCCATGATTTAACCCTCCTCGTATACCTTCAAAATAATACTATCAACCGTCTAAAACACTCTTTTTATTTGTTAATATTCTGCCATTTTTGTCTTTAATTTTATTATGCGCTGATGATATAACTTTTTATCTTAGAAGACTTGTTTTAAAAAAATTAAAAATAGTATGCTTTAATTAAATTATTAATGAAAATAAAAATAAATGAGTATATTATCGACCTAAAAATCCAACACAAAGTTAAATAAGCGGTATCCATTATCTTAATATTTTTTTTTTCTATTATTAGAACAATATTACATTTATGTAAAAAGTTAAAATGATTTTAACAAAACTACAGTTTGTTATATATCGACGATAACATCGCGACATTGCCTGCGCCCTCGGGGTCATGACCTGTGTAGAACACTTTTTCTACAGAATAGAACAGGTACACGTTATTATATATGTATTCATCGTTTTCGTGGTTTTAATTTGTCTTGTTCTAAATTTCTCTTCTCCCAAATCTCCCATCCCGATACATTTTATAATGTTCGATTATTGTGACCCCCTGCCTATGGAATAAAATGACATTATTCTATAAATAAAGTGGAGTTGTAGCCGCAACACACACCCTTCGTAGCATGTTAGGCGTCGTAGTTCGTAGCCACATTATAGCGTTTGGGCTGCCTTGGTCGAGTGTATTAAACATGTCATTAGGATTTAGGGATCAGCTGGCGGACATTACATAATAGTACATTAAAACATACTTAGTGATAATATAATCACAACAACTAGTTAAGTAGGGTTCGAACTCAATTTATCCACTTTTATAAACAGTAGAAGTCAAAAAATAATTAAAGGTTCCCGGACATTCTAACTCCGCATTGTGTTTTCTATAAATAGCTTTTTTCTGAGTACAAACAATCAATAAAGCTTTTAGTTACCATTGTTATATGAATCTCTGTTGACAACACCGTTCGGGATGTGCATTTTGTTCACTTTTACTATTTCTTCTCCGTTCTCCACGATGACGGTTGTATTTTCCTAAAAAAAAGAATATTTTTTTATAGTAGATTTTGACAATAAAACAAATAAGTAGTTACATAAGGTATCATTAAGACAACATGTAGAATTCTTCTTAAATTTGAATGATTAAACCATATTCGCTTCACATCTTAATTAGCTTAATGTTTATAAGAAAGATACTTACGTAATCTAGGTAAATCAAGTTCAAATTGTAGTTATATTTCCTAGTACTTCTACTAAAAGGAAAACATGGTAGGGCTAGAAGTTTTATTTAACTAAGAAGGGGATGATAGACAGATTATAGCAATAGTGGTAGATGAGTGCATAATTCGATTAATGATTATGATCTCGAGATAAGCTAGATATACCAGGTTAATACTTCAGCAGACAGACATGCTTACTGCTAGCACCTTCCAAAAATACCTACTTCTAGGTATAAGTATATATAATATTATCAAAAGTTTTCTGTTATGAAAAAACATATACCTAATTCAAAATGTATTCTATAACGTATGTTCGAAGGTTGGCTTCATGATAAATGGCGCGATGCCTTGCAAGATTTAACTTATAATCACATAATTGCTGCTTCAACAATCGCAGATGCTCGATAGCGTGACGGTGATCTCTTAACACGCCGTGGAACCTGTTGCAACTGCAATTATTCAGCATGATGCACTTGCATTATCGATTTATGTATAATATACAAGTACTTGCTTGATATTCGTAATTGGCATAGGCTAAGAATATTTGTATTTATTTCAGTCACCAGTTTACAATCGATGTTGTCTCTACTGTCGTCTTTAGGTAGAATTTACCCTATCTAATCTTTATAATATTTAAATTAACCAGATGGTGGGAATACATAAATTTTATATAAACTAAGTATGTCAATTTCAAGTTTATTTTCTAGTTCATGAAATCATATATAATACTATTCGGCATGAAATCTACTCGTATGTATCTTTCAAACCCAAAATCTACACAGTCTGTCCATATATCCGGCTTCTTCATGAGATGCTCCATGTTACCGTGATGTAGCATTGTCACCGAATTTTTACTCAGTATGCTAAATTTCTAATAACTATTTATAATATTTAAATTAACCAGATGGTGGGAATACATGAATTTTATATAAACTAAATATGTCAATTTCAAGTTTATTTTCTAGTTTATGAAATCATATATAATACTATTCGGCATGAAATCTACTCGTATGTATCTTTCAAACCCAAAATCTACACAGTCCGTCCATAGATCCGGTTTCTTCATGAGATGCTCCATGTTACCGTGATGTAGCATTGTCACCGAACTTTCACGCAGTATGCTAAATTTCAATCGGATACTAGTAAGTTATATTTTATTAATATCGACTACCTTCGTGGTCCAAACATTCGCCTTTTGATCCGGAGGTAGTGAATTCAAATCACACTTTGTGAAAAGTTGTTTCCAGTCTGGTTAGGATTGATTTTTGTGATTTTAATGAAATAAATATAATATTATAAATTGGAAAATTAGAAATATAATGCGTTAAGCATCACGGGTACTATGGGCAGGTACCTACGTGCTTGAGTGGACGTCGCCCATATTAGTAATGTAAGATGTATTTATTACAGCTATTGTTGATACCGCCTTCAATAAAATAATAAAGATAAGCCGAGTTACATGAGATTACAAATAAAATATTTTTTTTTATCGTATGACTTAAATAAATGCTATAAACACATGGATTATGATAAAATGTATCCCCTAAAGTTAATGATAACTATGCAATGAAGAGATACTCCACTTGTATATATTTTTTTATCAGATTAACACATACCTACTTATTTACTGCGGATTATTTGGAATATAAAATTGAGATTAACAATCACTTAGCAGTCAATCATTGGTTGATTTTTTTTTTGTAATGTCTGAAAACGTACCTACTCCGTTTTTAGACATTATATATTCATATTTATATACTTGTCAGGTATAGACAGGAATCTTCCTGTCTATACCATAAAACATAGAGATTTTTCATACTTGCTATAAAGATATAAAGTTATAAGAAATTTTATCGTCTAAGTATTTGTCGAGCCACGCTCAGTCATCTCTGAGTAAAGTTCCGAAGATGGAAACTTTATTATCCATACCTAATTTGAAAAATGTACTTTTATATTTTTTTATTTGTCCCTATATATTTATTTATTTTATTTATTCATAGGTATATTTCATAAGTTAGGCAGCTGTAACTTTTAAATTAACAATGCTAATTTATCCGGCATAGTTTACCTTTAAAAATCACTTTAGTAAAGATGTTTTTTAAATTTTTCTAACCAACAGTTTGGCTTTAAGAGAGGAGGGGCGGACGGGACACGATATCCCAACAAGAATTTCTTTAATATTTCTTAACCGCGGGTTTACTCAATTGAAAGTTGTCTTTGCAAAACCTTAATGGTTTTTTAAACCTATCTAAGAATAATACTCCTCATTATGGGTTATACGCGATAAAATAATATCATCTTCAATTTGACGTATAGCATTATCCTAAAAATATATGTATTTATTAAAATCTTGATTGACCACAATGGTACCTACTAAAGGTGAACTTAATGCCAATGCATTTTCTACCAGTCAACCTGTAAAAAAACAGAAAAAATATTTTATCTGCGATATGTGCTTAAAGATGTACCTTATACTATTAAGTAAATTAAATTTGAATTTTCTGTTTTCGTACAGGTTGATTGTCAGAAAATGCATTAGCATTAAGTTCACATTTGTACCATCGTGGTCAATAAAGATTTTAAAATAATAAATAAATATAAGAGTTCCAGAACACTAATAGTGCTAAAAAGAGTAATCACTTCTACGGCGGTTTAGCCACGGCATAGGACAAAAAAAAACAGACACTCCGGGAGTGCCGACACCAAGTTTTCAAACTTGGTGTCGGTTACGGTAACAGTGTCGCGAGTTCATTGGTTTTTCCCATCTCTCAAAATGCTTTCCGTGCATCCTTACTTTTCACGTGAAGCGTTCTATCTAAATTCAGTTTGAGTAAATAGAGACACAATTATATATACCTACTATACGTATGGTACGTACTACTAACGGTAAAAAATGCTTATGTCTGTCAACCACGTCGTTTAGTCATGTTCTTGGAGAAAGTTAGTGAATCTAATGACCTACCTACTATGGATATATTTATCAAGATGGGCACTATAGATATTCAACAATAAGGCGATTTTTTTATAGGCAGTGTAGTTTACTTTTTCGAATCTACATTTAGGGCCCACACTTGTTCCATGAACACAAAATATTTTTAGTCAGCCAAGTAATGATATAAATAATGTTAAGTAATATAAGTTGGCTGGTCAACTAATCTCTACCTACTTCCTGATAAACTTAAATATGTTTTTATGTAAAGCATAAAATCATTGTTCAATATCGTGAACTAAATCTGCGCCATAAATAGTTCAATAAAATATTAAAATAAATTATAAAGTTGCGTTTATTTTGCTAGAACCATATACCCAAAGATATAAAGTTCACTTGCTGAATTGGTATGCATGGCGGCGGCACCACAAAGGCCGCGCCTCGTATTTAAGGTAGAGCAAGTTAATGTCTACTTTGCCGCTCATTTGTTTAAACAGTAATTTATAATTTGATTATTTGGTCGGTTTAGGGCAGCCTACGTAAGTAGGTTGTTTTGTGTTGTGGGTTGGATTAATATTAATAAAAGTTTATTTTATATATTACTTTTGCAGGTAGATTATTTAACATTTGACCATATGTTATGACCTATATATCTACTTAGGTACTGAGAGCTTGCTGCAATGGTGATGGCAACGTTCACTGATCTTGGCCTGTTGCTGATGATAAGATAAAACATCGATAAGAATGTCCGCATGTTGTGTTTCATTATCCGCTAAAGCTAGTGTAATGAATGGCATAAAGATAGCATTTATAAAGGAACATGCAATACCTACTCAAAACAGATAAACTCTTTTCTCTAGGAAACGAAAATAATTTTATAAAACTATACTTACACTTATACATTTTTTTAGCCTTTCGATATGTCCCACAGCTGGGCTACTCATATCCACTTACCTAGATAATTTATTAGGTAAACCTTAATCACCACAGACGAATTTGACGCAAATAAAAGATGACTTTTTAAGTTTCAATTTGTAAGAGTTCGGGATTAGTATAAAACCTGTGACTATTTTATCGTTTTTACATCTGTATTTAAAATTTTGTTTTGTAGTTAGATACAGTTTTCTTGGACGATCCAGTCAGTCACTGACTGGATGGAGTACGTGAATCAGGATATGACTAGTAAGGATGTAACTGTTAAGATAGTAAGGATCGAGTAAAATGGAAGCGACTTATATGCTGTGCCGACCCCCACTAAAGTGGGATAACCAAAGAAAGAAGAAGAAGACTGAGTTTTCCATCGTAAATATGATCTGATTCGCGAATTTGCGTTAATATAGACAAGCATGGTTAGTCCAAAGTTCTTCTACAAAGACATGGAATGTCATTTGTCGTTAAATGTAAAACAAGTTAAAACGTAGAAGTACTTAGTTTTGTGAAAATTTGTTGGTAGGTACGTACGACAAAAGAAATATGTTTTTATGGTCAAATATAAATGAATTTAATAATAATGATAACTTATAAATTATATATTTTTGGAATATTATCATAATAAGTAGGGAACCATCGAATTAACCATCATACTGCTAAAAGCTTCAAACACATATTTTAGACAAAAATGGGGCATCAAAACACGCTAGTCACGTTTTACCGGTCCGAGAATTTCGTTCGTGTGCCCAATACTTAGCTACAATAACATTCATAAAGACAATTTTATGTAATTTCAACAGCTTAATGGTATACCAAATAAATGTTTTCATCGTATATCATCACGGACAAATCATATTTTATTAATTGTCCTCATAAAGTATATTTAAATACTATCCATTACATTACATACATTTGTTTAAGTTGTATTTTCTACTTATAAACTGCGTCAGGAATTTACATGTTTAGATATCAAGAAATTATAAGACGGACTATTAATATCTACCTAGCTAAATGCTCATATTTTCTGATGTGTATCTCATCCACACACCTGTGTTAATTTTGGTTGCGGCCAAGTAACGGGTGATAACGGGCCATTGGCCCACTAGCTAATGTTCCATGGCACGCCGCAAGCCGACCAATGCCGAAAATAGTAGAGTAGAGAATGCATGTGCGGAGATTCATGTGCATGCAATAGCAATGTTATTTTCGCAGCGCAGAAATATAGAAAATATTATTGTAAAATAAAAATCTATTATTAATATGTTAGATAATCAATACGTATGTACCTACATGTGATACACTATTATTTGTATATGTATAGTGAATTGTTTTCTATTTACGAAATATCCACTAAACAATACATAATAATTTGGCGAAGGTTAAGTGCTTTTCATTTTGTTTAATTTAGGTAGGTAATCAAATTAATTTACGATGTCTAGAAAGTATTTAAACCTTTTATCCACTGCACTAAGAATCACTGTTTTATCATTTTATTTCATTAAAACAACTGCACTATCTGACCCTGTATAGGTCGTCACGATACGGAAAACACAGTTTTCTGCGACCGAGGCAACGCAACTGCGACGGCCAACTGGCGATTTGCCTACGCGCGCTTACGTACCGTCCATCGAAACTATTTTGCCTCCACCTTAAGCTAATAATTCATACGACTCAATTTACATTGTAAAAAGAACTGTGTTTAGTTAAGGTGAACTGTACACTTCGTACGATACATGGGGGTAAAGTTCACTTCACCATCTATGAAGGAGATGGTGAAAATTTTGCACTCGAAGTTTTCATTACTTGTCTTTGGGAGAGCACGAAACTGAAGAAGAGTCAAACATGGGATTGTACGAAAAAAAAGTATACTGACCGTGTTCTGCTTATGTTCCTGGTCCATTTTGGAGGTTGTGATTGTGGGTGACACTGTTATCACGCTGCACGTGCTATGTTGTGATGTGAGACTTTCCGCGCAGAGCACTATCGACGCGACGTCTGCACACACGCGCTCCTTTTCTCAGCCTGAACTGATAAATAACACTAGCTGTGGATATCAGTGTGATTACATAGTTACTTCCATTTGGTTTGGTATGGTTCCTAAAATACCAACCGTAATCATTATCTTATCACCACCGAAATTGTATTTCTTGAGCTCATGGGTTAGGCACGCACGGCAACTCATACCTACAGTTTGGAGAAACGGATGTAAACATAATCAAAGTACCTTCATCATTTCTTTCCTAAATATTTTAAATGATTAATGCACTTCTAAAAATTTCATTTAGGTGGATGATTAACAGGAAATTGATTAGTAAGTAACTTATATTTTTACTGTGATTTAGCCACCATTAACATATTCAAGCTGCTTAAACTATGCAAAGTAATAAGTACTGAAGTGCCATTTCCACAACTTCCTAGCATTCAATATTCAAAAAGTTCATTATATAGGTACATGTTTGTAATTCAACAGTGGATGTTGATATAGGTCGCGCGTGCAGCGAGCTCGTCATTCTGAAAGAACAATAAGTGTTGTAATAAGTGGAGGTACGCCGCGTCGTGACGGCTGAACAGGGGTGACTCCTACAGGTGTCATAAGAGGCGACTGAGGAAGGTACAGGAAGGAGGTACGAGTATAGATAACCCAGCACAGGCAGTCTCGTCCCCTGTGCGCCCAGAGCGCGGAAATGTGGGCCAATAATAGGTACCTACTCTTTCTTAGACAATACCTATTTTCAGTACAATAACACAAGAATGTGGGATTTAGGGGTAGTTTCAGATATGCGGCGCAAAGTGTTGGAATAACATCCCACCTAACACCAATCAGAAACAGTCACATGAAAGTTTTCTTCAAAGAGATTGTATAAATTACATTTTGCCCCCTACCTAACTGCAACTCAAACCCATTCGAAACACCCGGGCAAAATACATACGTGGCTTTTGGGATTGCAAAAAATGTATTTTATGTTATTTGCTGATAATTAATAAATAAAAACACGGTAAATTAAAGAACCCCCCGTCTTTCAAGAACGCTATATAGTGATGGGTAGCGAAACTACATATCCTAATTGATATCTGTAGCGCTATCTATTATTGCTTGGCAAATTAAAAAACCCTGACTTTTAAGCGTTAACCCCCAATAACTTTTAAACGACTGAACCGATTTTCATCAAACATAGCTAAGAACTACTACAAGGGAACTTGCTTTGAGGTTACAAAAACCGCATTGAAATCGGTCTATCTGTTCGAGAGCAACGATGCCACTGACAGAAAGACAGACGGACATAAGCGTCAAACTTATAACACCCCTCTTTTTTGTCGGAGGATAAAAACGCAAGGGATAAAATGAATCAATTATAAAAAAGCGATTTTTTCGCTAAATTGAATGAATTTACGAGCAATTAAGTAGGCTTCGATCAATAAGCGAGGGGATGTAAGCCCCTGCCAATCGCTGGGCGATAGTTTCCGGTGCTGGGTGTGGCTTTAGGCCCATTAGCCTTGGCTCTGTCTGCCCCGCAATAGACAGAGACGTGATATTAATAAAATTGCTCGTGCAATGATTTTTTCAAAGAGGGTATCATCCGGATATATTAGATAAAAAAATTAAAAATCTTCGATTTAGCCTGTCATAGTTGCTGAAATGATGGTTTCGGAAGGTCCGCGAGGGAAAAAAATTACGATAAATAATTCTATGATCATTTATACATAGTTTGTTCGTATTAGATACTCAGCAATACTTACTATGAATTTACATAGAGTTCTTAAAACACTTTAAAAAAACCCTATGGTTTCAGATCCTTTTATAGAGGATTCATATAATGGTTGTAGATAAAGTCTTGTATGCAACTGTCATAATTAGGTATTAAAACACTCATGTGATACTATTATCACACTCGGCTCCGCCTCGTGTGATAAACCCACATTCGTGTTTTAATACCCTTTATTATACAACAGTTGCATAAATAACTATTTATTTTTTATTTTATTTTCAATAAACTCAACCATAAAACTGTGATGCACAAAGTTGCTTTCCCGCCGTTTTGAGCGGCGCGGTGCCTGCTGGTTGGCGCCAGGCAGCGGGCCAGTTCTAAATTAGAAAAATAGTGTGGTTATAGAATAAAACATAACTTCACTATAAGCGTGTTTTATGTGCTGTTTTACTGTCTAAAATCGGTGAAATTAGATCCGCTTTACGAGCAAGTGTGTTGAAAAAATATTAATTTTATTGTGAGTTGAAGTCCTTGAAGAAAATGTTGCAGTGCAGTTTGTTACCGCTTCTATAATAGCGCTTTGGAAGCCGCAGTAAACTTAGCTGTAAGTAATCATTGACGTTACCATTGTGCATCAATACAAATTGACGATTATTAATAAGAGATATTATTAGTATTCTAGTATTTAGTTTTTTTCTTTATGTATTTATTCTACGATAAAAATTGAATTGCCTGTTTGTGTATAAATTATGGCAGTTATCTAAACATATAGTAATAAAACAGTAATAATGGCGTGTCTGTACCTTTAGTAAATTAAAAAAATGTGAGGGCGATAAAAAAAGTAACAGAACGCAAAAAAGAGAGAGAAAAAAATGAATGTCTGTATGTTCACGATAATCTTCAAAACTACTGGACGGACATTTACGCGGTTTTCAATTATAGACTAAGCACAGCTCAGAGCAAAATATGTAAGTTTAACTTTGTTTAACATTAAAATCTGATATCAGGAAAAAAATTGTCGTCATATTTTATTTCAGGCCTACGAAAAAAAAAATTGTCGTCATTTTTATATTTCACGTGTACGAAGTTGCAGGCACCAGATAGTTTAATATACAATGTCCTTTTTAATTAAGTACAAATATTTTAAGGGGCGATTCAGTCTATCATTTTGAACAACTTTTCCCAATAAATGTATACATAAATACGAAAAAAAATTTTAGGTTCTCATACAAATCGAAGTAGTCACGTGATATAGTTAGTACGAAAAATGCAAAAAAAAAATTGCGTATTTCGATAAACATTTATTGGGAAAAGTTGTTCAAAATGATGGACTGAATCACCCCTTAAAATATTTGTACTTAATTAAAAAGGAAATTGTATATAACTACATATGTGAAATGGTATAATTTTTTATATACTTATTTAATGAGTGTGTAATTTTGATTCTAATTCTATGTCCTAATGTAGAGCAATATTTAATTGTATTTCTTTAAATTGTATATTTTAATCTAAATTTAATTCTTTACAATTGAATTTTGTATATTCATTCCAGTATTGTAACTTTTTTCCGTAACTATGTTTTAGTAGACGTAGTTTTAAATATCGTAGTTTATTGCTTTATTAGTATGTAAAAAATATATTAGTATTTATTGGAATCTCGTTCGCGCATTTCCAAGGGCGCCAGCTGAAAATCAACTGTTACTCCTAGCGGGTACCGTTTAGCTGAGCTGTAACCCTTTTGTGCACTGAGCCACACAAATGCATGCCAAGCTGTAAATATTAAAATGTGTAGCTTAGATATATTTAATATGTACTTATATTGTGTGTTACAGAAAACAAATACCTTAATCATTTATCTATCTATCTATTAGAAGAGACCTGTAGTCCTTCCATGCTGGCCTGGGAGAAAAGAAGAAAAACTTAGAATGTACCAGCTACTTCTCTTACCGCGCATATCGTAAAAACCGATCGAGGGAATGGGCGAGATTTGAATCATGTTAATAGGCGAAGCGGCTAGCAACCCATCACTATTTTGATTCCTTTTTCCATCTTAACGCCCACCATCACGCCAAGCGTGGCCTTTGGGTCTTACTCTGTCTACCCCGTCATGGATAAAGACGGGAAAACGTATCTGTAGTCCTTCAATGGATTGGTGTACTTTTGGACTACTTATACCTAGGTGCCAAATAAAGAAATATATGTGTACCTACTAAGCTATTTACATTTAGTAGATAAGAAGTGCTTGTAGATATAGTTATTGATGTAGGTAAGTGGTAGTACATTAATGACTAATTGAAATGAAACTAATTAATCTGAGTACTTAAATAAATGTTTAGCAACCTTGTGATAAAGCAGCAAATTTAATCTTTATGCATTTTTTATTTTATTTTTTTTTTGTAATTGCGTACCCATAAAAGTACCTTGGTACTTAGCTACACTAAGCTCAATGCATACGAAGCAGACAGTTACTTTTTTGGAGATCTGGGAAATGGGAATCATAAAGACGAAAATTCCCATTTTTTTACCACTGGGGACAAATGGGAATTGTATTGAAATTCTGTCCCATTCGTGTGAGTGTTTCGAATGTCTCCACCGCGTTTTCTACACTGAGGACGAATGGAAATGATTATTTCACAGTACCATTCGTCCCCATCTCACTGGGGAAGACGCAGTGGTCACAATCAAAACAAACAAAACTAAAAAAAAACCCTTTAAATATACACCTTGGCCGGTTATTTAAATAGGTATTTTAAATTTAGTTGTACTGTAAGTACTTACTTCATCTTAGTTAGGTTGTTGGGATGATCAAATGTCTATTTCATCTGGGAAAAGTAAAATGTTCTTAGATAGATAGATAGACTATGCAACAGACTCTACCTACTTCATTCACACACTATACTATATTACACTTATGTGATCCGAGTAGGTTCACCGCTGTAAACATAGATCTAGATGTTTTTTACTGGTTGATACTTAATAAGTTGTTCGCACCGATTGTGGGCTTGCGAACACCGCATAACTTTGGCAACCCCTTTGACCGATTTGGTTCATCTTAGAACTTAAAAATTCTATAGGTTACATCTGCCTACCCAATTTCATGAAGCTCCGATTAAAAATTACTCAAGTAGGTATCGTCGAACAAACATACCTACATACAAACCCTGATTGTATAAGTAGACTCCGAGAACTTCACTCGCTTAACTCAGTCGTTCAATATTTTTAAGATTGTAATGAATTAATAAAGATGACGTAGATATATAATATACTCATTTTTGAAGAATACTAACTTGCTTGTCCCGAACCATTCCAAAAAATATGTGGTCGGGCATCCACCGTTTCGTTAGATTGTACACGTAGGAAGAAAGCCATACGATTTTTTCTCGTTAAGTAATTACATAAGTATAAAAAATTATTTAAAGAAATATATTAAGTATTTGTTTTCTGTACTTATTAATTTTGAATTGTTTGGTTTGGGTTTGGCGTAACTAGGTAGGTAATTAGAGCTGAAAATCATGAAATAAATCAGACAGAAGAATATTGACCATCATTGGATTGTCAAAAGTCAAAATGACGGTCACTAAGTATCATATGGGTTACATTACATGGTATAATAATATACTTGGCCATGGGTTATTTCGTGTTCTTTGACCAAAGACACAGACCTAAAAAATTTTTTTGCTCTTTGACACGTACAGATTTTGACAAAAAAACTTTTCTAGATCTTATACAGACCCAAAATAATAAAAGTCTAGGTCTGTGGACAGACCAGGACCTTTACTCCATTAAATAACATCATTGTCACCGATAGTGTCGTCCCATTTCAATGGCAAAACAAATTATATAGACTTTATTATCATTTTGTAGCTCTCAATGTTGTTTGCAACTAAGTACTGCAACGCAGACGCTACTTACTTTGCAGTGCCGCTTTTACAGCTAGAGCCTAGGTCCAAAGGTGGGGGACATTTGTTTATTTTTTGCCTTATTGTAATGCTTCGGCCGCACTTGTGCCTATCGTCCCGATGCAATTCGCGAATTTTCGTACGTTTTGTACACTAAAAAGTTATCGCGATAAAGCGCTGGTCACCCTAGCGGCTTCGTTATTATCCTGGCAATAATCCAAGATGGCGTCATCTACGTGTTATAAATATGGACGACGACTTTCTTTTCTTTAACATGTGTGCTAACAATTACATATTGCATTTATTGCGTGTAGTGGGTTATTAGCATCTATCGTTACCAGTCGGCTTTAAGCGGTAAGATAAGTAATAAATGTGTTGATCTCCCACAAACTCTCTCCAGTGGCTCCAAGTAGCTGCAGAGCACGCAGCGGCCACACTCCGGTAAACCGCGTTGACTCGCGGGCTAAACCTGGAGAGGGGCTTATCACTTGGGTGAGTAAGTTTCTATGGAACCCTCCCTTATAGTGTTCAAAGTCTACTTCGGTGATTAAGGCAACTCATCGTAGATATATATCGAGTTATGGTGGATTCGGTGAAGTAGCAAGGCAAGTGTGGATGGCCTAGGGCGACGGTGGAGGGCGTACAGTCATCGTCGGCCAGACACAACATCCGACCAATCCTCAAGTCGTAGCGGTTTCCGTTCCACTGGGCCAAGGAGGGGAAGGACGTGTGTGTGCGCCTGCGTCTGCGCGAACGCTTGTGCACCCAAATATATACCTGCGCATATGACCGCTTCTGAAAAATTGGACTCCGATTAAGCGAAAGACCTGTGGCGATGGATGGAGGTAGAAAGGTCTAGTCTGATGCAGCTAGGTTTTGTCTGAAATCTACACATAGGCGGTTCCGGGGGCGTGAGTACATGCCGTGGTCGTTTCTGTACTGCACTTTTTGGGGCGACAGTGCGGATTCGGCAGCACGCGGGATGACAAAGCAGCCCTATTTAGGGAGGCACTGCTTTCCCCGCCAGCTGGGGAGGGGGCTAGAAAAGGTGCTCTAAAAAAATGCTCGTCCCTACATACGGGGTGGTAGTAACCGCGGCTGCCATCGCATCATTACAATCGTGGTCGACGCTACAAAAGTAATAAAATAATTAAAATACCTATTATGACATTCGGTGCGTGGAACGTGAGAACGCTTATTGATCGCGATGGCAACGCCTGCCCTGAACACAAGACCGCTGTAGTAGCTCGAGAACATCATCGCTATAACGTTGATGTGGCTGCACTCAGTGAAACACACCTTGCCGATGAAGGAGAGCTAGTGGAAGATGGCGGTGGTTACACTTTCTTCTGGAAGGGTACCGCTGCTTCCGAGACGCGACGTTCAGGTGTAGGATTTGCCATCAAAAATTACTTGGTAAAGCGATTAGAAGAGTATCCTGTACATATCTCGGATCGCGTGACCACATTGCGCCTTCACCTTGACAAAGACAACTATCTTAATGTCATCAGTGTCTATGCTCCAACGCTTGATAAGTCTGATGACATTAAGAACAAGTTTTACGAGGAATTGTCCAATTGCCTCGACTGCATAAACGCCAAAGAGCAGGTTTTATTGCTGGGCGATTTCAATGCCAGGGTAGGACGGAACTATGAGGCATGGCCTGGAGTTCTGGGTAGACATGGAGTCGGCAATATGAACGACAATGGTCAGTTACTGCTTAGTCTTTGTGCTCAATATGGACTGGCTATAACGAAAACCATGTTTAGGCTTGCCGCCAAGTATAAGACAACATGGATGCTCCCAAGATCCAAACACTGGCATTTAATTGATTATGCTATCGTACGGCAAAGAGATATCAGTCAAGTTCAGATCACCCGCGTCATGCGCGGTGCGCATTGTTGGACTGATCACCGGCTGATTGTTACTAAGCTGCGACTCCGCCTCCGTCACCCGCGTAGATCTGCAATGCAAAAACTTGCATCTTTAAATGTGGATAAGCTGAAAGATCCTGTGGTGAGGAATGTATATGCTGAATCACTATTTGAAAAGCTATCGACAGAAAATAAGACAGGCGACATCAACACTGCCTGGAGTGCATTGTCATCCCATATGTTAAAAGCTGCTTCAGTTGCGATAGGGAAAAAACCGCGTCGAAAGGAAGACTGGTTTGATACAAATGACAAGGTTCTGGAGGCAGCACTCCAGAAGCACCGAAATCTTCTACAGCAGCATAGAAGGTGGGGAGGAAACTCGGCGATAGTCAAAGCTTGAGTTGCGGCAGCTGTCTCGTCGTATAAAAGACAACTGGTGGCGGGCGAAAGCCTGTCACATCCAATGGCTCGCGGACACAAAGCAGTTGGGGGAGTTTTACAGCGAGGTACGTAAGCTGATTGGTACGTCTTATCATACGAGAGTGCCTCTACGGTCTTTAGATGGTAGGCATCTCCTTACAAGTAAGGAAGACATATTAAAACGCTGGGCGAAGCATTTCAACAATCTGCTCAATGTAGATCGGTCCGCGGATTTACACAGCATCTGTCTAATGCCTCAACTCCCTGTATCTCTTGAGCTGGACGAGCCTCTGCGTCGTGATGAGATGTCAGCAACAAAATAAACGAGCGGCTGGTATCGATCTTATACCGGGTGAGCTGATAAAGTACGGAGGTGAGGAGTTGCACACGTTGATGTGGGAACTATTTGTTCGCATGTGGGAAGAGGAATGCATCCCGGATAGTTTCAAAGTATCCCGCATATGTGCCCTCTTCAAAAACAAAGGTGACCGTTCTGACTGTGGCTCCTACCGAGGTATTTCACTCCTTTCAGTCCCTGGAAAGATATTTGCCAGAGTCCTTTTAAACCGCTTAACGGAATTATCTGAAAGGATCTTGCCTGAAACTCAATTTGGGTTCCGACCTGACCGAGGTACTTGTGAGGCTATCTTTTCCTTGCGCCAGGTGCAGGAGAAAAGTCGGGAACAGGATCGCCCGCTGTGCATCAGCTTTGTCGATCTAGAGAAGGCATTTGATAGTGTGCCTCGCGAAGCCCTTTGGTTGGTGTTAGGAAAGCTTGGTTGCACGGAGAAGTTTGTTAGACTTCTTAGACTCCTACATGACGACATGCAGTGCTGCGTCGGGGTAAATGGTGAACAAACAGAGTTCTTTCCTGTCACCTGTGGAGTGAAGCAAGGTTGCGTCTTAGCACCCACATTGTTCGCCTTATACTTTTCGGTGGTAGTCAGAGAAGTCTTACAAACTGTTCCGCATGGAATCCGTATTCGCTTTCGCACTGACGGCGGTCTTTTCAATCTGGCCAGATTTAAGGCTTGTACCAAAGTCTCGTATGCAATGATCACTGAGATCATGTATGCTGATGACTTGTGTTTTAGCAGAATCCCCACATGATCTGCAACAGTTGATGTCCGGTCTCCACCAAGCATGCTGTAAATATGGCCTGAAGATTAGTGTCAAAAAGACAGAAGTGATGTCCCTAGACGTAAACGGTCCCGAGACACTAACCATAAACGTTGGTGAGGATATACTGAGACAGGTCGATAAATTTAGATATCTGGGAAGCACAGTAACTTCCAGGTGTGATCTTGATGCTGAGATCCACAGTAGGATAGAGCTGCTGCAGCAGCATTCGAAAAGCTACATTCTAAGGTCTTCTACTCTCACGATCTTAAACTGGCCACTAAGATTTCAGTATATATGGCAATTGTGCTGCCAAACCTTTTGTATTCTTCGGAGACATGGTGTGTATATCGCCGCCACATACGAACTCTGGATCGCTTCCACCTCAAATGCCTGCGTTCCATCATGAAGATCCGATGGTCTGATCGAGTGCGTAATACCGAAGTCCTGCGCCGAGCCAATGTTGGTGGTATTGAGGCTTATTTAATGCGTCGACAATTTAGGTGGTGTGGTCATGTGTCACGCATGTCGGATGAAAGAGTGGCGAAGCGCATATTTTACTCTGAACTGGAGGAGGGAAAGCGAAAACGTGGTGGTCAGCTCCTTCGGTATAAAGATGTACAGAAGCGTCACATGAAAAGATGCAATATAGAGCCATCTCAGTGGGAACGTTTGGCAGCACAGCGGTCAGAATGGCGCAACGTAATCAATGCCCACGTACGTAACTTCAAAGATCAGCGCAAAACTGACCTCGACGTTAAACGTGACCAGATAAAGGCACGCCCACCTGCTGGTATTGTTTATAACTATGAGGACGGTGAGCTTACGTGCCCTCAATGTGCACGGAGGTTCACTGTAAAGATCGGCTTCATTAGCCATCTTAGGGCACACCAGTGCCAAAACACCAATTAGGAGTCTGAAGTGGTCGCCATGATCGAAATCGGTCGGACATTAACAACAAGCATTTATTGAAACCTAAAAAGAAACCTAGAAAGAAAAAGCTAAAAATTTTAAACCAGATCGTTCCACTCCATTTTTAAATAAACAACGCAAGTGCGACCACGCAAAGCGAATTGTTAGCGTGCTTAAATCCTTTGATGTATCGCCACCCGCGCGATAACTAACACGAAGTCCAAATATTCGGGACGATACCCGATAACGGCCGGTCACATTTGCGTGTATCGTGTAATAGCACGAAGCTTCGTGACGATAGGCGCAGGTCCGGCCCAAGCATAATAACACTTGTAAACTTATATCCAAGTAATAATCAAAGACCTAGATTTGAAACATTATTATAGAATTATCCCACACATTTTCCGGGGTTAAAAAGTACTTATCCTCCTAATTAGCTTGTCAACTAACTAATATAAAAGTTTTGTAGATGGTTTTAATCGAAGATAAAAGTAATTTGATTAAAAAAATCTAAGCGTTATCAGGATTTTTTATATAATTTTAAACTTTACACCGGAAGTGACAACACACAGCAATCAAAGTTTACATTCTTCCATGGAATTATATGTACTTCGTACTAACTGGAACCCACACTCTCTAATGACATAAAAAAAGGCAAGAAATGTCCTTGAAATTTTTCGTTACCCCTCCGTCTCTTTCTAATTAGGGTGAACACAAAGTACAAGAATTCGGGACATTATGGAAATAAAACTAAAATTCAGATTTTCTATTTATATTCATTTATTATTATTGTCTTTATTTAATTTCAAACATAAGGTAGGTTTTTTTATATCTGTAAAAGTAAATATATCTAAAAAAAAATACAAAATATAAACATATTACAAAAAAACCTAGCCTAGCTGCCCGCTGGCAGTAGGGCAAAGCCTAAGCTACCAGCGGTTAGGGCCGCAGGAAAAGAAACCTTCCTGACAATGCGTGTCGTGTTCAGAAGTACTGCCTTCTGTATTTGACCCTTGACCAGCTATTTATATTATTATTATTTACTTTATTTATTTTTTACCTCAGATTAGGTTATTTACTAAAAAAAGTAAAATATACAAAAAAATATAAACACACTATAAAAAACCTAACCTAGGTGCCCGCTGGCAGCGGGACAAGACCCAAGCTACCGGCGGTTAGGGCCGCAGAGATTATTATTATTAAAAGCCCGCTAAATCCCATTGTTGGGCAAAGGCCTCCCTCTCCGCTCACCATTTTATATTTATTTATTAAACTTTAATCTGATTGTAAATAAAAATTACGATATAATTTATTCAGTAATTTTAAAGACATTGTAGAATTCCATTAAAAAGTCACTTTTATTTTCAGTTTCTGTTAATGGATGTTTGTTAGGTACATCGAGTTACACGCCCAGAGCTCGTCGAGGTTGAACGGTCTGAAATTGGCGCGCCGATGCGACGGAGAGCCATCATCTTTTGGTACTACTTGGCGTCTTCACTGCCGTGTTCTATCTTTCGGGTCATCTGGAATTTAATTTTGGGACATTACTTAGATACAACACAATACAAATTAGATCCACTGAAATGCAGCAGCAACAATGCACAAATGAGTAAATGCTTATGAAAAAAGAACTTGCACTAAGTTTATCTTTTTGATTAAAATATTACTCTTCATCATGCTGAACAGTATCAGGTAAATCTAATGGTTGATTTTCTTTGTTTACTTGTGTCTGAAATCAACAATGTAAATTGAGTAAAAAAATAAAAATCATAGGAAGTAAATATTTGATTGGAACTGCATTTAGAATCACTAAAACAAAGATTGTAGGTGACATTATATCTGAACTGAAAATTTGTAATGATAACATTTGTAGAATTATTTAAAAAAAAATCCTTAAACTAATAAGCCAATTTTGATGTATTTTGTTAAGATAGGTATGTAATTTTAATTTTAAAAACCAAATAAACATTTAAGGATATTGTACAACAATAGCTTGCAATCAATAAAAAAAATATAGCCTAATGGTATAACAAAGGCTGTTTCAATTTTAAAGGAAACAAATGTTTTTTTTTCTTTCTCAGCAAACTGTCAAGAGCAAGCTGTTATAATTTTAAATTACTTTTCTTCTCTTTGGAACGAAACATTGCTTTGATCCTTACTTTTAAGGATCAAATCCATTTTCTGAGGTACAGTAATGAGAAATAAAAAGTAACAAAAGTTCATACCTGTACCAGAGAACAATCCACTACTTCATTAAAAACGGTGTGACTTCTTGTCTCAGTATTTTCCCGTAGTCAAGTAATTGGTGGATTTGACATGGAGGTTACAAATCTTTGCTTTTTCAAAATAGGCTATTTTTAGTTCCACAATATTCGTAACTATTTATTACGTTCCGTTGAATTGAAAGGATACCTGAAAAAATTGCATTATCAAAATAGATTTTTTTAGTTGATAGAGATAAAAAAGAAATTTAAGCGGTCGATGTTTTGTACAGTTCATTGAGATTGAGATTCTAATTTAAATAGGTAGGTACTTTCTGATTTTGTTGTTTCAATGTATCATCATTCGAGTAAATAACTTTTCGATCATAGTAACTTTCGCGCAAATCGTGCAAAGTACCATTCGAGAAAACCTTTTCCGTTTCTAAAATGACCACACATTCATGATGTATGGACATCCTAGTTGTAAATTTCATAAAACGTTTATTATTAAATATTAAGTAAATAACGAATTAAAATGGAAAATATCGAACCAATATGAACATCTAAACCAAAAAACCATTTGTCTTTCCAGAAATAACAGCAACTAAAGTCGAAATATTACTAAACAACAATTTTACATGACGCGCAGTTTATGCAGGTGACTTGTACATAAGAATGAAATATAATATCTAATCCTGGATGCCACTCACTTTTGCAACCGCGCACAATACAATTAACGACCATTTTGCTAGATTTGCCTCTGGATTATTCCAAAACTCAAAAACAAACTTGCGAAATGAATGTAAACATCCGCCATTTTGATGTAAAAATTATTTGACAACTAGAATTTGGGTTGCCATATATCAGGTTTTATGAGTGATTCTAAAATAGGGGAAAAAATGTTTAGAAGGCCAGACAGTTAGTCCTTCATAAATCTTTATTATTTCAATGAATAAGCAAACACTAGCATGCAAATCGTTTTTGTCAAGGTTTTTTATCAGTTTTAATTTATAATTATTGTCATACAGACAAATAAACTGATACTCAAATTATTATTGACCGTCAATGGGGTAATATCAATCGTCGCGTTGGCTATTCCGTAGGGAAAACAGGGGTTACTTGCGGTCATATTATAATACTTCAGGTTGTTATTTAGGAGTGTGGGTTCCAGTTTGTCTATACTTCCGTGCATTCTTCTTATGCCTGCACAAAACAATGACAACGGTCATCTGTAACCTGTTTAAATTACTTTTGTTACCGCCCGGTCACGAATATACGCGTGTGCGCGGGCTGCGGCCTATGGCGCGCGCGACGGCGTGTTGCGACTAAAACAAATAGTATGGAAATGTACGAAGCATGCCACGATCAACGAAAACTGCGACTTTTCAGGCTTATTTTGGTGCAGGTGGTGGTCAGGTTTTGACTGTACCCGAGGCTTGATCTCTTTTTACCCTAGATAGGATATTTTTAACCGACTTAAGTAAAAGAAGGAGTTTATCAATTCGATCCGTATGTTTTTTTATTATTATTTTACCTTAGCCTTTATTTGTTTCTTTAACCCACTGTATTTGCAATACTCCTTGAGTTGCTATGATTAAAACATCAATATACCTATGACCTATAAAAATTATGTTATGTTATGACTCACAGTTAGTAAATTTATAAATCTTTAATCCGCTTACTTGGATGAGTGACCGCGTTTTCACAGGTTTGACAAAACACGGATGTAGTCGCTTCTAGGCTTAGTAATCGCGGTTTTACAGGTTTGGTACCACTGGGCAGATTCTAGTTTCCGAGATATTTGAGACTTTGTAAAAAATGGTGTAAAATAGGCATTTTGCGATTGAAACTTTAAATGTATGTTTCCCAATAATTTGATTTTTGTAAGTCTGAACTTTAAATGTGTTTTTTTTAATAAATGTAAATGAAGTTAATTGTTTTTCATACATGTGTATGTTTGTTTTTAATGTATATTCACCGATTATTTGAAGACGCCTGGACTCATTTGTATTTTTTTTTTGTTTGAAAGGGTAGACTTGTCAGGTGGTACCATAGAAATTTTGTCAAAATGGTTAATGGAGTTTGGGGGTGAAGTTGGTTTGAAAAGTATTGTTAAAGTGTTCCATATGAAAATCAGCTCTTTGGCAAACCACCATCAGCACATAGCTAGCTGAGCTGGTAGCCCTTACAGCAATTCGTTGTTGTTTTTGTTATTGTAGATATATGTCATTTGTAATGGTTATGATTCCCAAATAAAGCTTTTCTTCCTTTCATATGATTCCGTATTAATTGTGCGGTGCAAGACGGGCGGATGACATGATCAATGCTATTATCGAAATTCTTAGGTAAAAAATCATAAACTGGCAATATTCCGCGAATGAAATCGCGTGAATTCGTGGCATGGCATAAGCTCACGCCCATGTGCGCGCCGCACTAGCGCGCGCACGCGCATATGTTCGTGACCGGGCATTTATGTTGGTTTCCTTGACATATATTGTTGCAGGGAAATGACAGCGACAGTGATAGCACCATGGAATTATATATGAGCAGTTCTCAAAATTTTTTGTGTCTTTTTCAAAAGCTTGTTTTTACTGGCTTTTAATATAAAATTAGGTGTAAGTATTATTCATCTTGTGCTATTTTTAATGGTATCGATTTATTAGCTACAGCTTAAGTATAAAAGCAGTTTTTTCTGGACATGGTTACTATTTGTGGTCAATTTTTATAACTATGTAAAATAGTCATTTCACGTCAAATATTAACATTTTTGCAATTTGATAACAATAAAGTTATGTATAAACCAACACACTTGATTAAATAGTATTAATTTTAAAATTCAATAGGTTGAAGATCAATATTGTTACTTAGGTAGATAAAAAATTTAGCCTTTTTTTACGATTTACTTTAAAACTTTGTATACTAGGCTAAAAGTATCATGGTCATTGTCAAAACTTATAATTTTCTGTAAAATATGTAATGTGTTATTAATGTAATCTAGAAATATAACAATTTAGACAAGAAAAAGCCTATAAATATTTGGGGACAGCAACAAAATTGAGTTCGATTGTAACCAATGAAGAAGTAAGGACTCTTTTATACTGTTACTTTAGTTTTGTACATTTTTGTTTATCTATCTGAATCTAGAAATTGCTTCTACAATCCAATCTATACTTTCAAACAATAGTATAAATGTGGAAGTAACTCTGTCTGTGTCCGTTTTATTACAAAAATTAATATTACGTTAAATATAATACTAACCGGTAAAAACGAGTAACAAATTTGAGCACAAATTTGTGTAATTTTACACTGATGTCAGATGATTTTTATTTATTTTAACTTTGTATTTTAATGAGAATATAGCCTTCTTAAAAATTCACTTCCGTCAAAATATAGTTTTTATCATTGGGAAATTACACGGTATCAAAATTGATACGCAAAATTTAAATTTTTCTAGGACAAATTTAAAAATTGTTTCTAATATATAAATAATTGAAAGAATGGCTAGTAAAGGGGCATATTCAACACAATACTAATTAAAACACAACTGTTTAGAGAAATAATAATTAAAAAAGTATACAGTAGTTAAAAAATTAGTTTTCATATTGAATAATTGGTGTAGGATATCAAAAAACCCATACATTGAAATTATCCAATTTTAAGAAAATAACTATTTTATTATTTTGTGGCATTCTAATGTTACATATTATCCTTAATTCTTTTGATTGAACTACGCAATGAGCTAATAGAAACATTTTGGTTTATACTTTCACCTGAGTATTTGTCTTAAATTAATCTTAAATGTGAAGGACACCTAATTTCAGTCAGGTACATTTTTTTGAGAACTGTGTGGGCGTGGCGCGCGTGTCATAATCCGTTAAAACTACACAAGATCGACCGACTCCGTACATGAGTCGTATTCTAGCACGTGTTGAGATCTACAAAGTTATTGACACAATTCTCTGTACTGGTTTGGGTGAAAGGGACAAAAGAAAAGAAATAGAATGTACCATCTGCTTCTCTTCCCGCGCCAATTGTTAAGGCTGATCGAGAGAATGGGCAAAATGGCAGAAGAGAAATTCCTCTACCATTTCGGCCATGCGGCTAGCAACCCATCACTATTTTGATTCCTTTTCCCACTTTCTCGCCCGCCGTCACGCTAAAAGTAGCCTTCGGATCTTGCGGCCCTGGGCGATTTCAGCTCAGAACCGCAAGACTCAAAATGCTCTGTATGTTCCATTCCATTCCATTAGGGATTTAGATTGCTACATTCGCTATAGAGATAAAGACGGATTTTTCATGTTCTCAAAATAATAGATCTTTAATTATTTGAGACAAACTAATATTATAAATAAGAAAGTTACGCAGACGAAGTCGCGAGTGAAAGTAAGTGTTAAATAAAGATAAGAAAATTCGAAAAAAATGCCTTTGTGTCGAATGATATCGATACTGTTAATCAATATTAATTAATGTGGACATCACTATTCGAGTAGCGCACCTGTCGGTAAGTAGCAGAATTATTTCGTAGCTTGGGATTCGAGTGACGAAAAAATTCTGCTTCTCGACGACAGATGGCGCAATTATTAGACTTTTAAATTTGAGTTAGACAATAAATAGCAAAACGTCGTAAGTACTTTAAGCAAAATAAAACTTATGCTTGAGACTAAATGTCGTTTTTAAAATGTAGGATCTATTGACTTAGGCCAATCATGAAATAAATATATTCGACCACTCAAATGAATATTTCGTATGTGTGCAATATGTGATTATTGGTTTATTTGTGTGAGTTTGGCCACACAGGTTTCATAACTAATTTAGGCCCAAAGCACTTCCACCTATTTCTCTGTTCCGTGGAGGCTACCATCAACACTTATAAAACCATTCAGAAACAAAGCAATTGGTGTGCGATTCAAAAGCAGGTCAAAAGCAGGACAACTTTAAATCCTACTGTTGCGCCTTTTACGGCTATTTCGTTAAAATGTTATGCATGTACCTATATCTATGACAATGGACAAGCCTTATAAACGATGTGCATGTAAAAATGTATTTAGTTCGCAATAAACCCAGTCAGAGCAAGACGCGTGCTATTTTATTTAAAATACTAAAAAAGAAAGGGCCAATCTGAACCTTATGGCCCGAACATATGGTCGACATCGAGCCGTATAGTGCAATATTACCTGCGAAGAGAGGACACCTGCGTGAACAATACCGAGCCGCATTCCAGAGATAAGAACCATTATAAAGGAGACAACACATTATACATTTTAATTGATTCAAGATTTAGTGTCAACATTTATGACTATTGAAGATGAGTTTAACAACTGAAGAATTACTTAATTTATTGGAAGAAAAGGCCAATGTGTTAAAAAAAGCTCAGACTAATTTAAGGAAATGCCCTCGTCAACGGCTCACTAAGGGATACATAGAAGTTCGACTTAAATCGATGAACGAAGACTGGCAGTTGTTCAAATCACATCATGAGGCACTTGTCAAGGCTGTTCCTAAGGATCAACGAGATAGCTTACCTTACTTTAATACTGAGCAATATTACTTAGTAGAAGATTTATATCTCTGTACTGTAGGAGATTTAAAGGATATGTTGATGACATTCACACAGTCGAAGGAAACTCATCTTGCAGAACAAGCTACAGTCCCCCAAGTGAAGCTCCCGTGGATTAAGATACCTACGTTTTCTGGACAGTATCAGGATTGGCCAACATTCAATGATTTATGTATAACGCTTATCCACAGCAACACAGCATTGACAAAGGTTCAAAAGTTTCATTATCTGAAGACGAGCATAGCTGGTGAAGCCGAAGCGCTGCTGAAGCATATCAACGTTACAGAGAATAACTACGAACAAGCATGGGAGATCCTAAGTCAAAGGTATGGAAATAAACGACTCATTGTTAACACTCTCCTCCAAAGACTGTTCAACTTAAAGAAACTCATAACTCCAGTAGCAAATCAGATTAAAACCCTAGTAGACACAACCGCGGAGTGCTTAAATAGTCTTACGACGTTAGGAGTTCCTACAGAATCGTGGGATCCGCTGATAATATACATGATCACCCAAAAACTGGACTTAGAAACGCGAAAACTTTGGGAGGACCACGTCTACAGCCCGGACGTTGACAGTTTACCTACCTGGCAAGACTTAAAGAGCTTTTTAGAGGCAAAATTTCGCACTCTGGAGTTGATTGCACCTATGTCTTCATCTACAGCGAGAGAGAGTAGATCAGTCAAAGAGAAATCATTCCATGTCTCCTCACCAACGCCGGCGAAGGCTTGCATCGTGTGTAACGAAGACCACAAGATTTACGAATGCAAAGAATTTACTAAGCTTGGTACTGAAGACAGAAGTAAAATAGCAAAAGCAAAGAATTTATGTTTTAAGTGTCTTGTTCCTGGACATTCTGCTCGTAAATGTCGCAAAAGCGTGTCATGTCGCGAATATCATAGACGCCACAATACGCTTCTTCATCAGGCGACACAGCAGAATGAAGATCAAGAACAAAGCGAACCCATTCAAGTTAGCACTACTATATCTTCACATAACGCAAACACGAAGTCCACAAACTTACTAGCAACAGCCTTGATTCCTGTAAGAGATGGTGACGATCGAACAATATTACTGCGAGCCTTAATCGACCAAGGGTCACAAGCAAATTTCATTACCGAGAGGGGCGACGCAATTACTAAGAATGAAGAGAAAAGCAGCTCGAGGAACTATTACCGGAGTAGGATCAACCAAAGCAGAAGTCCATCAAGAGGTTCATTTAACACTTCTGTCAAGATATGATGATAAGTTCCTGCTTCCCGTGAAGGCCTACGTTATGCCGACATGCTTGACCTCGAAGCTGCCAAGTAAGTCGTTCGTAAAACAATTAGACGCCTGGCCACATTTGGCTAATCTTACCCTGGCAGACCCCAGTTTCAATCAACCAGGGCGGATAGATTTACTGCTAGGCGTCGGAGTGTATGCTCAAATCCCAATCAAGTCACACCAGATTCCAATCAAGTCACACTAAATAACGATTTGATGGTCGGCCCACTGCTACAAGAAGACATGAGATCATTGGTTATGAGATTCCGCTTAAAGAAAGTCGCATACGTATCGGACATCCAGAAAATGTATCGCCAGATACTCGTCACACGTGAAGACGCGGATTACCAGAGAATACTTTGGCGTAAAGACATTAGGGCTCCAATCAAAGATTATCGACTACTTACGGTGACTTTTGGAACTGCGTCAGTACCCTATTTGGCAGTTAAGACATTCCAATCAAGTCACACTAAATAACGATTTAATGGTCGGCCCACAGTTACAAGAAGACATCAGATCATTGGTGATGAGATTCCGCTTAAAGATAGTCGCATACGTATCGGACATTCAGAAAATGTATCGCCAGATACTCGTCACACGCGAAGACGCCGATTACCAGAGAATAGTTTGGCGTAAAGACATTAGGGATTATCGAAACGAAGAGAGAAAGAGAGATTGGTTGCTACTTGTTGGACAAGAAACTCCAACAAGTAGCAACCAATGAAGGCACTGCATATCCTGAAGCCGCAAAAACAATCAAGTCAGACTTTTGGATGGATGATTTGATGTCTGGACAAGATACCGTAGAGAAGGCGATAGAAGTAGCCCAAAATATTGCAACTATACTCAAAAAAGGGGGCTCCATATTACAAAAATGGTCTTCAAATAATGCGGAATTTCTAAAAGAGTTCAACCTGGAAGAGATAAGTACACTAGTGAAAGTCGATATACATGGTAGTGTAGTCCAAACCCTGGGTCTTTCCTGGAACCTTAGTGAAGATAAGCTGAATTATAATACAAACAATCCACCGCTAGCTGAAAGAGTTACAAAAAGAAGCATTCTAGCCGAAATACATCATATTTTTGATCCATTGGACTGGTTATCCCCTGCACTACTTCCTGTTACTGCTGCAAAGGTTAAGGATAGAACACGTTACCTGGGATAAAACGCTGAAACTTGAAATAAAAGAAGAATGTTTACAAATTAGACACAGCTTAGAAAATATCGAAGAAGTTGAAATAGATAGATGGTTACATAGAACAAAGGAAAACTTACCTGATGTTACTATACACGGTTTTTTTGATGCCTCCAGAATAGCTTATGGTGCCGTAGCTTATCTCAGAGTGAAGACTAAAGAAGGACAATACAAAACAGAATTGATAGCAGCACGTACTCTTGTTGTCCCGATTGAACCCCCTTCTCTACGAAGACTAAAACTAAGTGGGATCCTTCTGCTATCCAAACTCCTAAAACACGGTAGTGAAGCTATGCACATACCGGTATCTCAAATTTTCGCAAGGACGGACTCCATGATTGTAGTATCCTGGCTTAGTGGTGATCTTAATAGATGGCAAACCGTTGTAAGAAATGGAGTTGTAACTATCCTCGACAACATAGGAAAGAAATGGTTTCACATGATCTCACAAGTAAACCCTGCAGGACAAGAAAAAATAGATATGCGGCAAGTTGAAGATATAGAAGTAGACCTGGAAAAAAGAAAAGAAATTAATGTTAACATGAATGTGGGATTGGGCTGGGAAAATCCAAAGAAACTTAATTCGAGGTAAATCACGGCTTTATTCGTTATTAATCAGTCTTATTTTTAATTTTACAACCCGTCTTTTTTTATCTTAGTTCTCCGCCTTTCTTACGATCAATCTTATGACTAACTTTTTTCATTCTTCCAAATTCAAACTTCCCGCGCGTCCATTCCTTTCTCTTTCACACCATCTTACTTGTATCATCTGTCCTTCTCTTACAAACCGTACGTTCCTTTCCATGCATAACTCATTCATCCTACAAATCGGCTGTCCTGGCATAGTCTGGCCTCCAGACTTCCGCTCAGCTCTGTTTAAATCATAACTTAATAACATATTTTATCATTAGGTAGTATTGCGCAGTGCGCTTGAATCACATTTTAGTCTTTATTCAATAAAAAAAAAGAGTTCTTAAACTTAGGTTAAAATGTCATCAAGTAACTCAGACTTTGAAATTAAATATGTAACATCTGGAAATTTATTAAAACTGATGCAATTTATCATCATAATACAAATGTTATAAATTTTTACTTAAAACTTACTTTATCATGGTGCATGGAACATTTTAATTATACCCCATAACGCATACATCTTACACTCAGAATAAATAAAAATGGCATGCATAAAAGTAAAATTGCATAAAAATAAGAAAAAACTTAACTCCATTTTATAAGACTTACTCAGGCCACCTTTTCATGCAGTCACATGAGGTGGTAGTCATCCTAGGTCCCTCAACAGAATCATCCAGCTTACGAACTTCATATCTGTCATTCATTCCGATTTTGATCACCTCATATGGACCTAAAAACTTGGGCCTCAACTTCATTCCTACTCCAAACTGGGTCCTCTTAATAGCAACTTTATCACCCAGGTTGTATTTAGTACTTTCCTTCCGATTCTTATTGTAAGTCTTCCTATTTTCTTCTTGAACCTTTAATATTTGTTCTTTTGCTTTTCTTCTATTTTCCTCTCTGATCAACATAAAATTGTCTCTGTTCTCTTGCTCTAGTAAACTATATATCTCACAATCTTCCTTAAACTTCATTTTGGTACCCATCAATAATTCAAATGGGTTGGTATTGATGCTTCGCTGGTAGGTACTATTGAGACATCTTTGGACTTGGCTAATATGTCGATACCACTGTGTTGGGTCCTCAACACACAACTTTGTCAATACGGACTTAATTATCCGATGTATCCTCTCAACCTGTCCGTTACCCCTCGGAACTCCTGTAGTAATTTTTACATGGTGTATACCTTCTTCTTTGCAATAGTCTTCAAACTCTGAACTGGTGAATGCAGTACCTCTATCTGTAATTATTCTGGTTGCATTTCCAAAATCTTGTTGGTGAATCTTTAACTTACTAATAGTCTCCTTAGTAGTAGTACTCTTTACTGGAAATAACCATACATACTTGGTGAACCCGTCCACCAAAGTCAAAATATGATTATATAACTTCTTTGTATCTGTCATTGGTCCTATATGATCCAAGTGCAATGTATGGAAAGGTACATCTTCTTTTTCTATAGGATTTAAAAATCCTTCTTGTTTTCCCTTTTTTCTTTCAGCAAGTAAACATGGAATGCATGTGGAGATGTAATCTTCTATTTTCTTGGTTAAATTCTTTATATAATAGTCTCTGCTAATTAAATCTGTCATCTTAATCTTAGAAAAATGGCCATTCTCGTGTGCTGTTTTGATAATTTCTGTGTCCATAGCATTTGGCACAACTAGATGTTTCTGTAGTCCTTTATAGAGTAAACCATTATCTACATAATAATCTTCATAATGACTATTCATTTTTAAAATGTCTATTATAGCTTTAAGACCCTCATCTTGAGCTTGAGCCTGTTTCAGCCTCTCATGTAGGCTATTACTTTTAACCAATGCAACATAGGGATTCCGACTTAGTGCATCTACATGCCTCATTCTGGATCCTTGCCTATGTTCAACTTCAAAGTCATAGTCTTGCAATAACAAGATCCACCTAGCCACCCTAGTTGACATTGCTAGCTCTTTCTTATTTAATGTCATTTGAAAAGCTTTACAATCTGTTATTATTTTAAAATGATTGCCAAACAAGTAACATCTGAACTTCTTTACAGCTTCAATTATGGCTAATGCTTCTAATTCATAACTGGTGTATTTACTTTCTGCAGGACTAGTCTTTCTGCTCATGTAATAAACAGGATGGAGTTGTCCGTCATCCATACTTCTTTGAAACAAAATAGCTGAATATGCAACACTAGATGCATCTGTATGCAACTCTATTGGTAAACTTTGATTAAAAATCATTAAAACTGGTTGACTACTTAATCTTGCTTTTAACTCATTAAATGCTTGTCTACATTGCTCATCAAATTTAAACACAACATCCTTCTTAAGCAAATCTGTTAATGGTTTGGCTATTTGAGCAAAATTCTGAATATATTTTCGGAAATAGGATGCCAATCCTATAAAACTATGTAATTGCTTAACACTGTTAGGTTCTGGAAACCTTACCACGGCATCAGTCTTATCAGGTGCAGGTCTGATCTTTCCATCTTCAATGACATGTCCCAAATAATCTACTCTCCTCTGAACCAGCTGACACTTTTTCCAATTAATTTGCAACCCATATTGGGACGCAACTTCCAATACTTCCATCAATCTTTCCACTGCTTGTTTTTCACTAACTGCTGGAATAATAAGGTCGTCAATAAATATAATTACAACTCCTCGTAAAATAAGATCTCTGAAAATAATTGTGATATATCTTGTGAAAACCTTTGGGCAAGTCGATAAACCATAAGGAGCACGCAAAAATTCATACTGTGAATTATTTGTACAAAAAGATGTGGAACGAACTGAGTTTTCTTCAACGGGCAAATGAAAATATGCATTCTTCAAATCTAAAGTACTAAATATCTTGGCCCCTACCAACTTATCAATGTGATCTTCTATCACTGGCAAAGGGTACTCATCTTTAACTATCTTCTTATTTAATAGCCGATAATCTACACAAACTCTAGAACTCCCATCTTTCTTCTTAACTACCACCAACGGACTACAATACTCTGAGTAACTTACCCTAATGATTCCATCCTCTAGCCATTTCTCTACCTGTTCGTCAACTTCCTGCTGTTCTTTCGGAGCCAATCTCCTAGGTCGCTGCGCTACTGGTTTATCATCTTTGAGCACAATCCTTAGCTCAATTGGTGCTTCGTTGGTCTTCCTAGGTACGTATGACTGCATTAACTCTGTCACCTTTTGCTGCACACCAACACTCACCTCATTACCTACTATACCTAATGAATCACACACACATATTTCATACATCCAACTAATTGCAGGCCTAATTGTCACACTACCCCGTTCCATGACCATTACACAATGTTGCAGTAAATCATGACCAATAATCATACTATAGAGCATAGCATTCCGTGGCAAAATATAAAACATTATGTCGTTATAATAATGTTCATCGAGAACAATGTTCAGCTTCAAACACCCTAAACACGTTATCTTCTTATCACCTAAACCCGACATGTACAGTTCACTTTTCTCTCTTACCGGTGCACCTAACTCTTTATAACAATCCTCTGATAAAATGTTTAAGTCACTGCCCGTGTCGATCAACGCCTTTACATTCCTATTTAATACAGATACTAACTTAAACGGCTTAGATTTACTGTTAGAAAATTGTTTGTTTACAATATCTTCCCTTCTACTGTCAATGTCATAAATCTCACTGTCACTTTCCGCCTTTGGACAAATTGCAGTACTGCCAACCTTCTGAATATCGTTTCGTTCACAATCGTCGCTACTACGCACCGCCTCACCATAGCAGCTAGCGCCACCTGCTGTTTTGTCGCTTGCAACTGAAGTTTTCCCGCCTTGTGAACTCCGCGTTTGCTCGGTACGGTTTTTGCAATGAGGAGCGATATGGCCAAACTCATTGCAACGAAAGCACTTAACACCTTTTTCTTTATGCGGGCAATCCGTCGATGTATGATCTTTTTCTCCACAGCTGTAGCATCGGGTGAACTTCACTCTCTCCGATTTTGGTATATCTGCTGCTTTCTTGCGAGCCGCCGGAGCCGCCGACATTTTCTGCTTCATTTCTTCATACAATTTGAGTTTCTCCTTGAGTTCACTGTATGTCGTAACTCCATATAATAAAACCTTATTTATCTCAAGATCCTGTATGCCTTCAATGATATACTTGATGGCGACATAATCAGCCATTCTTCCTCGTTTACCGAGCTCTTTCATCGATAACATATAGTCATAACAGGACTCTGTCGACTTCTTCTTCCTCGCCGTCATCATTTCGTGGATCATTTTACTGTCGATGGAATCAGGAAATTCCTTCAGGACGCCACCTTTCAATTCATCCCAACTCTTGAACGCACGTTCTGTGCGTAACCACAACTCTGCAGTTCCAGCCATTGAGCGTCTTGCCATCAACAGCGTCTACACAGGAGTCCATCCCATGATCTCTGCATTATCCTCAATGTCCTGGATCCACCTGGCAGCCGTGTATGTCTTGTTCTGGCCAGTGAATTTTTGTATGAGGCTTTCTCCCATCAGCATTGAACCTCCATCACACCTAGATGACATCGCCTGCTCGAACCGCTCGTCATCACCACCCCTGCTCCTTCTTTTCGCCATAGTTCTTGAAAAGCGTCTTCAATTCCAAAAATTACAGCTAGCGGGCGTAGCTACGTCTTACTACACACGCTTCGTCTTGTGGGTGATGACCACTTGCTCACTTTTTCTTCTGGGATCTCAGCTCCTATCCCGGACGAGCCCCCAAAAAACTGTGGGATTGGGCTGGGAAAATCCAAAGAAACTTAATTCGAGGTAAATCACGGCTTTATTCGTTATTAATCAGTCTTATTTTTAATTTTACAACCCGTCTTTTTTTATCTTAGTTCTCCGTCTTTCTTACGATCAATCTTATGACTAACTTTTTTCATTCTTCCAAATTCAAACTTCCCGCGCGTCCATTCCTTTCTCTTTCACACCATCTTACTTGTATCATCTGTCCTTCTCTTACAAACCGTACGTTCCTTTCCATGCATAACTCATTCATCCTACATGAAGATACTAAAAGAAGAAACAAAAAAGAAAACAATACTTACCAAATTGGAAGAGTTTAATGATTTGATGAAACTAGTAAAGACAATTAGCTACTGAAAGAGATTTTTAAGATGAAAAAGACACAAGGACATCATTCCAAGTACAGTACTAACAACAAGTGAATTAAAAGGAAGCTTATAAGATTACGTAAGAATTGCGAAGAATTCGTTAAGAAATTAGTAATTTAAAAGAAGAGAAGTCCATAAAAAGGAAAAGCAGTGTGAAGAGTCTGAATGAAGTCGGCTTCCTCATTCTGATATACCTGAAACTGGAAACATCCAAAAAAGACAGCATGTGTCGTGTTTATATTTTAAAACTGGTGGTAAAATAGTTAAACGTTCAGTGTCGTAGCTTTATGACTTTCCTTTAAACAATAATAAAATCAAATTTGAAATGTCAAAAAATTTAAAGATTTAAAAAAGTGTAAAAATGACAAATTCAAGTTCATAATTATTAACAAGTGTAAGTATTATTTAGAATCCATCATGAAATTCCATAGAAGAAAAAACTAAAATGTAAAATTTATATCAAGTTCGTACATTATGATAGCTCCTTAATGATGTTTACTACTAACGAGTTCATTTCTTGGAAATATTTATTGGCATCGATACTTCTGCATAGATACTTAGATGTCAATGATGTTGAGTTTTGTTAATCAAATGATGGTAGTAATGAAATGTTATTCATTTGAATTCTCTTTGTGTTATTCATGTAATGATGCGAGTGAATTATTGTATTATATTTTATGCATGCATTTTATCCTAATTTCACTCGTACTTTCGTATGACCTAAGGATAAATTTGGAAAATATTTACCTATTTAGGTAAGGTTTGTCATAGTGATTTATTGTTAAAAACTTCGTTTTTAGGGTGCCGGCATGTTGCGCCTTTTACGGCTATTTCGTTAAAATGTTATGCATGTACCTATATCTATGACAATGGACAAGCCTTATAAACGATGTGCATGTAAAAATGTATTTAGTTCGCAATAAACCCAGTCAGAGCAAGACGCGTGCTATTTTATTTAAAATACTAAAAAAGAAAGGGCCAATCTGAACCTTATGGCCCGAACACCTACCATGACGTTCATAATGCTGAACGTTTTTGAATGGTTATTCCTGAATGGTGAACTGTTTGTTGTATCTGGGGACGTATTTTTGAAATCACTTGTCACATAACGAATGGTTTATGCGAGCGTTTACAAACGGGCGCATTTTTTAAATGATCGTATGTGAAGGATTTGCAACGAGTGGTCTCGACCACTCGTAATTTTGACATTTGTGGCGTAGATATGTCAAAGAAACCCTTCATAGAGAATCCGTTTCTGCTTTTTTATTCATGGTGAATTTATTAGAAAACCATAGACATATTTTCGATTTTTTCTGTGCAAAATAATATTGTTTGTAGCTGATACATTTTTTTTTAAAATAAGCCCAATTGTTTTTCTCGCAAGCGGTGAGTTGGAATACTACACGTTTTGTATTTCGGTGAGTCCTTAAATCAAAAATAGCTCTCCTGGCTGGTTTCGGTGATGAGACTGAGAAAACGTTCAAATCCTTGACATGAAAATTTATTTTTACCGGTTTTTTTTTTATTTACGTTAGACAAAATTATTTCTGGCATTTTTATTTATATATGTATGTGAAAGTTAATGTTATTTACTTTGTTTTCATTAGATTATGTACATTAATTTAATTTGGAATTGACCATAAAAGAGTGCAAAAATATTAATGAGTGCGAAAAAAATTGTAAAAGAAAGTTTTGAACGAATGCTTGCGTAAAATAATTTTGATAGTACCTATGTTATCTTGGTACCTATGTAACAAAGAATAAAATAACCCATAGAATATAAGTCCTTCCTTTGGGACGTAGAGGTATCTTTTTCTTTAGTGATAGTCAGCTGGTATTCGAAATTATAAATAAACTGTAAATTCGTCGAAACATAAATATTTAATGTTTTTAATGCTGGAAGCCGAGCAACCACCTGACAAAATACATCCATCACTTCATATTATCGTGCTTTTCCTAATTGCCATGATAAACAGTTATTGTACGATAGTAACAACTAGTGTTTGGAAGTTAATTTTATTGTGGGCATCATCGTACGAAAGCCGTATCTATTTTATCAATAACCATGTCGTAATATTCTAACTACCTACCTATTCGAAGTTTATTTTTTGGGTTATAATGTGTTAAAACTTGTAGCTTCATCACTAAGTGCTATTATAAATAAAATAAATTTATACAGACAAATCACACAGATTGAGCTAGCCCCAACCAAAGTAAGTTCGAGACTAACTCAACAAGATAGAGGCTAGGTTTTAGTAAGTACGCAGTGGTTGTTTGTAGTGGACAAAGGTTTTTATTACAAAGTTTGGGTATTTGATATTCGTGGATTGCGACATCAATCTAAAATATATATTTTCTTTAGGTATTCTGGTGAAAAAGCGAACCTAGCAACAAATCTAGGCTTGTAAAATGCTTGGAATTCAACATTTGCCATTTCACTGGTGTTCAATCACAGGTTCCAAAGGAGGCTGTAATCAGTCTTGTTTGTATTTAATAATAGGCTCCAGTAAGTAGTCTTGTATTTTTAATTGGTTATCATCATGGTACTTCTCAGAGAAAAGAAACCAAAGAATCCTGTAATACAAAATGTAAAAATGTATACTATTCAGTTATCTATATATATAAAAGCGAAAATCACTCACTCACTCATCACGAAATCTCGAAAACTACTTAGCCAATGAAGATGAAATTAGGCAGGAAGGTAGATTGTGACTAGGAAACGTCCGCTAAGAAAGGATTTTTTGAAATTCCACCCCTAAGGGGGTGAAATAGGGGTTGCCAGTTTGTATGGAACTTCATAATTTTTTAAGTGAGACACATGAAATTTTTTATATATTTTAATAGTTAGTAGAAAATAATAACGCATCTATTAGATTTTTAAAATTACATCCCTATACGGATAAAATAGGGATTGCAAGTTTATATGAATCTTAGTCATTTTTGAAGCGAGACACATGACATTTTTTAATTAGATGGTCAATAAAAATAAAATTATACAGAAATTAGATTAAAATTGCATCCCCTGGGGTATATTATTATGAAAAACGGGAACGGGAGCGGGAACGGGAAGAAAAACAATTAAAGATCCAATTATAACCATTTTTGACTTCTACGCGGACGAAGTCGCAAGTCGGGTTACAGCTAGTAATTTTAATAAATAAGTTTTACTTAACTAAGTATGTGTTGTTATTGGTTGTGTGTAAATAAATATATTACAACGATTAGCATTGTTATTACTTACAAAAAAAATGTTACGCAAGTTGGAATAACTTACTAGTTTTCACTTATGCTGTACTAAAATAATGAAGTAATATATCTTACTTTGTTTTTGACATCCAAATTTCCAATAAAAGGTATTAAGTAGGATTAATTAAGGTCCCATGGTAGCGTTACTTCAATTATCTACTGTTTTGTAAAAATCAAAAGTAATGAAAAAACATATTCTCATTCACAAGAAAACTAAGTAAAATCCTCCATAAAATTACTGAAAAGTAACTTTTTAAAGATCGCTTTATTTGACACTTGAAACGCGCAATAATCGTTTTCGTGCTGTCAAAATAGAAGTCATGGCTTACCATGACTTCTATTTTAACGTCACAAAACCACTAACAATTTTTTGTATGGACTATTCCTAAATAGTCCATACAAAAAATGATTTTCTGACGTCAGCCAAAAATAAAGGTGTCAAAGTACCAATAAACAAGGTAGTTCAGTTTAAGTACTACTATAAGAGATAATGGATAGACTCCAGTACTGAAAGCTAAAATTGCCAATCTTCATCGTGGCTTCACTTCCTCAAATAAGCTTGACTTGAAGTTAGACCTTATTTCAAAATCTGATTAGAGAAAGCTTCTTCTAGATGTTATTCCTCGAAAAGGTTTGCGAATTTGTTCTTTTTTAAAATTACTTAACAAGCGAATTAGGTTTAAATCCTGATAATAAAGTTAGGTACCTAACCTACCTGCATACATTTTTTTTTAATTTACCATGCAATACCATGATGTATATTGGTTGTCTATTTTGTCCAAAATCTTTATATACTTACTTAGTTCCTTATTATTATTTCAAAACTTGACAAATACCCTTAGTAAGTTAATTACTTACTCTTAAAATACAGCAAATTTATACCCTTTCAGAGGTTAAGAAACTTTGGGCGTGGTCACTTATAGGATGAGTACCACTTGTAGGTTAAAAAGTACCAGATCGGATCGGATCGGATCTAATCAGATTTTGAAATAACCTCCTAATTAGGTTTAAATCCTGATAATAAAGTTAAGTACCTAACCTGCCTGCATATTTTTTATTTATCTAAAAAAACCATGTTGTGTATTGGTTGTCTATTTGGTCCAAAATCTTTATATACTTACTTAGCTACTTATTATTATTTCAAAACTTGTAAAATACCATCAGTAAGTTACTTACTCTTAAAATATTGCAAATTCATACCCTTTCACAGGCCAAGTAACCCTATGTGTGGTAGAAACTGGGATGGGTGACTGCGCTTTGTCAGGTTAAGCAACCTCGAGCAAGTAGATAAAATTCATACCCTAACAATTAAGTACTTACTCGATTAAGTACTTACTGGATTTTTACTCTATCCCTGAATTTAAGATGCTGATTCTTTTTTACATTGCCTGTTTTGCGAAGATCGGTCTAACTGTATCATTACAAACCCAGCAATGTTTCTAAAATTGCCTCCTTCAGCCTCTGAATTTCCGATCTAAATAAGAAGTTTGCCACTTCGTACTGTGTAGTGTAGTGTGTACCTCAAATGCTTGGGCCGGACCCGCGCCTATCGTCACGAAGCTTCGTGCTATTACACGATACATGCAAATGTGACCGACCGTTATCGGGTATCGTCCCGAATATTTGGACTTCGTGTTGGTTATCGCGCTGGTGGCGATACATCAAAGGATTTAAGTACGCTAACCATTCGCTCTGCGTGGTCGCACTTGCGTTATTCATTTTGACGTTTGTTTTCAACTTGTTCAGACGCGTGCTGTGCGACGGTGCCACGGTTGTTAATGCGTAAAAACGGAGTGGAACGATAAAATGGTGTTAAAATATTTTAGCTTTTACTTTTAGGCTTAAATAAATGCATTATGTAATTGTTAGCACACATATTAAAGAAAAGAAAGTCGTCGTCCATATTTAAAACACGTAGATGACGTCATCTTGGATTATTGCCAGATAGTTCGTGAAAAATAACGAAGCCGCTAGTGTGACCAGCGCTTTATCGCGATAACTTTTTAGTGTGCAAATCGTACGAAGATTCGCCGCGAATTGCTTCGGGACGATAGACACAAGTGCGGCCGAAGCAAAAGAGCATATAATCAGAAGTGCGATTTCTGAAACGCGGAGTCACCTAAACGAATGGTTTTCCCATACAAAAACCATACGTTTAGGTGACTCCGCGTTTCAGAAATCGCACTTCAGTGTACCTATGTCATTTCTTTGGTAATGGTAGACTTTGTGGTAGACGTAGACGCACACGTACACGCACCCGCCCGCTGATATTCATGGCCGGGTTAGCTTTTTTTAATTGCCATTACTGAAAATGCCATTGCTGATTTACTATATACTATATATTATATATTACATAATGAAGAAAAAAGATTTGAAAACTTTTCAAAACAAAATAAGTACATATTAATAAATAATATTAGGTACATACCTACCTATATATTTTAATGTTTTATTGTATTTCATTGTGATTTATTATTTTATTCGTAGCGTCGTTAGGTAAAAATATTGTCGGTAATGAAACGTAATCGGCCATGTTTTCTCTCATCACACAACAATCGAGTAGCAAACGTCAACGATTCACTCACTAACAGTTTAGCAAAAATATTATATTTCCAACTACACAATACCAGTTTTCTATTATCATACGATATAATTAAATGCCAAAATGAACCGAAGTGAGGGTTTGGTGCAAAGAAGAAACGTTATAAAGGATAGCAATTCGGATGGAGCACTAAAGGAAAACCATGACGATGATAAGAAAAGTGATAAAAGTTATGATGACGGAGATTCGAAGGAAACTAGATTGACTCTCATGGAAGAAGTACTGCTTTTAGGTTTAAAGGATAAAGAGGTACCTATGTATTGTCTATCACACTTCTACTAACTTGCAGTACGTATTTTATGTTGGAGTTCCATGAATGTAATTATTCTTTTGATCATTTCAGGGTTATACATCTTTTTGGAATGATTGTATATCAAGTGGTTTAAGAGGCTGTATATTAATTGAATTGGGTTTACGAGGACGTGTAGAATTAGAGAGAGCTGGTATGAGAAGGAAAGGATTGCTTTCTAGAAAAGTAATTGTAAAATCAGGTGAGTTTTATTGGTCATAACCGCCATAGGTTAATAGTAAATGGCATTTGTGAAATGCAACAATCACTTTAACTTTTCCTGCAACAAGATGTTTTGTGATGATGTTGGTTACATATCTCCCCCCCACTTAGGAGAAAGTATCATATTTTGTTTGGCTTTGAAATGAATTAAGAGACTACTATAATGATGTACACACCTGGTTATTCAATTGCCTATATTTATTAAAGAGTCTACTTACCCATGAAACAAATTGGGTGGTTCTTTTATCAGCTAACTTGGACTGATTTTAATTTTCAATTATAATAATAACCTATTTATTTTCATTTTAAAACTGCAGTAGACACTTTCACAACAAAGACTAACACTTAGCAAAGAAAATTTGTGCATGCAGAGGTTATAGACATTGGTCTAGGCCATAAATCAATGTCCTGCCCATCCTTACATTCTAGGAAATAGGAATGGGGTTTCTGATTAAGGTTTTTGTCTATGTCAAACACCAGCATCATGATAAGATTGTGGGTTTTTTTCCTGCAAGATTTTTCTACTCTAATTCAGATAAATTTACCTACTGTACAATATATATACAATAAATATTAACTAGTGGTTAAGACATGTAATAAAAAACAAAAATAAACCCACACTACAATAATAAAGAAAAATAAAACCAATTAAAAATTGCATTTCTGCAATCTGTGCAATTTTTACTAGGTATTACTTGGATTGTACCTTATACAATAAAACATCTGACTCATTAGGTTAATAAATGTCATTAAATGAGCAGTCGTTTCGCAAGATTTTAAGGTTCTGATTAATTTTTAAATTTTTAACAAAACATCAGCGAGAATTTGTAGAAATGGCTGTAAGCAGAGAAAAAACTTGTAAAAAGTTTCCATTTCTCACTTGCAAAGTGGTCCTATTTCTATTTGTAGATTTGTTATCCAAACTGTAAATATGATCAGTGTGTGTGGTAACTGTAATAACATTACAATAAATAGTTATTTACATATGTTGTTTGTGCTTTCTCAGATACGCCAACTGGTGATGTCCTACTAGATGAGGCCTTGAAACATATGAAAGAAACAGAACCTCCTGAAAGTGTACAGAGTTGGATAGAGTACCTTAGTGGTGTGTATATATATTATTAATTGATATGTGTAAACTGGTATTATAGACACATACATATGCAGTTTTGGATACTTTAAATCAGTGGTTCCCAAACTTATTTTGTCTACTGCCCACTTTGAGAATAAATATTTTTTTAGCGCCCCCATTTTTTCACCTATTTAAAAACCACTATAACTTCAAATTAAATTAATTAATTATTGTGACCTATATATGTATATTAACGGAGAATTCTAAACGAAACTTTTACTATAACCTGCAAATTGAAACCTGAGCGCAGTAGGTAACATACAACGGCGCTTAGTTCTCAAGTTAACTCTTACGGGCTCCACCTGCCAATAAGAATGATTATTGAAACGCAACTTTATAGTATTAAAACAGAGTATCTTTTATTAAAAATATAACTAAAATAATCAATCCTTATATAACAACTAATGTGAAGGATGAATCTGATGCTGTTTAATAAGTTTGTTGATATCAGGTTCCAATTTACTCAAGAACAGTCGCAAGTCGCCACGTTCGGTAACAAGCAAACGATTTCTCTTTTTAGTAAGCAGTGTTGTCACAGCACTAAATCCACGTTCACTCAAATATGACGATGGGAATGCTATCAAGAATCGTTGAACGATTGACCACAATCCAGGGTACAATTGCGGGATCGGTTTTTGTAGCCAAAATTCTTGGTAACCATTTTTGAACTTGATTTTTATTTCCTCGTTTGTTGTCAATTCTATAAGTTCTTCTTCCAGCTAAGGTGACATTGCTGTGTTGACATTTGAAAACGGATCCAACACCCAGTCTGGTATTTCCAAGTTCAAAATGTCCTGGTATCGTTCGGTGAAGTCAATGTGGAGGTTTTCCAAATGTTGGCAGTAGGCAAACAATTCGTCGTTACTGCATGATACTGATAAATTTGGAAAATTGTGAAACTCACGTCTGCCCAGATTCTTTTTGTGTAGAAGCAGTTTGGCTGCGAAAGCAGCAACAACGTTTTTTGTTTTAATTAAATTTAGTTTATCGCCTTGCAGTTGGAGATTCATGTCGTTGAACAATTTATACAGGTCTGTCATGTAAGCTATATCATTCTTTGATGTTATGAGCTTGTCGTGCAATTCTGTATCTTTAGTTTCCAAGAACTCTATAACAGAGTCAAACAGGTTGTAAAATCGAGTCAGACAATTGCCTCTTGATAGCCAACGAACTTCAGTATGAAACAACAAACGGTTGAAATCCTCGTCATTAGTAACACAAAGCTGATGAAATAATCTATCATTCAAAGAGCTGTTGCGGATTTTATAGACTGCTTTGATAACATATTGCAGTGATTGAAATAGTTTTTCACTTAAGTTTCTAGCAACTAAATGTTGTCTATGAATAACGCAATGTACACTAAGGACATCTGGAATTTAATTTTTTAAATACGCTATGAAGCCTTTATGGCACCCTGTCATAGCCGGAGCGCCATCTGTAGCAACTGAAATAATATTTTTCAAAGGAATCTCTTTCTCATCGCAAAACTTTTCCAATGTATTGAATATGGTTTCCCCTTTTGTATCGGTCTCTAAATTTCTAGCAAATAATAGTTCTTCACATATTTTCTCATCTTTAATAAACCTCACGTAAGACAACAACAATGCTTCATTAGTTGGTAAAGTGGACTCATCGAGCTGAATTGAGATTTGACTTGTCCTCAGGTAATCGCACAATGATTCTTCAATGTTTTCAGCCATTTCATCAATTCGTCTTTGCACAGAATTATTACTCAAAAGAATTTTTCGGATAATTTCTGCGGCCGGTTTATGAAGCACAGTAGTTATTACTTCATTTATTGCTGGCAATATTAACTCTTCTCCGATGTTATGTGGTTTGCCTTTTTGAGCAATTAACAAAGATATTGAACGAAGCTCGAAGTCCGTCGTCATCTTGCTTAGCAGCCGCCGAAAATAGTTTTGCTACACTTGGCTGAGTATTATGCTTCTTCTCTAGGTCTTGAAAATATGCTACATTCTTGTCTTTCTTATCTGGATGCATTTTATTCAAATGATCTTGCAGCCTTGAAGGCTTCATTGCTTCATTCGAAAATGTTTTTAGACATAGAAGACACAAAGGCGACGATGAGTTTGTAGGATTTTCAATAAATCCGAATTTAATATATTCCGCACAGTATTGCCGTCTCTTCTTTTTTACTTCCGACATTGTTTTGCTTTGAGAAATACGTTCAATTTCGCGAGTAGTGTAGAGGAGGCGTAAGTACTGCTCATCTATTGCGCGCGAAACCACAAATGAAAATAAAATAAATATTACATTGTTTATATAGGAATGCTTAAGCAGCACGCACCGACAGGAATAAAACAAACATGCATAAACTCGTTTATCTCATTCGACGCTCAATCGTACTCAACAAGTCCGAACAAGTATTCAATGAACCAGCCAACTGATACAGGAATGCACAATTCAGGTTATTTAACAAAAACTTGTTAAAACATGATAGATATCTACGAGTACTAATAACTATTAAAATGCGAAAGTGTGTCTGTTGCCTTTTTATTTGTTTGTTTGTGTCTACTTTCATTACGAAACGGAGCGACCGATTGACATGATTTTCATTTTTTCTATATTTAATACAATAGGACAGATATATGAACTACGCGGAGAGAAATATAGAACCGAGTTTGAGCAATCTTTTAATTCATATTAGTTGATGTTCACAAGTTGTTGTTGAGAGTCGAGAGCTCTTGCAGTCGTTGTTTAAGAGGCCTCCTAGCTAAATAAAGCTCCTAGCAAAAAAAAAAAAACATTTTCTTTCTGGGTCTCTTACCGCCCCCCTTGACACCTGCAGCGCCCACAAGGGGGCGTTATCGCCCACTTTGGGAAAGACTGCTTTAAATGCTTATCGGAAACCCTTGTTTGCAATATTTTGCTGATTGAATGCACTAATGCATTTGTGTTTAAATGATATTTGAAATACATATAAATGTGTTTCAAAATATCAGTATGAATTGACACCATTATTTTTAATTTGTTATATTGTTTATGGAATTTGGAGCAGAAATGTTACTTTTCTGCCGATTTATAAAATGTATTAGGTATTGATCATAGCAGCCTCGGACACTTTTAACTTTATTGGTCCATATCTCAGGAACCCCATGATGATTTGATTTTTATTACCTTTGCTAATGAACAGATTACATAGCTATTGTTTGCTACTGCTATTTTTATTCCTGATTCCAATTTGGTCACACTATAGTGTCTCAAAGTTGCACATTGCGACAGGCTGCTCTCTAAGTTCATGGTCAAAAAGGTTACTCAGTCTGTCAATCTGAACAACTTTTCCTAAAGGAAGAATGCTGTGATTATTACATCTAATGTAATATATATCTAAACGATTCTTATTTTGCCGGTGCTATTGCTATTATCCTTAGAAAAGTGATGGTGTGAAGGTATGTATTGATGCTATCCTTTATTGGGTATAAAGATTTGTCAATTTGGGTCTTTTTTATTTATTTATTAGCCTATACAAGTATACACTGATTCTGACAATATAACAATATAATATACATTTTTTATTCATTTTATTCTTTGGTATCAGCACAACAACTTTCTCTGTCCCCTGTCCATAGAGGTCTAGCAATTTTTTTAAAATCATCCTACCATCTCTTCAAAGCGCCCTTTTTCCGTAACCTTCACATGGGGTCTATTGGAATACAATTTTAAATAAATATTATACAGACCAATCACACATTTTGAGCTAGCCCCAAAGTAAGCTCAAGACTTGTGTTGTGAGATACTAAGTAAACAAAACTATATTTTATAACAAATACAGATAAACATCCAGGTCAATCTGAAAAAGATCATTTTTTTATCTTGACCTGAACATGTATCGAACCCAGGACCTCCAGTGTGATAGAGTGGCATGATGACCACTGAAGTCATCATTTTCGTTCACTTTTTAACCCTTTTCCGCCACATATATTATGCCCTGTCCAGCTCCATTTCAGTGTTTGTTTTTTTGACCACTCTTGTTACCTTGCGTATGGTTTCAGCACGCTGCCTGTTCCTCCAGACGAATCCAAATATACTCTTTTCATGCTTCATTGGCTTTTTATCAGTTTGTACATGTCTTTAAGATTAAGGGTCCATATATGGCAACCATATGATAAAATTGCCAACCTTCTTCTTGGCGGACATAGGGTAGTGCCTGCATTTTAGGAGTTCTTTTAGGGACCAGAATCTTATCCAGGCATTAGTAATTCTTCGGTCTATCTCTTGTTCTTTAAATGATAAAAGCTGATATGCTGAGATGTTAAATTCATTACAATCCACTTGTGAACGTTCTTTCAACATATAACCTATAGATTGGCTATATGTAGGTAAAATAGAAATTTAGTCATTTCTATGAATGATTACTAGTACTTGCTGAATTTAATGCCCTAAAGTTTTTGGTGTGAATTATTTCCTCACTTTTTAATTATGAATGTTACTCTCTAGGTAATAATTAAAATGATGTCATTAATTGACCAACAGGTGAGACTTGGAATCCCATGAAGCTAAAATACCAGTTAAAAAATGTCCGAGAGAGGTTGGCCAAAAACTTGGTTGAAAAGGGGGTACTTACGACTGAGAAACAAAACTTCTTGCTATTTGATATGACCACCCACCCCCTCACTGACAACGTGGTTAAGTGTCGCTTGGTTAAAAAGGTAAGGACAACATTTTTGTAACAAGTGTCATGTTTGTTTAAGAAGACGGTTCTCGAATGGCGGCCACGTACCGGCTAGATGGTCAGATGACCTGAGCAAGGTTGCAGGAAAGCGCTGGATGCAGGCCGCTTCCGATCGGTCGTTTTGGAAATCCTTGGGGGAGGCCTATGTCCAGCCGTGGACTTTCTGTGGCTGATATGATGATGATGTGCTGGTCTGGGAGAAAAGGTAAAACTTAAAATGTACCAGCAAAGAAAGCACTGTGCCCGTGTAGATCGTAGTAGATGATCGAGGGAATGGGCGAAAATGCGAAGCACGTTTATTTAATTGGTGATGCGGTAAGCAACCCATCACTATTTTAATTCCTTTATCCACCTTTTCGCCCACCAGCAGGGTAATAGTGGCATTTCAATCTTGCCCTGGTCCTGGATTATTTCTGCTTAGAATCGCAAAATGCCCTGTTTGCTCCATTAGGGATAAAAATGTGAAACAAGTATGTACAGCATTATAGTATCATTCTGCACTCTATTCATCGTGTACCTTAGGATAATTAGACATTTCTTGGCAATAGGTAATCTAATCTAAATGTGTCATATACTCACTTAATACACAGCTGCTTGCTATCTTTCAAAGAATCAAGGTAAAAGTATTTTATTAATATGTAAGATATAAGACAATATGAAAGACAGAAACATCCTTTCAAAGTCATGTACATACAATAGTGTTTGAGTCAGTTTGCTCAGACTTTCATAACAAGATGTTTTGTTTATTGGAATTTATTGAATAATGTAAATATTATACATCGAATGTAATTACAGATGTTGTTTTACTTTTTAACTAACTGAATTAATTTCTTATTGAGAATATTTACTTTTATGTTTAAACATAAGTATCATACTTGTACTTTTCGATGGATTAATGGCAAGCACAACTTGACACTTAGCATCTGTAGTGACAAATAAAACAACTGGCCCACTCGTCAGCGAGTTACTGCTACGTCCCTATTGGTGGCAAATTATAGTCAACCAACTAATAAAATGAACTTGGGAAATGAAAATTCATACAAATTCGATAAAAATCTTTTTTAATGCGTTTTTAGTCGTTAAACGGTGAAGCGTGAACTTAAAGGCGGCATTCGCAATTAAGGAACCCTACGCTGCGCGTTGCCTGACACGCATTTGGCCTGGCCGTACATTTTTAGCTGTCTTACTTAATGAACTTAGCTTGTAGCTTGAAAACTGCCATGCAATGAATTCAACTGCCAATTATTTAAACCATTGTTTTCGTGTATAGCATCAGTGCTGTCGTAGTTTTCAAGTATGAATCTGCACAAGAATTATTACTTCTTCTCGAGTCGAAAGGCTATAAAAACATTTGACGACCTCTGTGGCGTAGTGGTCACCATGCTAGTCCGCTACCCAGAGGTCCCGGGTTCGATTCCCGGTCAGGGCAAGTTGGAAAATGGCCTTTTTCAAATTGTCCTTGGATGTTTATATATATATATATATATACAATGTCCTTTTTAATTAAGTACAAATATTTTAAGGGGTTATTCAGTCCATCATTTTGAACAACTTTTCCCAATAAATATATATCGAAATACGAAAAAAAATATTTAGGTTCTCATACAGAGCGAAGTAGTCACGTGATATCGTTACTATGAAAAATGCAAAAAACTTTTTCGTATTTTGATATATATTTATTGGGAAAAGTTGTTCAAAATGATGGACTGAATCACCTCTTAAAATATTTGTACTTAATTAAAAAGAACATTGTATATATATATATATATATATATATATATATATATATATATATATATATATATATATGTATATATATATATATATATATATATATATATATATATATATATATATATATATATATATATATATATATATGTATTTGTTATAAAATATAGTATCGTTGAGTTAGTATCCCATAACACAAGTTTCGAACTTACTTTGAGGCTAGCTCAATCAGTGTAATTTGTCCCTATTTATTTAATTTTACCAGTGTTTGGCCACTGCGAATCCCCGGCCACTTGCCTCCTTAAGATCCTGCAATATGCAGAAATAATATTATTACTGGTATTCTTGAATATTGGCAAACGTTATCAATTTGTGAATCAATCGAAAATTTTAGTCCATTAAATCAGTCTATTTTATTTTTGTTTGGCCAGGTACAAGAGGCTGCTTTGCGCCGATCAATAACCGACGTGGCTCACGCTGATAAGCGCTCGCTGGCCCTTCTAATGCTGGCGCACTCGGCCGACGTGCTGGAGAACGCGTTCGCGCCGCTATCGGACGAGGATTACGAGCTGGCGACGAGGCGGGTCCGTGCCCTGCTGGACCTCGACTTCGAGGCGGAGGCCATGAGGCCCGATGCCTGCGAGATTATGTGGGCAGTCTTCGCTGCGTTCACGAAATAGCGGTAACACGTCATCGCTAGCCGCTAGACAAAGCAGTTTTTTCGGATAACCACTTTTAGGTCAATACCCACTGAAATTGTAAGATAGTTACTACTACCTTAAAATTGAAAGTATTACTAATAATGTGTCAATTCCTTTGTTGCATTTCTCGGTGCTGTAGACGATGTCACACCCAGCTAGCCGCCGAGTTGACATACTATTAGGAATATACACCTGCTAATGATGATGACAACTCAGTGAAATGAATATATGTATAGATAAACCAGTTCTAATACAGAAATATATTTCCCAATATTGTCAATCAGGATAACGTTACATTCGCTTTTTCATCAGTATTACGTTTGGTTTGTTTATTTAGCTGCATGCCAGGTAATTGTTTTGGGTATAGTTAAAACCATTAATGTTCGGTTAATAAACTGAACATAATATAAAAAAATATCATAAACCTTACTGCAAGACGTTCGTATTCAATTATCTAACGGCACAAAATGATAATAAGATTTTTACTTTACTTTTTAGTGTCCAAGCCGAAATATCCTTGTATACATTTATTAATTATTTTGAAACTAAGTCAAGATTGTATTAAAATTTATTTTAGTTGTAATTATTCTAGAAACCTCTTGAAGTCAGATCTAAATCCTAGTAGTTAGTAACACCATTCCTTAAAGTTCAAAGTTAAAAATCTTGACTTATAAATTATAAATAACGGTTCCACGAGATTCAGTAAATGAGGTATCAAAACATACCGCCTAAGGACTTTAGCTGATTATTTTAAGTTATACTTCTCTTAATATTTTTAGTATCTTTTTGTATAAGCACGTTTGGCGATAGGTTTCATTTGTCATAAGGATACGATAAATTCTTGTCTTAATGTATGCAATACTATTTCAATTATATTTATTTAATCGTTGGACACAAAATTCGTATGTATGTCTACAACTAAAGTGATGTGCGTAAAAAAGTAAAGGTATTGAACTTCCTATCGTTGGGCATTTTTGATTGACTATCAGTTGCGATTTTTATAAATAATTATTTGCATTAATTTAGTGTGATACAATAGGGAAGATGCACAATTTTATTTTCGTTGTCCTATGGATAGAGGCCAAAATTTCTTTAAGATATAAAGGTTACAAAGTGACGTCCGCCATTGGACAGCGTCTCGGAGCGCCTTAGAAAGCCCGGACAGGAGTCACGTCACTTATGATGCATTTGTAGGCGTGATGTAAGAACATTTTTTCGGGTGCTATGCCAAATATTGCGTTTACAGGATTGGCCTCATAACAAAAGGAGTCATGATTTTTAGGAAAATCCTACGAGTATGATATTATTATTTTTTAAACATTTTATTACTTCTAAAATTGACTTTTTCAATCAACTAAAAACCAAAGTTAATGTATCCATAAAAAAATATATAATTGTGCTTAAAGGCCTGTTTTACCTAAATGCTTACAAAATCAGACGCATTTATCAAAATGTACTCATTTTGCATCTTCTCTATTGTAATTTTAATGTTAGTCCGACTATGTTAATGCAAATTTATTGACTTACGTTCTACTGCAGTTTAAGAGACAAAAGGATCAGTGTTCGTACCACCTCTTACAATATTTGTCCAACACACTGTCGAATCACGTGTTGTTTCTAAAACTGAAAGATGTAATATAATTAATTTGTTAACATATCTTACTTATAATAGATATATTTGTTATTTTAGTGCAATCAATTTCAGTTAAAACAGACGACTTTTTGGTACACTGTGTGCTTGGCGACCGTGTATACTACACGAGTGGACTTTTGATCAATTCCTTAACGAAACTTGAAATTTAGGATATAAGTTTTTCAGTATATCTTTAATACTGATAAACTGTAATATAACTATGATTTCGTTATACATAATGTGTTTGTAATCTCTTTTTAACTGTGTTGGGATATTTTTACTGAAATTTATTACAGTGCTTAATTAAAATTTTGAATTGTAAATACATATAGCTTATTTTAACAACATCAGAAGGGATGAAATCATAAATTAAGAAGTGATAGAAAAGTGTAAATTTTAAGAAATAATATTGTATCATACACATAGTATTGAAAAACTACTCAAATATATTCCTTAATAATTAAAATGTTTTTTAATTAACTACCTATGACACATAAAATTAACGATGTAAATGAAACAAATAAATATTTAAAATTGATTTTATTAAAAACTTTCATGCTTTACATAGTGGTAAGTCTTATTCCTCTTTACGACACCTAATTTCAGTATACATTATTCAGTTCTCATACGTAGCGCCTCTTGGGTAATGTTTTTCTTACAATATTGTCCAAGATCAAAACTGCTAAACAACTCTCACGCCACACGACATAAAGCTCTGTACTAACTATGACGCACATTGTGTTAAATTATGCCCTATTAGGGTCCGCTCATATCGACTGGAAACGGATATTTCTATTTCATGACTTCCGAATATGTCAATATACACAGGAAGGTGCATTTACAAGTTTATGCAATATGCTCGAAGAATGCGTTTCCAGCCATGCTAACGGTGATTCCGTTATCCTTATAGACATTGTCAAAGAGGGAGCCGAAGGGTTGGTAATGATACGTTTTATGATATCTTTTGTCTCTTCCTGAACCCTTCGGCTACCTCAGGCGATGAATCGTGCATGGTAGAGAAGTAGTTGGTTTCAAATTTAGTTATTTATTGTGCTATCTAACGAAACCTTAATTTACAACAGCCTACTTTTACTAAACTGTTATCTATTATGGCACTCGTCCCACCGAATATAAATTGACCTTTAGCGTCCGTTCCATAGACATGGTCCCGTTCATACGGCCGTTATTCTGTAATAAAATCGTTATTAAAATTTAACGAATAGCTAGCGGAATAATCTTTCTAATATACGGAAATTTACCTACTTGTGATTTGAATTTCTTCTTACTAAATGATTATTCTCGTAACCACGTAGTGATTAGGTATATACTCTTTGCAGTAAAAATTAATTGCTTTCGGAAAATATTTGCATACTTAGTTGGTTTTTCTTTAATTTTTTCCCCACATTTATTGAGAAAAGCACTATACAAACCTCTACGGGAATGGGACGCTTGGCCTTGAAAACTACTCGTCCGGTAATGCCTAAACTTCCCAGCCTCTGCAGTAATGTACTATTAATAAAAATATAGTTGTACTTAAGTATCATTAGGTGGTAGGTACTGGATACTGAAAAAAGTCAGTATTATTAGCTGTTACTGGATACTAATAAAAAATCTACAAGTATGTATATACCCGTAGTCGGGTTTTAGCTATTTTGAACTAAAATCTTGTTTTTTACGGATGACTCATCCCATCCACCAAGGATACGAAAGAAAAATTATCGATTGGTAGGTACAGGTTTTCCGGTGGGATTACTAAGTGCCATTTAGTAACTACAATACTTACAATATAAAACATTGAATAACATCATGAGGCAATAGACGAATTGTGCTCTCCGTGGTATTTAATCGCAAAAAAAAATCTTTGACGGAAATCCATGTGAGAGCAAATTAACTTTCCACAATGTTCATTCGCACTCGGGTTGGTACTTAATCTCACAGCCCTAAACTCTTAAATCTAAAATCTCTTATCAATAAAAATACTATGTTAAGCGTAAATAAGTAGTTGTTTTACACTTTCTGTACAATATTAAACTAAATTTATAATTTAAAATAAATAAGTTAGGATAGTAATACATAACAGTGAACATCTTGTTTCTTGGCCATGTTTAGGCCATTAGCGTTAGCCTTCTTAATCTAGTTAAATTGTGATATAAGTAGTATACATCTAACTCAGTTACTATTTAAATATTATTTTTCTAAATGCATTTTATACACGTTTAATGACTATTGATTTTTGACTCGTCTTCGCATGCAGTGCAGCCAGTTTATTAACAAGATTCTGATGACGATATGAAATGGCCTTTTCTCCAACTTGTTTCAGTAGAAGAATTAACGAATCTTATTTTAAAATGTAGATATTTATTGGCTTAAAATGAACTTAAGTAATGTAAATTCTTTTACCAGTCACCCCTCAGGATAAATAAAAAAACATCGTAATAGACACACAAAGAAATAAATATTAGATAGGTACCTATATAAAATAATTTACTGATTGCCTTAGGTATAAGTTTGTTGTGTGTGTTATTTGTGTGTGTGTTTTTTCATTTTTCTTAACTCTGAGCCAGGCGTAGGAATACATTCACTGTATACTTAATTGCAAAGTGAGTTAAAAATCTACTTGACAAAGGTACACACGTCAAATGTCTAACTAAGTACTTACTTTATATACTTATGACCCTAAATCAAATTCTTTTTAATGATAAATTCGAATGATAAGAGAGAGAGAGAGAGAGAGAGAGAGAGAGAGTGAGAGGACCCCCTAATCTTTGCCTTGCTGGGATGAATTAATAACCTAAGTAAGTCCAATGGTCCTTATTGGTCCGCTTTATAGACACGGACTGTGGAGATATGAGTAAATACCTAAATTCGTAAACTATTCCTGGCTAAAGTTCTTGTGTGAGTGTGCCGTGCCAGCACATATTATTTAGGTAAGTAATCAATGACTATTAAACCTTCTCATCCAAACTTTATTGTAAGGCCTTGATCAAAGGTTAAGATTTTTAGGGGAAATTAGGTATAGGCGTATCTGGAGAAATTATTTTCTTTTTCACAATACTCTTTGTCGTCATTGATATGAAAAAGTAGATACCTACCTATTGTTTTTAAATGGTATTGTGTTGATATGGGTTTTTTACTGTAGAGTTCTTGAACATTCTTAATTTTTAAAGTCTAGTAGTAACTACGCTGGGATAGGTACAGGTATTATAGCGTTGACACAACTTGATTATGACTTTTAACGCTGGCTTAAAATATTAAAACGAGGTTCTCATTTATATGGCGATGGAGGAATCTAGGCTGTGTGTGGGCGTCCATTGTCACCAGGCTTCGGTGTAGCGGACGTCGTATTCCTGAAGTTGTGGTAGCCTTTGTCGTAACATCTCAAACGCTTCCGCCGAAAGCCTTGTGCTGTTCAAATTCAGCCGACGCAAATTTGATAATCCTGAAAAGAAATTTATTTTAGTTAAGTATGAGGTTATTTAGTGGCAGGGCGTGCAATTCCAATTCTCCTAAAAATGGGACCATATTGGACACGTTCCTTCTATAATACTGTGCCTGGATTTTGACAATCATAGAATCAAATTGAAAATTGTTCAACAATGGACGACAATAGAGTAACTGGCGCATTTTTTGATATTCGGGGCTGCCTAAGCCTTGCCGTATAGAACAAATGCAGAGAAAAATTAACTCTTTACCTGACAGAGCTTCTATTCCCTCATCGGACACGGGTGTCTCGCACAGGTTGAGAACTTGCAACCGCGGCAGATGCTCTGCGATCAGTTGGACACCGCTGTCGCCGAACTTGGTCGCCCACAGGTTGAGGTATCGAAGGGATGGCAACTGAAACAAGAGGAACATTATCAAGAGATGCTGAGCATATTTATTAGTGACTGTGAAGGCGATGGAGAAGTTGAAGTTACTGAGCCGTGGTACACGTGAGTGTTTCCTAAGGTGACATGACGTCAAGCAGGTGGCCGCAAAACCACATCCAAATAGCTTTCATCTTTGGGTGAACATTGGCATGCGATGCATATTATATTCGAGGATGAAGACCTCGTACTCCGAAGCAATAAAGCTAAGAATGCAACGGGAACCGCGCTAAGATGATGAGGTTGGTACCTTGATGAGGTGCTGTGCGCATTCGCTGGTGACACTGGTGAAAGCGAGGGAGAGGCACTCGAGGTTGCCAAGAGAGCCAGTCTCTAGCAGAGCCCCGACGTCGGCGTCCGTCGCGCGTACGGGTAGTGCCAGTCGCCTTGGACCGCCTTCTGCTTGCTAAAAAGAAGGTATTTGTTTAAGTACCTATTGAACAAACTCTCTAAGTAAATCAAACTGTTTTCAAGCTGAATTCCTAACTAACTAAAGGTACCAAAGTAGTATGGTAAATACAAATTAGCTAACAGCTTTGATTTTTACATATGATGACCTCCGTGGCGTAGTTGCCACCATGCTAGTCCGTCACCAAGGTTCTGGTTTCGATCCCCGGTCATGTTGGAAAATGGCCTTCTTAATTTCTCCTGGGTCTTGGATGTTTATCTATATATGTAGTTGTTATAAAAATATTGTATTGTTGAGTTTGTATCCCATAACACAAGTCTCGAATTTACCTTGGGACTAGCAAAGCAATCAGTGTAATTTGTCCCCGTATATTTTTTATTTATAGACTAAAATTTATAGGTAGATACTTAAGCGTTTGACGAATGTTTTGGTCATAAAGATAACTATTTACTAGTAATATTACCTACTGTCGACATGGCCATGTCAAATTACATCTTAATACATAAGTAGGTAACAAATCAAAATATTATGTACTTAATATTATCTACGTTTTCAATAATGAAAACAATTCAACTTACACACTTAAGTAACACGTAATTTAGGTATATTACTGTTAATATGGTAGTATTGAATTATATCTTAATTCATAGGGAACGAATCATATTATGTTTTCAATAACAAAAACGTCTTAATGTAATGTACAAAAGTATCACTCACCAGTCTCTGTAGATTTTTCTGTCTTTCACACAAGTCCTTGTAATACTTTTGGCCAAGTTCAGTTCCTTGCAATGCGGCTATTATTTCTAATTGAGTCTGTTCGCCACTAACCACTTCCCACTCTAGTATTAGACATAAGGCTTCTAAAGCTGATGGCTAAAAAAAGATTATTAGAGATGTATTACCATTTATTATTTATATACTTAAAGCTATCAAACGCATTAGTTTAGTTCGTAGTGTTGTACAAAATACGTTTTTAAGGGCATCAAAAAAGTTGTAGGAAATAACTTCATATAACATCGAGCTAAGCTTTTTAATTAGATATACTCGTACTTCAACTTACGTGTTCATTCAATGCGACTAGAACGAAATCTGGCAACTGCTTGCTCAAGCTTTGTAGAAAACTTTTTCTTTTACTGCAGCATTGTAGTAGACTACCGACCTGAAATAAAAGTTTCGTTAGTAAATAAATACCTTAATATTCTTGCAAAATTAATTATTTATGACTGGCAACATACGAAATTTGCTTAACAAAATACTGACCATATCTCCCCAGAGCTGGCATAGTTGCTGTTGCGGCAAATCCAATTGAGGGGTATTGGGCGAGGCTACCCTCAGCCAAGAAGGCGGGCAGGAGCGAGCGGCGCGCGCAGGTGCCAAGCAGCTGTGTGCCGTGCAGCGAGGGTCCCGCGCCAGCGCACTGAGCACGCTCCGCAGCCGCTTGGCGACCCGCGGGCAGCCCATGGCACTCGCGCACAACGGCACCGGCTGCAGCACAGCGCCCACTACCAATAGCCAGTCTTCGTATTCACACCTGGAGTGATGGTACGTTACTTTGTTAGTTCAGTAGATTTTATGAGATTAATCTACTTTGGCACAAGTTGGATAGAAATAAAGAAGTTGTAAACGAAATGGTCTGTCTACAAGTCCTCTATAGGTGCATAATCGTCCAGTTCTTTGTGCACATTGCGGACTCTTCTTAGTGGCCAAGAAGCAATGCTTCTAGAGCAAAATGTACATATTCAAAAGATATCCGCTGTATTCAACCATCAGCTATTATACTACACGAATTCATACCAGCACCTATTAATTAAAGACGGCACAGGTTACCTCTTTAAAAGTGAGCTCACGACTTACATGTGCTCCAAAATATCAGCGAAGCACAAGACTTCTTCTTCTCGATTATCGCACTGGTGAGGCATGGCGCAGTCTCGGTAATGCTCGTCTATGGCCGCCAGCGCCACGGCCGCCAAGTTGGGCGCAGCCCGAGGGTGCGGGCACGTCGCGCGACTTCCGTGCGTCACTTCTACGAAGCGCCGCACCAGGGCCTCGCCGGAGTTGTGAGCACTAAGGGCGCTGTAGGGACAATAATAATTTTGTAAGCCCTTTTATAAATAATATGATTATTACTCTTGATAAAGGGTTAAAAAGTTATTGTTGTTTACACATATCCAAAGCTTATCATTTCATTTCATACAAAAGACATCAACGCGTCAAATGTGTCAAAGTGGTCGAATCAAAGAGCTACTGTGGGTCGAACGTTCGGTATAAATGGTTATAGAACAATAATATGGTTATTTCTTTGGCATATGCATAGTTATTCGAAATAAATACATGCATTAGATACCTATCTACTTTGGAAATGCTTTTCGTATAATGGCCATATGAAATTGATTAAACTAGTTAAAAGGCAACACATTATTTTTTATTGGAACATATCCAAGCAATACAACTAGGCATACACGTACCTTTTATATTGTTAAATGGCAAATAATATCTAGTTTATCTTGATATTCAAGAAATCGTTATGCACTGTGGATTACACATGGCCGAGGCGCTACGCGATAAACGCCTGTTATCTTGATAATGACGTACCGTGTTGTTTCATGGTCTACTTTTGTCTGTTTACAGAAAGATAAAGAGTGCGTGCACAAATTGACTCAAAATAAACCTCCGCTTTTGAAATTATTCCATGAAGTCACTTTGTGATGAAAAGAAGTTTTATGTATATAATATCAATCAGTGACTGCCAGAGAGCCCTACGTAGTTTTAATTAGTACCTACACATTCTCAGAAGCAGAAGGAAAGTAAGTAAATTCAGATGCAAAGCAAAGCTAGAGTAGTGAAGGATCTTTTATTCGTAATTATATGTCCATCCCATTATAACACCCCATGTTCTACGACCGTAACTATTTACGTACAATAAAGATATAAAAATCAAGAGGCATAACATTACTAGTCTACTATTTTTATTATGAAATAAGGAAAAAGGACTGCCAAAGCCACCTTTGTCTAAATTAGTTTCATTTTCTCACACATTCTTCCTCGTTATGCGTGAAGAATATGAGAGCAAGTAAGATTATCTATTCGTGTACGAGACTGAAATAATAAAAGACTTTGATGAGAACTCGAAGAGAAAAACATAAACATTGGAAATACAAAACAGAGATACAACATGAGGGAAGTTTTGTAATTAAAGCGAATGCAATATAAACTCCTTGTAATATAAACTTGTAAATAAGTATAAATTAAAAGTTCTGCGAAATGTTAATCACTCATAACAGGTATTGTGACGACACCGCTCAGCACTTTGATGTCATTCCCGGAAGTTTATGTTTACAAACAACGGAAAAATGTTTACATAGGCCTTTTTTCCGGCTCGCAGATTTTATAGCAAGTTCAGGATTCATGTTTTTAAACAACATTTCTTGAAAAGCTGGTATGGGTAGCTTTTCTTTAAAATAATTTTAATTTCAATATAAAACTACACGTAATGTAAATTATCCTAATTGACGTGTTAAAGTGCCTGTAAGGGTCTAATTACTGAATAAACATTTGAATTTTGCATTTTGAAAAATGAAGAACGATAAAAAACAAAGTTTTTGTTTTCTTAGGTATAATTTCTCGGAGAATGTTATCAGTAGGCAGGCAACAGGACTTTTACAAACTTGCTTTTATTGGAAAAAAATTGCACTAGTGTACGCAGTGGCGTTGGGTGAGAATTTGGGCTTGTACAGCTATGAAACCATTAAATAGGTAACTACCTAATTATTTTCTATAGAGTGTAAAATAAGCCGTTCAATGTCCAGCTTATAAATCGATTTTTTTATTGTATAGTTAACTTATAATTCGTAAAGTGTCTTTGAGCGTTTTAAGTTAAAAATGTATCATTGAGTGTATTTGAATAACCAGCAAAAAATTTCGTATTTTTATGTATGTGGGTGTGTGCAATCCCGTCATGTTTGTTTACGGCTAATGAAAATAGTAAATGAACATTTTAATGCGCGGTGCGCCGATATACGTAGGTTATAATTGTTATTAGTAATAAATGCGTATATATTAGAAACCCCTAAGGGAACTCGATGGGGATCGGCTTCTAGGAGGCCCCGCTACTGCAGTGTATGTTCACAATGTGTATATGCCATTAATATATAATTAGTATATTAAAGGCATGTACACAGTGTGTATATGCCTTTAATATACTCATTATAGATGGAAGCCAGTCAAGTTATCTGAACGTCTGAGTGTACTTTGATCACACTTACTTGTTTACCAATACAAGACACAGGATGTCCGACTGTCCGTACCTACCTTAGGTCACAGTGTCACAGCAAAACATAACCATTCTGTGATTCCCTCAAACAAATAAATATGAATATGTACAAGAATAAGACGTCATCATCATCATCATCAATAAATTTAAGGACGATATTCTTGTCGTTGGAATATTTTCGATGTCTCCCTATTTTCGGATAAATGCTTGACCTCCATAAACTACACGACTTTTGCCTTTTTTTTATACTTCATCCATGAACGACCTTCTTGGTTTTCTTTCTCCTCTCTTGGCTTCCGCTTTTCCTACCAGACATCTTTGTATGCATTAACGTTCAGTCAGGGGAATTACTCCAAAAGCGGTATGCAAGACGGACGTTACTGCGTATCCACGTTTCAGTGTCATGCAACATTGACGTATGATAATAAAGTCTAATTTGATTTTACAAAGAAATAGGACGTCACTATATATCGGACGAATGTCGTAGTATTTTATGGAGTAACTCCCCTGTTCTCATTGACAAGTTCCATCACTTCCTAGTTGTTTTTTTCTCTGTACAGCTTATTCTTTCCATGCGCCTCCAACACCACATTTCAAAGGCTTCCAGATGTTCTTGATCCGTTTGGTTCATTGTCCATGTCTCACAGCCGTAAAGTGCAATACTCCAAACGTACGTGTAATACTCTAACTGCGCCAACTCCCCCACATCTTTTATAGCTTTCTCTACCCAAAGGTTGGCTGGAAGAAATCGCTTTAGTGACAAGCCCGCCTTTGTACCTACTAGATTTTAAATGTACTTTTGATTATTGTCATACTTAGTTGGTGCAATAAAGAAATTTTATCTTATCTTACGTTTTGATGAGTCTTTATTTTACGTTATGGTTTCGAATTAAATACATACATTTTGTCGTTGTTACGCTCTTTTTGTCATCAATATCCTTGCAAAAATGTCGGCTTTACTCCTAGAGTCATTTTTAATTATATTGCCTAAGTACCTGAATCTATTTACTTTTTCTATTGGTCTATTGTTACGTGTGGTTGGTGATTTAGAGGGTATATTCCTAGTAATATGTCGAAATTTGTTTCTTGTACATTAATCCTATTTCTTGAAACGCTTCATCGTCGAGTACATAGTCCTATAGATATAAATGTTCGTAAACTCCGGAAAAAAATCAAAGCGCTAGTTTACCGGTATCGTCTTTTACCTTAATTTATAGTATTTTAGTAAAATTTTAAAACATCCCAAAAGAAATAGATATTCTTCTAGACAAAAAATATCTACGGGTAGGGCTAACTTGGTATGTGTACTGGGAAAGGTCGTATACGTACTTAAAGATTAATTTGGAAGTCATTTTAGAAAAACAAGGCTCCTTGACTGGTCGTGAATGAAACAAAAACAGGAAATAAACAAGTAAAAGTTAGCAAGTCAAAATTCGGCAGTATGCCATTACCGACGATTGACGTCAATGCACCTAATGTAACAGTCTATTAGTGATATGATATGTACCTAATCACCAAGGCAATTAACCCATTACTTTAACTAGAATTTATGACTTATCATGATTTTAGATTTAGTTGCAAAGACAATTAAGCATTTTATGAGTTTGTCTTTGACCTGAATATAAATTATCAAACCCAAATGGCAGTTAAAAGACCTTCGCATTGGCCTTTACTTAAGATATACATACCACCAGTGAGGGAGTTAATAAAACTGAACTTGAATTGTTTTGTAATTAATTGGTGATTTAGGTAATCACACTAATATTATAAAAGCGAAAGTTTGTTAGTGTGTATGTTTGTTACTTCTTCACACGAAAACGGCTGGATCAATTTTGATAAAATTTGGTGTGCAGGAAGCTGACACCCTGAATTAACACATAGGCTACTTTTTCCACGGGTAACACCGCGGGGCGCAGCTAGTTATTTATAAATAGATGGCCTCTTCATATAAAGTAAATTGTAGAGCTTTTCTTTTATAGCCGATTTGCAAATAACTACCTCTCTCCACCTACCTGATATAATCTTTAACAAGACGCCTTGCTTCGGGAGCTCTGGCGAAGTCAACGTTTCGGGTGAGGACTCTACGCACAGGTGGAGCGAGGGCGGGTAGCGGAGCGGCGCGCGGTCGGTGCCGGCATAGCCTCGCAAGTAGCGCACAAAGCTCTCCAGTCGCGCACCGCTCCGCTAGAAGCGGCGCGGCCACGCTTGTTGTATTTTCCGCCCACTCTTCCCAGTCTGGACTGTCCCTATTCTGAAACAGGATTGGGAATCATTGATATACTTTAAGGCCAGATATTATTAGCCTTACAAAATTTGCTCGTTCTATTTTAGATGCGGCTATGAATCTGTTTTATTTCGAGTTTGTTGGCCAATAACTAAAATGTCATTAACTCACGCTACTTCCGTGTAATGTAATATCCTGCGTTTTACGAATTTGTTTGAATCTTTCGAAGTTCATGCATCTCGCGTAAGGCCATTGCAATAATAAATAAAATATTTGAATCACGTGAAGAGTTTCGCCGTAGCGTATATAAGAATCTTATAAATACTGTAGTAATAATCGTAATTAAGTACTGAGAGTAGTCAACATTTACGTTGGCACTCTTCATTGTTTACGTCATTAGTATGTCTGTTATGATACTTGTGATCTGATCGTCATGATCACGACCGTTTTTTCACGTGAATGCATCGAGCAAGGTGCACTGAGTTCACGTGAGGAAACATTCGCTGAAGCAAGATAAACTTGGGAATTAAATCCCGAATCATTTCTTTATACTTTCCACACGTTTCAACTAGCGCTCCCGACTGGATTCATCTATCAAATAGGTACATTATTACATTTTTACCCCTAACGGAGCAGACTGAGCCCAAGGCCGAGAAACTCAAAGGCTACGTTTAAAGATTTTATGTGGCTAAATCTACCTATTAACGAACATGATCAAAGTCTCACCTGTGATAGCAAATCTGTGAGTATCTGTACAGGGTCTCGTGTCACGCTCTCGTCTTGCAAGGGGGTCGTCATGACGAAATCCACCATGTTCTGAAATAAACAACGTGATTTGACAAACAGCTAGTACAATATTCGTTCTGACGTCAGCTAAAACGTTCTACCGTTCCACAGCAGGCAATCTTTTTCTCTAATCATGGTGAAATATTTGACTGTATGAGTAAAATTAAGGGTTTTCTTAAAAAAATAAGTAAGTAATAGTCGTTGTAAATTAGTCATTGGTATGAACTAAAAACAATCTTACCTTAAGTTCCTTCATGACCACTTCCTTTCTTATAGTCTTTGTAAGAAAATTCTTATATCTTATTATATTTCTCTGAAAGTCAAAGAACAACAAGTTGAAAATAATACGTTTAAGAGATGTTCAATACTTCATAAAGCAGACTTTAAAAGTTATTCTTACCCTCCAAACAATGGAATGGTACCACTGGTCTCTCGTGTAGGCGTCGCTTGCCTGGAAATACGTTTATTTATTTTAAAGGATATTTTATGTTAAAGGAAATAACATTTATTATGAATGTATCGATAAAACAATTCTGATGACACTTCCAATTAATTCATTAACTGTAAACAATAAATTCTCAAAGGAAATCTGGAAGTATTTATTTGACATGAATTTACAGAAAACATAGGTACGAGTAGGTGGCATGTATCGTATTCAACCGCAGAAAATAATCCGCAACTCAATCTTCTTGCGGTTTATAACACAGTAGCTGTCCCTGAATAATACTTACCTATCATAAGTAATTATGGCAATATTTTTTAGTATACAAAGATTTCAAAACAAACCTGCAGTAAAAGAGATCCATTGGGCATTACAATCCTAAGACAATATTTCCTGGCAGAGTCCCACCTTGATATGCAGTACACTTCTTGCATACAACTGTACGATAGTGGATGCTCCAATAATCCCGAAGGCTGAAACAAACAATAAGGATTTATATATAGCACGTCTTTATCCCTGATGGTTTAGACGGTACCCGTCTTCTTTGATAAAAGTTCAATAATGGTTGACATCACAGGTTGACATGTTTGCGCGATACCGAAATCGGTTCAGCTGAATCAAAACTTGACCATAGCCAAAGCTGGATGGCACCGTGACGTAAATGAACCGTAGAGCTTTACATTAGCGCGATTGCACTTATGATAATTGATTAAAATATAACTGAATGTCTGCGTTTTACCAACTAGGTTCTCTTCGACGACCTCCGTGGTGTAGTAGTGGTCACCATGCTAGTCCGCCATCCAGAGGTCCCGGGTTCGATCCCCGGGCAGAGCAAGTTGGAAAATGGTCTTTTTCAATTTTTTCTGGGTCTGGGGTGTTTGTCTATATGTATTTGTTATAAAATAGAGTATCGATGAGTTAGTATCCCATAACACAAGTCTCGAACTTACTTTGGGGCTAGCTCAGTATCAGTGTAATTTGTCCCTATATATTTATTTATTTAGGTCCTGGTCTAACTATCAAACAACAAGGGTGCTAGTAGGATATATATATACCTATTTATGTACACATAATTTGACGAACACTCTTTTAGGAATCTTAAAAAACATTTTACTGGACGGATTTACTTCGAGGGCCCTAGATGAATCACGAGCAGGCGAAGATTTCTAATCACGACCGTAGATTCAAGTTTAAGAATCCTGAGCAATTCGAGTGATTCATGGCCCTCGATGTAAATCCGCTTTATTCAAGAATTGCATACTATACTTTATACCATGACTACGAGAATAATTTTTCAAAACTAAAAACCGAATTCTCCCCCAAACTACACAACCGGTTTTATATATAATAAAACAATTATGGGACCACCTGACATGTATTCCCTTAAAAAAAAGACTATTCTAAATCGGTACAAACGTCTTCGAATAAATCGATCAACATATATAAAACATTAGATTCCGACGAATTGATAACCTCCTCTTTTGGAAGTCGGTTAAAAAGAAAAATTTAAGCGATAAAAGAAGGTAAAATTAACTAAAATGGACATTAAATTTGTGGAACAATTACTAAAATTAAACAAAAATTAATGGAACAATTACTAAAATTAAGAGTAAATTGTTCTAAATTCAAACATCAAAATAGTGAGTAAAAGTGCATTTTATTCACTGTTTTCAGTGAATAAAATAAACTTTTGAGAGGGTGAATGGTATAAAAATATAATTTATATCAAAGTGCTTAAATAAAGGGAAAATCAACACAATGGAAATAATTAACATCCACAGAAATCCATTGAAAATTTTGTTGTTTGTATACCAGGAAAATGGTTTACAGAACTTATTTGATGGGAATCGTGGCAGTTAGCACGAGGACACTCTTCCTCTTCAGTTTATTTATTGTACTGTACTAGATATGTCATTCTAACTCAAACACATTGTTTAATTTTTACATCAGATGCCTTTAGGCAAACCACAGAGTTTGGCTGGCACAGGATATAGGTATATAAAATATGTGATCTGTCAGTATTGAATCCTAAATTCCAAAGATTTAAGTATATTTTAATTTTTTTTAATCAGATTTGGGTAATTTTTATGCGATTAAGTAGGTACGCGTACAAATCTTGGAATTTTTATTACTATTTAATAAGAAGTTACTATTTCAAGTTCAGATACATTATATCCGTAGAATTGCTAGAACCTAGAGATCCTGGGGTAAAACGAGATGCAATGCAACACCGTTTGCGATATTGGATCGCGGTATTCGCGGTACATGTAACAATGTGATAAGGTAAATTAGGTCAGCGGCAGACGAGGGCGTGCCGGTAACTACTTATCTAGCTAGGTAGCTTAGCTAGGTGAGGGGGCCAATCGAGCGTCACGTTGTGGGTTGGTTGACGTGACGTAATGGAGCAACGTTTGTAAAGTACCCCTCGTGACGTAGGCACCGGGCTGGGCCGACCTGCCTCCCATTCCTGCTTCCCGTTTGAAAACCGGTCGAACTTCGATTTGAACGCACTGACGTCACAAGAGAATGACATGAACAACTTTTGATCGTGAATACAATTTGCAGCGAACTATCTACATTCCGATTGATTGGTAAACGATCATAATATATTTAAAAAAACCGGCCAAGTGCGAGTTGAACTCACGTGGAGAGGGTTCCGTACGATGCCAAAGATTTTCCGTAAGTGAACGTATTATATTCAGTTTTCCACTTTATTTTTAATTTTCAAGAATTCTTATAAATATTTCTGTAATTTACAAGCAATGAACTGTATTTTGCCTTTCGGAGATCAGGGGGCGAGGGGGAATGATCAATTTTCATCTTCTTTCATGGATAAAATCAAAACTATTTATTTTTCAATAATAACAAAACGAGCCCTTTCATTTGATATATGACACAGAAAGGATAGAAAAACTTTTTTTAAATTTCCTAATTCTTCGCTGGAAAATGATTTATTTCACTTTACACATCTATGTTTGGGTCATAGGATAACTCCATCCACAAGTACATTCGGAGGAAATTGGCTTTGACAGACGGACAGCCAGACGTACAAGTGATCTTAAAATGGTTCCGTTTTTTCTTTTTTTTACGGAACCCTAAAAAGACCTTGCGCACGGTCTTCAACATTCTTGGGTGACTACTAACATGCATATCATATTTCGAGAAGGAAATCCCAGATAACTTAGCCCGCGGGCTTCTAAATAGCATATCTGCTAGGATCAGAGATCAGTATCTGAGCATTTTGAAAATATTAAGTATTTTAAATGCAAACTTACAAAATACCTATTATTATATATTTCCTTTTTGTTTTTAAATACTTTTTTTTGAAAAGGTTTTTGCATTTTATTTGAAATACATATTTTGTATTTTCAAAATTCAAAATACTTTTTATTAGAGTTTCGTACCCAAAAGGTGCCAAGTGCCAACGGGACAGGTCACAGGGCTCTATCTCCTGAACCGTTTATCGCGTTTTTAACTCGATATTTATTATGGTACTATCTCAATATTTTAAAACATTGTATGGCAGGAGGTGCGGAACCCTTTATAGGTGATGTCGTGAAGCTTTTCTACGCACATACGCTAAAAGTGGCCGTCTTTCGCAATTGTGCGTAAAAAAACTTCACGTTATCACTTCAGACTATAAACAGTAGTTCATAAAATAGTTTGAAGGGTTATCCAGTGCCTGGTCAAGACACAAATCTGAATGATGTTTCCGTTTTCTATCAAATGATTTATGTCAAATTCCCCACTTGAAATAAATCATCACTAGACACCGGAAAATTCAGGTAGCCTTTTAATGACATATATTCATTTCAGGATATTGGTCATCACAAACTGGACAAGTGCGAGTCAAACTACTGAACCATTCATGTAGAAATTGATAGTCATTGATGTAGGTTATAGATTTCTTATAGGGTTTTCTGTAATCCATAGGTAAAGAACTTTTGTCTGTATTTTTGTAAACATTTTAGGCCCCCGAGTTTAGATATAAGGACTTTATTTATCTTAAGATTATTAGAGTTATATGTTTCAGATCCTCATAACAAAACCTTTTATTTGATATGTCACACAATATATCGTGGTTAAAAGTTATAAACCATTTGCACACTACAGTTTGCAAATTTACAAACTATAGTTTGCAAAGCCTTTTTTTACTGTCCCCCCAAATGTGAACATGGACTAAATGGGCTAATTTTGGGGAGAAATTAGGAAGTTTTAAATTCATTTGTTTACGCTACACGACTGTTTTTGGGCCAACGACTTACTTATGTGTAAATATCAACTTAATCGGTCCTGTAGCACATTAGTCCCAATAGTGATCCTGTGTGTCACTATTATGATTGTCATTTTGTTCTAAAAGTCCGGTGACTAAACTTTGAAAATCTTCTTCGTTTGGATTCATTTCATGAATCGTGTCCAGGGTAACAATAATGGGATTGGCTTGCAATGGATGTCTAGGTATCTAAACGAAGAGGTGAGGCGTTCTGACTTGAGCTCAATTAAACCAAGCGCTAACCACATTCTGTAGATATTTCTGTAAGACTTATGTACGTGAGTACTAGTACTTATTCTGAACTAGAACAAACTTTTAAAATCTAATAAAAATAAAAATTAAAACATACAAAATTAAAAACTATTTTGTATTTGAAATACAAAATTTAAAAAGTACCTACTTGCAACATTTTTCAATCTCTGTCTAGGATGTAACCGGAAACGCGTTAGGATTAAAAGAAATAAAAGTAAATAGTACCTAGTTGTAGATTCCAAATATTCTTTGTTTGTATATTCTTATTTTTTCTTGTCTAGTCACTTGACATTTGTATGAATACAAAAAGTATTTTCTAGCTGCATTCCAATATGTCAAAAACTCCTACGCCTACTTCCATTGATAGGAAAATACTTCAAATATCGATTGATCCTATGTGAGTTGTCTCGAAATTTCTGTAGAGCATAACAGTTACTTAACACATCTTGTATGTTATAACATACAGGATATGTTAAGTACTAGCTTTACGCGCCGGCTTCGCACGGTATGGTTCTTTTATAAAGAAATACCCGTACCTATAACTTAGCCCCTAGAAAAGAGTAACACCAAAATGGCCATCAAAATATTATTGCAGTCTGTCTAGAATATGAAAAAGAAATACAGAATAACACATTTCAGGCCACTCAGCCAGACACAATAGATATACGTCTATAGCCGTTGTGGTATCCTAGAATGCTGCATACAAATCCTTTTCGTTTTTCTCAAGTTACGATAGTTTTTTCGTAAAATTAGAATGGTTATTTGGGCCACAGATTAATACAACGTAGAAGGGACATACCCGTTATAAATCTAACCAGGGGCTATACTAGATCTAGTATAATGAAATTATATAATACAAAATAACACCACGTTGTATATTTTGTATAGGTATTTGGGGCTTCTTAGGCGTCTGATGACGTATATATATGACATAGTTCACATTAATATTTATTGCGTTTTATACCCGAAAGGTCTCGATATTGGGTCTTGCCTTGGTCTTCCATTTAATTATAATGCGTTTGTGTGTATTTATGAATACTTTAAAGAATATGGTTTTTGGGAACAACCAAGACATATATTAGCAGTACGTTCGTTCGGTAGTATACCAGCTGTATTGAAGTGCGTGTTTACAGTGTGTGGTATGGTACACAATTTCGACAGATATTGTAATAAACGCTGCGTTACCAGATGTGAACATTCGAAACAGGAATATTATAATCCAATTAAAATATGAATTGTTGTTCCTATTTGACTTGTAATGAGGTCGCATTGACGTCAATCGTTCAGGGTTCCCTGAGCCGCGTACTAAACCGCTTTAGCTATGGTAAGTTATACAATAAATGTTGCAAATACTATTAGGTTTCCGTTATAGACATTACTGACTTCTATTGTTTGCCATGTAAAAAGATTTATTAACACGAAACAATATAATTATTTTAAAGTCCTTTTTGATATTCAGATTCAGATAACAAAAAGTTATATTTCAGAATTATTTTGTGTATACTGAACCCAAACTAATAAACGTAATAAAATAAAAACAAGATGTGTGTTGTACAAAAGAACGTAACACTTAAAATCAAATATATTATTAACATTAGACTCATCACTCATCCTGGTTTCCACGGATAACTTATAAACCCTTTGTAGGTAAATGTTTTAAGTATATGTACGTCTTAGTCAAAACCGAAAATCGGCCTATAAGTTTTAGAGTTAATATAGTAGAGATTGATGAAGGACTTCAATTTATAATAAGTAGGTATGTATAAAAGAAAGGCATTTTCTATAAAACTACCGACCCATTTATTTTTAAATGAATTTAGAACCAAATGTCACTTATTGGTGGTAGAGTCCAGGGTTGTAAGACCTAAAGGTATGGTGCGCCTAGGGAACGATGATAATAATATTCTATTATCATCATTCCCTCAGCCTCAGGACTGATCTCCAAAATGAGATACATATATGGTTTAACAGTAAAATTAAAAACATACCTATCTATATGAGATATAAGAAGATAATATGAGAAGACCAAGTATACTTGCATCGTATACAAAACGCTAACAAACAATTTAAAACAAACGTTTTATATTAACGGTTTAAAAAGGTTTGTGAAACGGTGAAAAACAGTCAAAAGCAGTTAAAATGATTTTTTATTTCTAGTGGGCGTGCCGAAGTAAAACATGTGTTCGTGTTATAACTGAAGAAATAACTACGTTGCATATTTTCGGATTCGTCACCTAGTGACGTAGCTATTACGAGTTACGTAGTTTCAACATTTGAAAACAAAAGATTGTTTATTTCGTACTTTATCCGCGACTTCGTCTGCGTAAATTTAGTGTTTGTCAAAACAGGAGTCCCCACTAAGTTTCACTCCCCTTTTCATTCCATTATTGGATCATTTTTTGGGCTTAAAAAAACTATCCTATGTCCTTTCTTGAGTCTCAAACTATATCCGTAGCAAATTTCATTTAATCGGTTCAATGGTTAAAGCATGAAAAGGTTACAACATTATTACTTTCGCATTTATATATTAGTAAACGATATGCCTTTTTTACAAAAAAATAATAATAGTCAGGAGGTTTATTTGCTATCAGTTGGAAAAGTAAATTAATTTCTTAGAAGCATTGAATTAATAATGTCCTATACTGGAATTGTAAAAGAAGCCTTACAAATTAACCCACCTCGAATACAATATTGGGCTTTTCAATGTTCATGTTCTCAGTTAGGGGCGTAGTAGTAAAAAAGGAAAAGGCCCCTTCCAGCTGGAAGGGGCCTAAGCTTTTTTAGCAATTATTTGTATGTATAGCCTTGCCTTTCTTGATTTTCTTTACTGCTGAGAAGCAAAATACGATAAGTTATTAGAATTACTAAAAGATTTCATGTAAAAAAGAAGAATTTTCAATATTCAGATTTTACGAGATATTTAGACATGTATGTGCATGTGCAATTAGTGTGCTAACGAATAACAGTCACCTACTTTGTAATCGTGTTTATATTTTTTTATTATGTTATTAGCTAGTCTTCGTAACTTATATCAAGCGCTCGCCTGAGGAGAAAATTATAGCAAGTAATTGGCAATGTCCGAAAACTCCAAAATCACTTTCACCTGGAGGTACCTACATAAAAAGTCGATAATGGAAGGTGCCAATAACAGAGATTTACTATAAGTACCTATATCACACCGAGTAAAGTGCTTGCGTAGCCATGTTGGTTGGTAAATACAAGGTATAGCTACAACTACAAGCAAGTATATTTAACTGTGTTGTTGTCTGTCTATCCATCATGGCTTCTAAGTTCACTTGCTGCATACTAAGTAACCTTTAATAACAGTGAAGAATTTTTAATTACGTTGATGCTCAGTTGTTCAGTGTAAGTATAATTTGATATCTAAAAAATTACTTTACTAGCCCGGCCTCGATGGTGGCAACAGTTTACTGGCGACCCTTGACATTAGCGCGTCGCGACGCCTCGGCGCACCCCTCCTTGCAGCCCCCACTGCAGATATGTTATGTCAACGAGTCTACGTCTCGTCAAAATATGTCTATTAATAACAGCATTTATCTTGCCCCGTTTGTGGGCTCGCCCTAATCTAAAACTGATAACGATGTTGCTACATTAACCCACTTCATGTTCACGTTTTAGTACTTTGGTTCGTCGCGAACGCCTCTACTACCTCGAGCTCGATTTGTATGAACTGAACGTTTCTATGACGTCAAAGGTGAATTGTTTTCAACACCGACATCCGTTTATATGCCTGCATAAGCAGATCTCGAACGATGTTTATATTTTCTTCGGAACAAGTTAGCATCGGCACTATAATTACCTATGTTGTATACGTTAAAAAAAGTAAAACTGCTTTTTGTTCTGAAATTATTTATTTTTAATAATAGGAAATAATATAAGTTTATGAAATTTCTTTTTAACCCCCGACGAAAAGGAAGGGTATTATAAGTTTAATGTGTCTATGTGTCTGTCTGTGGTATAGTGGGGTCTAAACGAATGAGCCGATTTTGATACGGTTTTTTTTTGTTTAAAAGCTGACTTGATTGAGATGGTTCTTAAAACGAGGGATGAACGCTTAAAAGTCGGAAGTTTTTAATTTGTCCGCGATAAAATTGTTAATTTAAAAAATCTAAACAAAGATTTTTATCTTACGGCACTGACGTAAACCAAACAGCGATATTTTTAAAATGGACACTGAAAATGAATATTAATGGCAACATGTAGAAGTAGGTACGTTAGAATCATGGATAGGAGAGAAACAACAAAACGTACGAGAGGGTCCGTAGTCCCATAGATTTGCTTCTTATATATTATATATACCAATATATAACATATAAGAAGCAGATATACAGAACCAGTGTGGGTTTAAGTCTTATATGTTATATATTGGTATATATAAAATATAAGAAGCAAATCTATGGGACTACGGACCCTCTCATGCCGGCTTACACACATACTGGATCTGTATTAAGTTACGTGATTAGGTATATAAGTTTCTGAGTTTCACCAAATAAGCATATATTACAGTTCGTTTGTCCAAATGGTGTGAAACTGAATACTCTCGGCGCGGCACATTATCAAACTCTATGCGCGGCACTAAAGCCGCGTCTTTGAAAGAGCCGATTTTGCCTTTGTTTAAATGTTTTATCTACCATACTCTTACTTCTAATAGGAAGATAGTTCAGTCACATTAATTTTAGGTCACTGAGCATCCACGTAATAAATATCTATAAAATCAGTTTTAGTAAAGACAAATCCAGGGGCATAAATAATGTTAAGATTTTTACCTAAATAATTAGAGTTGATATCACTATTATATTCTGACATGTACTCTATTCAAGAAAATCGCAATGATATAAACAAAAAAAAAGTTACCTTTGCCAAAAGCTATATAGAATATATTAATGTATAAATCCTAAGTTTAAAAACAATATGAAAAAATCTCAGGTATGAAATTGATAAATAGTTTCTTAATACGAGGAATCCTAACAAATATATGCAAATAAATAGCAGTGACGCACGAATGCTCTTATCTTCGATTGACCTCGTTATGGAGTTCATGATTAAGTTAAATTGCAATTTAATTTAAATATAATGTATTATACCTAGTATTTGTACTTTTTTATAAGAATACTTAAGTGCTGGTAAAGCCTATTTTGAGGCCATTTTTAAGAGCATTTTCACCTTTGGTTGGCTGTCTCGTTCGCACAATCAAACATTTTTAAAGATTATTAAAAAATGTGAGTCATGTCATCAAAAATTTAAAATTTTCATGACCTTATTCTCTATACACACATATAAAAAATAAAAAAACATGTCTACAATATCTAACATATAATATATTAAAAAGTTTATGAAACACTTTTCTTCAAATGAGTCACATTTTTTAATAATCTTTAAAAATGTTTGATTGTGCGAGCGAGACAACCAACCAAAGGTGAAAAGGCTCTTAAACCCGACAAAACAGAGGGGTGTTATAAGTTTGACGCTAATGTCTGTCTGTCTGTGTATGTCTGTATGTGGCATCGTAGAGCCAGTGTTTGGAAAACCCGTTCATAACGGTAACCCGGTTATATCGGTTAACCGTTTTTCGGTTAATCCTTTGATTCGGTTAACCCGCACAATAAGGGTAACAGTAACTGTTATCTGAATAGGTTAATTAGGTTTTCGGTGATGCACAGCCGTTTAGTTGAGTCATACAAGCGTTTTTGTAAGAATAGGTACAGTGACCATGTGACGAGGAATAAAACACGTGTAGTATTATGCAGAAACCTATATGTCGATTCGGTTAAAGTTAACCGATATTATAGGTTAACAGGCTATTTCGGTTAACCAAAATATATGTTAACCCATTTCCTATTGGATTAATAACAGATTATTTCGGTTAGGTTAACCTAACCCGTCCAAACCCTGCGTAGAGCTCGAGCGGATGGACCGATTTCGACGCAGTTTTTTTTACGTGAAAGCAAGTTCCCTTGCAGTGGTCCTTAGCTATGTTTGATGAAAGTCAGTTCAGCTGTTTAAAAGTTATTGGGCGTTAACGCTTGAAAGTCGGGGTTTGCCTGGCAAATAATAAATGGAGCTACGGATATAAATGCCACGGAATATGGGCTAAGCTACACTACTTATCACTAGGTGAGGTATTCCACTTAGGGCACCCGACTGAATGGCACCTGCGCTAATGGCACTTGGCCTATTCCACAAAGGGCACCTAATGTTTGCAGGTGCTCTTCGTGGACTTAAATTTATTTTTACATTTTTGTCCATGAAGAGCACCTATGATTTACCAGCTAGTGCTGGGATTTATATTTTTTTAGTTTTTATTATGAATAAAAGATATCTATGTATACAACTTCACCCGAATGTTTATTAATTACGCCTTTGTGTATTTATATATACAAAATCTTTCTAGCTAGATTAGAGACATTAAATAATTAAGTGTACAATATTGTAATTATTATTTCATTAATATGTTATCTTTTCGAATGTTCAAAATACGCATGGCGTAACCAATAATCATTCCAGTAATTTTGTATCGATATCTTTTATTTATAAATTTATAGCACCAGGCGCTTCTCAAGTCGGGGCCGCCCGGCCGGCCGCATTCATCGACAACTGATAATATACTATATTTATATATAATATAAATATATTTAAATTATTTGGTTGAATAAGAATATGAATTTATTTAAAATTATCACAATAGGTACGGTACGCCTCAGAAGTGGAGTCCCAATTTCTCATACTAATTGTATGAGAAACTGAGACTCCATTTTTGAGGCTTACCGTACGTAATATCATTATTACATTCATTAAAAAATACTACCCCATTACTGGCAACGTTTAATCGCTGAATTTCACCACTAATATGCTAAGTGAAATTACTAAACCGCTCTACACTCGATCGATGTAGAAGTTTTTTGATTCGAATAATTACATGTACGTAAGATACTTTTCTCTATAAAAATACTTTTTATTTAATATTTATTTAATTGAAACATTTGTATTTAATTAAGAATAATCACAAACACATTGTGCAACAATTGCATTCCCAAGGAAATGTGACGATCGATATGTACCTACTGGTTACGCGCGAGAAGGTGGAAAAAGGAAATCGAATTAACGATACGGTTACATTACACTACGCACGTCATATGATGAGTCATTGAATTGACATGTATATATTTTTATTTGTACAGCTGTCAAGATATTACAGGCTATTTAAATATGTATGTTTCATTGTAGGTAAATGAAAACATTTGGTGTAAGGAAAAAATATCCTGGGGCGTGCATCATCATGCACATTCTGATAACTTGACTTATGTAGGTGTTTAGTAGAGTAACTTCAAATAGATATGTAGATACATAGATACAATTATCATTTGGTGAAAGATGAATTACATATGTATGTATTAAGTACTTATGCATATTTAAGTTTAAGCGCTCGAATTGCGATACTTACTGATGTTAAATGAATGTTGTCACCCTATGGTTTGTACGTAATACTGGTTGGTTTGACCTGTTTACTGCTGTTTATGTCCCGACTCGGTGTTATTCCGAAACCAAAAAGGATAAAACATGTATTTGCATTTTTCACACAATTCGAATATTTGTGGTACTGAGTACACATAAGCATACCTGATATTGATAATTTTACTTAGTGAGTTTTTTGAAATGAATCTGAAAGTCATTAAAAGGGAGTGGAGGATAAATACTTAGATGTTACATAAAAAGTTAAAAACAAATTATAATATTATTAATACTACTTTATCACTAACAAAAAAAATGGAAACTTACCGTTTTAGAAACAATGTGATCATTTTGTAAGCAGAGCACATGCGTTTCCCATCGTCGCAAGAATTTGGCAGCTAGGATTTTTACAACGACAGTCCTTGTATGCTGGAAGCAGCAGACCCTCAAAGTGCCTTCTGTGGCTAGTTTGTACCGGGGTCCCGGGGGTGGCGCCGGTCCGCCCGGCGCACTCTCAAGACCAATACTGTCGGCACAGCATTCTGGACTGGAACCCTGTCAAATAGAATTATGATTTGACAATTCTGTAAAAAATTTATTTAGATTAACCAAATGATCTCTTCCGAGCACCTTATCAGTGCCTATCATTCATAAGCATCAGAGGTAGAGTGAACTACCGTGTGTTGTCTTTATTACAAAACTAGACTAACTCACGGCTAGTCCAAGTTTCATCTATGAAAAGCGGTTTCCCGCGCTTATCTACCAGAATAGGGAATATACAATTTTTTTTATTTGCTTAATGAAACCCTTATTAACCACGGTAAACAAATATGAAAGAATTTATAAAATATCTTAATCGGCGACAAACAGTGATACTTTAAAGTTTCAATTAGAAAGAGAGGTCCGATATGGACTGGTGACGTCAAAGTCCATATCATTTATATACATTTGCTATAGAAAGTAGCGTTTTTTGCGAGTGAGATAGACATATTTTCTTAAAATCGTTATATCTCGTTGGGTTTTCAACAAATTATATTTTGTTTTGACTTAGTAGTACTTTACCTTTAAATATTTATGGTTAAACTGGTTACATAACACATATCTTTTTCCTACATATTCTTTCCATTTCACATAATAAAGAATGGTACGGTCAAAAAACTAATTTGCAATGAAAGCTTATCTTAAATTGAATAAAAACACTTTCCCTAATTATTTCTGTACTATTTTGACCCAATGACGCAAACCACGGGGAAATTTATTGGTTTTAGTTTATTATCAGTTCACTTATACAATTAACTATTATAAGCATTTGCGTCAATGGAAACTTTAGCAAATATTTAATTAATGTCATTTTGTAATCTATTTACAGTTTAGTAACGGAATTTGATACGGAAAAAAATAATCCTGGAAAGGGACATAAATTTAAGGTTATTAAAGTTTCATTCAATAGCATTAAGCAAAAAAAACCCGCCAAGTGTCGGGCTCCGCACAGCAGGGTTTTGTAGTTCCGAATGCCAATTTTGAGTTCACGCAAAAAATGCTTCTAAACAAATTTTAATGAATTTGTAATAAATATTAATCAAGTTGGTTAACTATTAACTCTTTAATTTGTAAACCCTACTTAGATATACTATTTCCATGATTTTTGTTCACGAGTCCTTAGACAACCGTTTAGCTGAAAGAGACGGGGCACTGGACTCTTAACAAAAAATTGCATATAAAAATCTAAAAAAGCCTAAAAAAAAACTGTTTTCAAGATTTTATTTTACCGCATTGTCGGCGTGATTTATATACATATCCATGCTTAGTTACAGCTTACTAGTACTTGGAGTCTAGTAAAACCGCGCACGGACAGACAGGCAGATATGGCGAAACTATAAGAATTCCTAGTTTACTACGGAACCCTAAAAACCTCAAATTATACGTGACCGTTTGGTTATTGCACTTACGAAATAATACCTATGTAACTGTTTGACGTCAGTTTCGACCTTGTACTTTAACGTTTTGCAGATAAAATTATTTTAAATAGATAACAAGCAAAGGTCACGCTCGTGTGTAGCATCCTTTATATCCCTTTCTATTACATTCTAGTCGTACGAGCGTGAACACTATCTATGTTTTTATAGTTCAGTACTTACATGTGTTATTAGCTCTAACTAACCTACTTATACTCGTATGTCATGAATGACGTATCTTTGTTTGTGCAGTGTAAAAAAGAGTGCGCGATTTTTTGATAAGTATTTCTTGTTACTGAACATTCCATACGAGTACATATGAATTGAACAAGGAACTAGCGGTTCTGTAAGAACATTAGACCTCGCGAGTCTTCCTCTCTTTTGCCCCCATTAAAAATGGATTGCAAAAAAATTTAAGTAAGTCAAGGAACTGGTGTTAGTTAGTAGTAAGGTACATGTGAAAATTTTTGAAATTCGGTAAAAACGTCGTAATGAGCATAAATTTTTAACGTCACGAAATAAATGTAATCACTTGTCATTGTACCTAAAAAGCGATGCCTATTTTTCATGCGTGTTGCAGACTTCATAAATTTTAATAAAGGCGTTCATATCAGCACCCATTGATTTTAAAAATAACGGCGTATTGCGAGATTCAATCCTGACAATACCGCTATCAACAAACCATATGTTAGTAATATGATAAGTAAAGCATTTCTGATTATGTCATCGAAGCTGGCCGCTTAGCTCCGTGCTGTGGTGCGGGGTCATGCTGCGACCCACATCGGGGCCGTTCGATGACGTCATTGCGAAAATTTGGGTCACGAGGGCGCGCTTTCTGAGGCACACAGACGCCGCGCGGCCGCGGCCACTGGAGCAGATCGACCCAAATACGACGTTATGGAGGATATACCTCTTGTATTCCGACATCTAGATTGAATTAGTTATCGTAATCTAGTTATCATCTATCGTATTCCGGTCTTTATTAAATTATTCTTGAATACCACAAAAAGTACTCGGAAGTCTCCGAAATATACAGGGTGGTCAAAAAGTCGTGGATCAAACGAAACAGGGAGATAAAGGAGGTAATTTCCAACAAAAAATCTTTCCCCAGCATGGCCATAACTTCATTGCACGAAAAGATATGAATTATTTTAGTTTTTTCAATGAAACTACCGAGTTTTTTTACAATTTAATCAGTAAAAAATTAAATTGATTAAAAACAATAAAACAAAAGGTGTTGTATTATGAGTCGATAATGTATCAATACTACAAAAATTGTATTGCAGCTCTTGGTATCAAACTTAACGAGCAATGATTTTTTTTCCGTAAATTTTAAAGCGTTACAAAAAATTACTTCTCACTTTAAGAGCACTTATTTGAAAAAAAATGTATTACGGAAAAGTGAGTGTTTTTTGTTGGAAATTACCTCCTTTATCTCCCTGTTTCGTTTGATCCACGACTTTTTGGCCACCCTGTATAAACTACATTACAAAAAAGAAAAAATCAAATGAAATAGGTAACATTAAACGCTCTTATAAAATTATTAATTTATAGAATGCTTATCTGATGGACATCTACATCCCTCCTATTTTGACATATGGCGCATAAACTTGATCTTTGAGTAAACTCCTACCGTCTTATTATAAAACCCAGACTAACTTTGTTACTAGGTTAAAACCATAATCCGACCGAATCAAGTTGATATCTAGTAATATCACACTATCTCACCTGTCAATGTCAACTTCATTTTGGGCGGATAATGATTTAAACCTAGTAACAAAGTTAGTCTGGGTTTTATAATAAGACGGCTAGAGTCCAAACTCAAGATTTGCCAACAAGCGATGGAGCGTAGCATCCTGGGTGTCAAACTAATGGACAAAATCCGAAACACCGAACTACGCTCCCAAAAAGAAATCGCTGAAGTATTGGGATGTGAAAAAATAATTGATTATGAAAAGATACAAACAAACTTCGATTTTTTGACGATATTACTAACTCAAAAGCATCGATTATTTAATAAATATAATGTTTTTATTACTCAAAAAAAGGACTCCCCCTTCGTCTCGACTCCTTTTCCCCCTTAATTCGGAGATCGGAGAAATTTTAAAATAATCTATGTTGAAAACGCTACCTAGTAGTAGACAAAAATACTAATTTATGAATTAAAGTAATGTCTCGTGTCAATCATGCATGTCTTATTATTGATATTGTATGTATGAACACCTGTTTGCCTCTCTTACACAAACATCTCCTCTCACAGGCCTACTGGAAGAGATCTCTTTTGAGATAATTAGTGCCTTTGTACAACTTTAATTTGATGTATTCTCTATATACATTTTCCGTGTATAAATTTGCAAATAAATAAATACATAATATTGATATTTTTTATATCTTTAATTTTGTATTGTATTTTACATACATTTTAAAGTGAAATAAACTGTTTAATTAAATTGAATTCGATAATTTCGAAAAAAAAAACGATTAAACTAGCAAAATCGATTATTCTTCAATTGATATTTCAAGCTAATTACATCCCTACTGACGTAGCTCTGGAGGCCGCGATGCCGCAAAATTAAAATGGGACTGGGCTGGCAGATCGTGATAGCCAACATTCCGAGGAATCATGTCAATACTAAGGGTCAATAATAACGTTACACTTTGTTTTCCTATCCCATCGTACAGTACCTACAGTACTTCCTCTACTCAGCTGGAAGGACCCTTTGGGTTTCATGACCTGTTTGCCCCGTACGGATAAGGGCGTTATTAGTACCTACTTTTTACTATGATTTATTAGAGTTTGTTGTTGTTATGGGGTGTTTCGCTACAATGATTTACGAGTATGATAAGATTGATAAAATAAGTCAACAAGGATAATGTTTGGAGTTTAGCCTCATCAAGTCTAATAAATACTATTGTATCCGATGGTATTGGTAAGGAACTGTTAACTAAAATACTTAAATACCTAGCAGTGGCGTTGGGTGAGAATTTGAGCTAGTTCAGGTATGACACTATGAAACGAATTAAATAACTACCTTATTATTTTCCATGAAGAGTAATAAGCCGTTCAATGTCCGGCCTTTAAATCGCAATTTTTTATAGCGATTTACACAAAATTTGTGATTGAGTGTAATTAAATAACAAACGAAAATTTTCGTATTTTTATGTATGTGGGTGTGTGCAATCCAGTCATGCTAAATTACAGCTAATGAAATAGTAAATGGACATTTTAATGCGCTGTGCGCCGATATACGTAGGTTATAATTGTTATTAGTAATAAATGCGTATATATTAGAAACCCCTAAGGAAACTCGATGGGAATCGGCTTCTAAGGAGGCCCTGCTACTGATACCTAGGTATATACTGACTAACTTGTAACTATGGTTCTAGAGCGAACGTGGCCAAAAGTGTCACGTCCAAGAACCGAATATTGGCACTTTTGGGGATTGTGCAATAACAAGTGATAAGTTTTTACATAACTACGAGTATTATTGCGAGTTGACGAGAGTGGTGCATAGTGAAACTATCCGATGTATATGGGTTTTTCTTCGATTCTGCTAATCGGGATACATGGGGAAAACTGCTACGTGTAAACATTTTTAGCAAAAGTAACGAAAACATGTCCCGTAGATGCTAATTTTAGACTAACATTAGACCGAAATAGAAAAATAGAGTATGTACACACGTAAAAGAGTAGGCCGTTCACAGTAATGCCTATTATTAGATGGTTTTATTTGTTTAGGTACTTACCAGACCTAATTAAACATTTTGATTTGAAAATAACAAGAAAATATTTTTTATTAAGTACAAATATTTTATGGGTGATTCAGTCCATCATTTTGAACAACTTTTCCCGATAAATGTATATCTAAATACTAACAAGAAATGATTTTCATTTTCCATAGTTACGATATCACATGACTACTTCGATTTGTATGAAAACCTAAAATTGTTTTTTCTTATTTCGATATACATTTATTTAGAAAAGTTGTTCAAAATGATGGACTGAATCATCCCTTAAAATATTTTTAACTTAATTAAAAAGGACATTGTATATAGTCTTTGTTTAGTCTGATCTCCTCTTCGATATAAAAATTTTTCAACACTAGAAACCAGAGTTGGGCAAAATGTAATTAAACTACTAATTACTAACTACAATTACATTTTGTAGTTAGTAATCGCAACTACATAATTACAAAAAGTAGTTGAACTATAAACTACCAAAAGTAGTTGTAATCACAATTACAAACTACTTTTTGAAACTACTTATTTTATAAAGATTTACTTACTTATAAATTTTTATTTCTTGCCTTTAACATTTTACACTTACAATTTCGAAATACAACGCCTTTAACACACACCCGCGGTAATAAATTCTTATTGTAATTTTGTGGTTATAACTACTTAATTACAATTACAAATTACAACTACAGTAGTTTCAATTGTTGTAGTTAAATTTAATGTAATTTCAACTACTTGTAGTTAACTACATGTAATTGTAATTTGTAATCAAACTACACAATAGTAGTAAACTACGCCTAACTCTGCTAGAAACCGACTTCGACACCATACTACAAAACTGATTTTGATAAAATTTCTATGTGATGACCTGGAAAGTATACCCTTAATTATTTTTCAACACATTAGCTCGGAAAGTGCTATTTACCACATTGATTTTACTTATGTAATGCCATTCATTACGCACACATTCGAAATCGTGCGGTAAATATTACTTACCGCACATGTGCGGTAAAGTGTTTTTTAAATGTTTTAGGGATAAGATTCTATAAATCCAAAATATCTAATATTATTTTTGAAACGTATACTCTCTGCATGCAGCCAGCCTAGACTCATACCAAAACTTTTTTTTTCTCAAATTATTCAATTTTATTTATTAATTAAAATACTTGTACTCTTAACAACACTAAAATGAATTTATAAATCTGTCCTGTGTAAAAAAAAAAATTTTTTTAAATTTTCGTTTGGCTGTTGGTGGATTGATTTCTGTGTCTCTCGTATCACTACAGACTTGCGCATGCGCGAAGTGCGCCTGAAAAAGAAAATCTAAGCGCGCCATATTTCTAATTTTCTTTAAAAAGATTTATTGTAAGTTTAAGTGAAGTGTTTTATTATTGAAGATTTTTTTCCTCACTAATGTGTTGAAAAACGTAGTATGGCACACACGTGTGTATTGTTCATCACAAGTCTCGGCTCCATAGACTCACGCGCGGTCTTCGCCCGCTTGTGAGTCAACCCGCCTTGACTGTAATGAACAACTTACCACACTCGTATCATAAACTACTATTTCATCTCATCTACTCAAAAAACGATGTTTTCATCCCAAAACATTTGGAGCTAAAGTTACTGGTTATTCTCTCGGGACTAAAACGTGAAAAAGAAGATCCCTAGGGATTTAAACCAATTTAAAATCAGAACACGAGTTTAATCTATGTAGAATCAAAAATAATGTCGGCAGTCCAGCAAAAAAAGAAGAAGTTTGTTTTAAATAAAAAATAATTGGCACAGACTTCGTGATTTTTTAAATTTGGAATACATATCGTCTTCAACATGGATGAATGTAGGTTAAATTTTTTATGTTCTTTGCTTCGGAAAAAGAAATAGTTAAGTATAATTAAAAAGCGCAATTTTTCACTTTGGTTCAAGAAATTACAGAAGTTTTAGGTTATTTGTATTGAAATGTAATTATTTATGTAAATGTGAATATTTTTTCGTGAGTTTAAGCCAATAGTGAATAGTTATCAAGTTTACGTATAAAAATAAAAAGATATGAAGGACCACGCAAACAAAGTTATGAGTAAATATTTTATCTAAGTTGGTGGTCTTCGAAAAAATATTTCTTAGTATTTATTGTATGAAAACAAAGGTTAGTATTAAATTGTCGGTTGATGTCTGTTAGGTATTGTAGGTATTCTACTGTTCTTTATATTCTGTTTTGTGTGTGCTAGTTTTTCTCATAGATGAAGATGAAAAGTAGAGTGTGCTACTCGGGTACGGTAATATTTTAATCTCGGGCGATATACATGAATCCCTCGCTACACTCAGGATTCCACCGTAGAATCACTCGCTCCGCTCGTGATTCAACTGTGGAATCCTTCGTTTCGCTCTGGATTCAAAGTAGCGCCCTCGCCTTCAAAATATTACCTTAGCCCCTTGTAGCACAATCTACTATTATAAATCGGTCCACGCGCCTTTGAGTAATCCGTGAGCATACATAAATAACTGGCCAAGTGCGAGTCGGACTCGCGCACGAAGGGTTCCGTACTATTATACCGTACCGTACATCTATAAAAAATCACGGTTGTCGTTTCGGAGCCCCACTTAAATATTAATTTTATTCTGTTGTTGTTAAAGTGGCAACAGAAATACATCATCTATGAAAATTTCAACTGTCAAGCTATCACGGTTCATGAGATACAGCCTGGTGATAGACAGAAAGACGGACAGACAGACGGACAGCGGAGTCTTAGTAATAGGGTCCCCTTTTAACCCTTTGGGTACGGAACCCAAAGAAAAGAGATCCCGACTTATTGATAACCTCCTCCTTTTTTTTGAAGTCGGTTAAAAATTTTAGGTAATTTGCAACCTGTGGCTATTACTAAAATTTACGTCAGTCAACTGCATACAGCATTGTAGGGATGAGAAGCAAGCTATATTTTTTATTTAAGTGTCTTGAACTAACTTTAAATTCATGGTACAGTTCTCTTCCTTGTACAACTTCTTGCACAGTATAGCCGTATGTATGTATTTGGGTATAGTATTTTTTTTTCTTTTTAGGGTTATGTAACCAAACGGTAAAAACGGGACCCTATTACCGAAGGGCGGATCTAGGGGGGGTCGTGGGGGTCATAACTTCCTCTGGGCTGGTTCCGTCTTTACTCCGCTGATGTTGAAGTGGCACCGGAGTTAGGACATACCACAGTCGATTTCTGACCTTATTTTAAATTGCGATATTGAGATATATCCTTATATAAGAAAATTTTTAGAGTTCTGTAGTAAACAAGGAACCCTTATAGTTTCGCCATGTCTGTCCGTCTGTCTGTCTGTCCTCGGTTTAACTCAGAGATTTTAAATACCAGAAAGCTGTTATTTTTTAATGTATACTGATGATCAGTATACATACCTATTCCAAATTACAGCCAAAACAGTGGTAAAATAAAATCTAAAAATTTTTTTTAGTTTGGCTCCCTTCATACAATTTATGTAGGAGTCAATTTTTTTCTCGTCTAACCCATTGAGTGGGGTATTGTTGAATAGGTCTTTCAAAAATATTGTGAGTTTGTTAGCATCATTTTTCGAATTAGGGATCCGTTACTGAAATATTTAATTTTATATTGCAATTTTTTGTTAATTTCGGGCATATCGCGGCCACGCGTGCCACGCCCCCTCTTCACATCTATTCCTTTTTATGATCTGAGGTCAGGATCGATACCATCGATAGTTCTGTTGGTTATCAATAGTATTTACTTGATAGTATCGATAGTATCGGTAGGCCTGTCGGTAGTTTGGCATTTTTCACTGAAACTATCGATTCTAAAACGATCGATTACACAAACGCAACACACAAAAACCACCGGGACCAACGACTCAACATGCCTTCCAAAGCACTTCGAAAAGTCTTTATTAATTGCAGTCTTTTCATTAAGAGGTACCTAGTTATAAATAGTTCAATAAATTGTAATCTATCTTAGTTTCGAAAATCGTATGTTTGAATATTATTTTCTCAAACATGCTCGGAAATGTAGGCATTATTGTAGTAAAAAGAAGACACGAAGTTTTGTAATTCTTGGCTTGTGCATTAGTTTGCTGGACTAGGCCAGGAAAGTAGTATGAAAATTCATTCCTGGCCGCTGCTCAAAACAAAAAGACGAATAAAGTGTATTCAGAATGACAAGATAGTGACATTGACGTTTCAGGATACATTGAATTTTTGATTTTATGAAAATATGGAAAAAAAATCGATTTTGAACAAATGAAATTTGTACTTGCATAATAATTACGTCTCAAGATAGGTTTGCTCTAAATATGTATTCTCAGAATATGTTTACTTGGGCCAAATAATTTCTTTCTAGAACCGACAAGACAAAAAATCGAACATCGTGTCCAAAATGCCTATAAGAGCTAGGTATTTGGTGTTTGAAGAACTGCCTAAAAGGCGATTTTCTACTGAGCCTTAAAGAAAGTTTATGGAAATGTGCATACTTCCCATCCTCACATGCGGTGCCCAAACATTATCTTTGACAGACATCCAAAAGCACAAACTGAAGGTTTGCCAACGCAACATGAAACGAAGTACGAGTATGATTGGGGTGAAATTAATTGATATAATTTTTCAAAATTAAAAACCGTGTTTACTCCCATACTTCAGCACCGATTTTGATAAATTTCTACGGGATCAACTAACAAGTATACCCTTTCAAACAAATTGAGAATTTTCCAAATCAGTCCAGGCGTCTTCGAATAATCAGTGAACATACATAAAAAATAAACATAAAAAAGCGCGACGAATTGATAACCTCACCTTTTTGGAAGTTGGTTAAAAATACGAAACAACGCTCTCCCGAATGCTTGATTAATCGCTAACTAATCGAAAATACTTACCGATTGGATGCCTAACGGCAGACGGGGACAGCCGTCCTAGGACTAGATGGTGCCACTAAATAAAATAATACTATACCGACTGGTAGATAAAAGCTTTAGACCGACAAACATGGAAAAGAGAGGAAAGACCTTTGCCCAAAATTGGGACAGTAATGGCTTGATATAATAATAATGTATTCTCGCACAACAACGAAATTACAACACTCCCAAAATACTCACAATTTGGCGTCACTTCAATTTATGAGAGATGGGAAAATATTTCTGCATTTCCAATAAATCAAAATCGATTGGAAATTTCTTCGGAAAAGGCGTTTTACAAGAGCAACGGGTTGATTACTACTTCTTACTTCTATGCACAACTTTTTATGTTGTGTGTGAACATAATATTTTTGCATTAAGTAGTTGGAATGTGAATTGGTAGAGGGAAAAATAAATTAGAATAGTTTTATATACGTCATTCAATAATATCGTAAGTTCGAAAGAGTTTACGCAACTGGGACCGCAATTAACTCGGATCGCGATCCCAGTTACCGGATAAAAATACATAGGGCGCACTATAAGTTTCCGGAACTGGCCACTTACATAAACAATATTTAAAAATTTTTTGCAACATTTGAAAATAGAACTCTTTGGCTGTAGAATGCAGTTTGTTTCATCTGACTGTCTTTTGTTTTTACCTTGTGGCGCCATTTAAAAAATTGTGTGTCTGCATCAACATGGATTTAACTCGGGAAAATTTTCGTAGTATGATTTTCTACGATTTTAAGTGTAATTTGACAGCTCAACAGAGCATCGCTCGGCTTGAAACAGCTTTTGGCAATGAAGCACCATGCAAGACAACTGTTTATAGCTGGTTTGCAGAATTCAAGCATGGTCGTATCAATCTCAGTGACGAATCTCGCGATGGTCGGCCGTCCACCGCTGTGACCAACAAAAACATCGATGCTGTGCGCCGTATGATTGAAACAGACAGGCATGTGACCTACCATGAAATTCACGCATCCTTAGAAATAGGCATGAGTCAAATACAATTAATCCTACACAAACATTTGGGTGTGAGAAAGCTGTGCTCGCGGTGGATCCCACACAACTTGACCAAGGCTCAAAAAACGGACCGCGTCACTTGGTGCAGTGCCATGCTTACCAGATTCAACGAAGGTGCGTCAAATTTGGTGTGGGACATAGTAACAGGTGACGAAACATGGATTTATTGCTACGATCCCAAAACAAAGCAGCAATCGAGCGTATGGGTCTTTCAAGATGAGCCGAAACCAACCAAAGTGGCGCGCGTGAAAAGTGCATCTAAGCGGATGATTGCTTCTTTTTTTAATAAAACTGGACATCGTCGTCGTACAGTAAATAGTGACTGGTACACGACCATTTGTTTGCCGGAAGTTATTGACGAACTCCGTAAAAATAACCGTAAACGCCGTATCATCCTGCACCACGACAATGCTAGTTCTCACACGGCCAGACAGACAAACGACTTTTTGAAGGCGAAAAATGTAGAACTCATGAGTCATCCTGCATACAGTCCCGACCTGGCACCTTGTGACTTTTTTCTGTTCCCAAAAATTAAGAACCAATTACGCGGTCAACGATTTTCATCACCAGAAGAGGCTGTCGAGGAGTATGAAAAACACGTTTCAGAGGTCACCACAGAGGAGTGGCACAAAAGTTTTCAAAACTGGTTTCATTGAATGAAAAAGTGCATAGACGCCAAGGGAGATTATTTTGAAAAACAATAAATTAATTTTGTACCTTTAATAGTATTTTTTCATATTCATTCCGGAAACTTATAGTGCGCCCCACGTATATATTCTTTTTCGGGCGACTGGGACCACACATAAATTGAAAAAAAATCAGTGCAATCAAAAGAAAAAATGTTTAAAGATTCTGTGAAGCTATGAATTCTGTGAAGATCAAAATAATCATATGACCTTATATATGCACATAAATTATAATGACAAATAATTAACATAGGCACTATTAAAACTATTACATCATCATCATCCGAGCGTATTCCCGGTTGCATCCTCAGCAGTAACGCTTCAGAGCCCGGGGTCCGCTACCTAACCAAGGAGATTTGACGAGGTTACTGGTTTTTACACAGAGCGACTGCCGTCTGACCTCCACAACCCAAAGTGCAAACCAGGAACCAATCCTTAGATAGTTTGATGATCAAACGCTAGGTGGCGTTCGGGACCCACAGTTTTACGTGCCTTCCGAAACACGGAATCATCTTTCTTTTCGGATAATCAGGTGATTCAAGCCTGCAATATCCTATCCAGACTGGAAACAACTTTGCACAAAGTATGTTTCCCAGTGGGAATCGAACCCATGACCTCCGGGTCACAAGGCGAACGCCTTGACCACTGGACCACGGAGGCAGTCCACAATAAGGATTAAGTGTTTATCGTAATCTGTCAAAAATGGCCATTACTTAGTCAAGTCTAAGTGACTTGCTTACTTAATTACATAAGCACAATGCTTTTCATCTTTTCAATTGCTGAAAGCTTCCTCTTCAAATATTTGGATGCCGTTAAGAATTCAGGATGTCTTCCAGCATTGGCGATTCATGGTTTTTGTTTGATATACTTTCTAACATGACTGTTTCTACTATAGTATTATATAAGAGTTATTTATGCTTTTGTAGGTGACTGTTTATCTGTACTGTTTTGGCTTGAACAAGTTTTTTTTTTAATTTATGAGTGATCCCAGTCGCCAAAGAAGAATATTAAAATTTTTGGATTTGGCAACTGGGACCGCCGTCTGAGTTAATTTCGGTCCCAATTGCCGGTAACTCGAACTACATATGACAACATTGAAAAATGAAAAATCATGTTTATCTCCCAAAATTCTGAATATAATATTTTATTACTTACCCGAATATTTGAGTTGGCAAATTTAATATTTTTTTACGTGTACGAATATTGACTAGACAAATAGATGAAGCAAGATGTGGCGCTAAGCGTGTACGTTATTTGTTTTCGGTACACAATGGAATGAATCAAAATGGCGTACGTGAACGTTCCATTGTGTATGTTTTTATGAGTGGCGAGACGAATGGTCAGATTAAATTGAATCGCTAGAGTCGGGTTGAACCAATCGATATGAGCGTCGCGGCCGTGTCGCATGCCCCTGCCGCGTGCTTCTACGATGGACAATTCCATGAGGGGAGATGATTTTGTTATAGTCTAATTGGCATGCTTGCTTACTGATATACTTATACAAGTGCTAAAAAAATATACTGACTCTATAAAGGTAGGTACTAATTTATAATACTGAAAATATTATACAGATGAATTTGAAGACTGAACCTGACATTTAAATGGTTTCAGTACCTATATTTAGTCTCATTAATATTAAAAACTAGGTTTAAGAAGAGTATTTTTCACTTTTTGACCTTACTTAACGACACGACTTTTGCCTTTTATTACATCTTAGACATTATTTATTGATAATTTTTCACCCTTTAAAACAAAAAAAGAATTTTCTAAATCGGTCCAGGCGTCTTCAAATAATCGGTGACCATACATAAAAACAAACATAAAAGATCGCGACGAATTGATAACCTCCTCCTTTTTTGGAAGTTGGTTAACGTCATCCTTTTTTGGAAGTCGGTTAAAAATTTAAAATTTCACACATTAGCTCAGGTGACAGCCATACAGTCTGAGGTCTTGCTTTCAAATCAAAGTTCTGCGTTTCCAAGGGTCAATAACATTGCATCAAGCAGCATTTATAAGAAATGCTTATTTACAGTGCGCTTTTTATTTTGACTATCTAACCTTCCAGTCTAGTTTTACATTTTGAGTCAAAATAAAAGTTGTCTAGGATTATCGATACTTAGATTTATATATGTACGAGTAGTATCTAGATTCATATGCCCACTGTTACGAGTCATTTAATATTACGTATGTTTTGTTTCTTAGTTTTGTTTATATCTCTTTTACATAGCTATGAATCTAAATTAAAATATAATTACTAATGCCAATACACAAAAGAATACTAACAAGATTGTCTTTCATATCTGATCCCATCCTAGATCAAAAAATACTTACCTTATAAATAATATATAATTACCTAAATTATTGGTTTTAAATAAATAAAATAAAAACAGACACACAAATTAAATCGTCATTATTGTCAATTGTCAATCAATTAGTAGTGCACTCACGGCGTTAAAGTGAGGGACGCGGGTTCGAATACCACTCGAGGGGAAATTTTTCATCACATATTTTAATTTGGATATCAGTACCTATCTGATAACCTTTCAAGCATATATGTCATCTCATATAGTATCTACCTCCACAAAAAAAAAAAAAATCGTACTTTGCTGCAAAATGAATGATTATTATCTGATTACTGCTCACTCAGCTTACATTGTTGCATTAAACAACATGGCAATTGCTCAAATCTTCTAAACGGAATCGGAGTAATCAGTTAATTAGGAATGGTGCTACCTGTGTGGTTCTAAAAATTTTTGGTAGCAGGTTAAAATTATGATTGTAAAGATGTTGAAATGCTCAGTAATGTGAAAGTGTCGAGCAGTGCGTTATGAACATAGTACGGCCCCGGCTCCAATGACGTCAACAACCTGATTTATTCACTAAATATTTTGACTGATCATATCTACGGTATAAGCAACGATGCCGCTCTGGAAAGGAAAGAGTAGTTTCATACTTAAGTGAAGTAAAAATATAACGAAGACCACGTAGACCACTTTTGTTTGTTGTTCGTGTGGTGTGAGTATGCCCCTATGTGTAGCCTAGTGTCATTTTTCTTCAGATTTCAAGTTTCTTCTTCTTATGCAATAGTATTAACGAATGCAATAATATAGGTAATAAACTAATCTACAGGTATGTCGTCTATGAGAGCCGATCAGAATACGGTCCCGTTTTTACCCTTTGGGTACAGAACCCTAATTAAGTTAAGGTAAGTTTGATTCCCATGTCCTGCAAGCTTTTAAAATAAATTAATGTGCTTTTTTAATTTATAAAGGAAAGGAAAGTCATTTAGCTTTAACGCTGCCCGTGAGTTAAAGTACCTAGTCGTTTATTGTTACACCCCTGTAAATATAAGATGTATCATTTTAATCATATCTCATGTCTATCTATAAAATAATAATAAGTAGGTACATACTTTTTTCTTCCTTTGCCCATTATGAGAAATCACTTATAAATCAACATTACATCCTCATATCTGATTATATACAAGCATTTTAGTAGGTAGTCGATGAGACGTCAGTTGTTAAAATGTGATAAGTATAGGTTTGCAAAATAATTACCACAGAACAAAAACTGGTCGGCGAGAAAGGTCTCAGCAGAATTAAACCAGTTTATTTTCTATGAAAACATGAAACTGATACATGCATCATCGTATCACCGATCTGCAGAGAGAGTAAGCTTAATAATAATAAGTTAATTCGTATTAAACTCGACAGATGCACGAGAAAAACTACTTGGTAAGGACCTTCTTCTTTCCTCGCCTTTTCCCTATTTGGGGTCGGCTCTGTATGTCAACTCTCACCATAATTTTCTGTCCTTCGCCATCTCTGTACTAACCCCCCGTTCCCCCATATCCGATCTCACACATTTTTCCCACGTCTTTAAGGACCATCCATAAATTACTCGCACATAACACATTAAGCAAGAGGCAGTGGTCAATGAAGTATGACATTGTGTCACAAGGGGTGGAAAGGGTCATAAGATTCGTGACGTTACTATACAAAATCTATATTTAAGCAATCAAAAAAAAAATTAATTTAATAAATAAACTTTAAAATATTTCAGCTTTATCAGTTAACACTTAGTAGCTTCGCAAGCTTTTAAAAAAAATATATAAAAAAATTCGGTATGTGTGACGTCACACTAAGGGGTGGAGGTCTTAAAATTGTGACCAATTCTGACAAGGATTCAAAAAACCAAGTAAAAAAAAAGTAAAAAAGTCAAGAAATTCGTGTGACATTATTAATGGTTGGTCCCGTATAGGTAAACAAATGCTACTAGAAAGGCCAGAGAATATGCGACAATGTAGAAAACAATAAAGGGCCAAGAGCGTGTTGGGCCACGTACAATGTAGGGTTCCTTAGTTGCAAAAATTATTCATTGATTCCTACTTTACAAAAACCGTAGCTACCGTAAAAAAATATTACTTATTTTTTTTTAAATCCTCACCAACTCGACCATGTTACTTAACTATTCTAAGTAGGTACCTAATTAGATAATTAAATTATTTATTGAGTAAGAGGAGAAATAAAATAGATAACCAATCGTTTTTTTACTTACTTGAATTAACTTATGTAGCGTCATATCACTGTTTTCAACCTGTTGTCACTATAAATTAGGTAACTGAATTTTTATTGGCGACATTCAATCACATTCATTAAGTAAATACAGCGTCCAAAAATAATCTCCAATAAAATAAAATAATTAAAATTAGGTTAGTGAAGACGTCTAATTGCCAGTTCATCTAACGTTGTTGTGACAAATAACCCGCTACGGTCCATATTAAATATTAACTACTGCCTGGTACGTAATCATTGGGATTTGTATTATTTTCAAATAAATACAAATGAATTATATCTATGTATGTCTATTCGACGTACGAGTATTATGTGTAACAGGAAACGTTAGGATAGTTGTTGGAATGCGATACCCTCTGCGCAATATATATAGCATTTCCCGTGTGCAAGAGGCGGGACTATATATATTTATAGGAAATCGTCAAACCTGGCTAATATCTGAATAAAGATTCCTACAACTTTCAAGATTACCATTTTACGAAGTTTGAGGTTTTCTTTACACACCTACTCAAAGACTCAGTTGATTTTTCCAATAAGAGGGAATTTAACAAGAAAAAAAATATTCCCATTGATGGAGCGCAGGGCAGGATATTCACCTACGAAGTGTTCAGAATACCTGACTCTATCTCGATTTCAAGGGCGGATCCAGGGGGGTCATGGAGATCATGACTGGTCCAGACCAGTCCGGTTAGACAGGGACAGTAACGTGGCAGGGCAGGACGGACCCAGGTCCGTCCTGCCCTGCCACGTTACTGTGGATGGTGAAGTGCCCTTATTTTAAACTGCGATATTGAGATGTATCCTAATATAAGATTTGTTTATGTATTATTGCTACACTATCTGTAAGTGAAGCGAGAGCGAAAAGATCTATCTTTACGTTACGAAAAATCAAATCGTGGCTAAGAAGTTCAATCGTTGAAGAACGTCTAACCGGACTGGCCCTTTTCCACGTCCATAAAAACGTTCCCACTGAAGTATATGAATAGGGATTACAATCGGAGGCGGATCCGGCATCAATTTACACGTACCGGATACGGTACCAATACACCGGATCCGGTTCAATGAGTCCCGACCCGCGCACTACCCCGCGTCCCCAGAACATGCCCAGTTCAGTTTCATTAGCCATTCGGTCGAGTCAACAAATGTGTGCCTTTTTTGACGGTGTTTCGGCAAATTAAAGTAAATAGTAATTTTTTCCTTGTTTGTTTCTCATGAGTTAAGATTTAGGATAAAATAAATCGTGAGAGAATCAGTTAATTTTAATCACTTAAATTTTGTATTTCTTTATATGTCCTTCTTGTATAGTATAATTAATACCCAAAATAAATGTTACTTACTCTGAACGTCGGCTAATGGCCGACATGTACATAGTATTAATAATTCATTATTAATTTACAAATTATAAAATATTTCACTTTAAAAACCAAGGGAACCATGAGGAGACCTGCAGCAGGGGAAGTAAAATAAATGTATAAAAAAAATAGAAAATGATAAGTGTGAACGCGGAATGCACAATGAGATTATATTGTTTTGACGTTTTTGTGATTATATTTGTTTTGAAATTGAGAAATTAATCGTTTTCTCTTTATAAAAAGTGTTATAATAATAAAGTTGATTTTGTAAAGGTATCTTTTTCTTTTAACACTTCACTAATGGTTTACGTTGGAACGAAAAAAGAAAGTTATCCTGATTTGTTCAATCCGGCCGGATCTGGCGGCATCGGGCCGGTTTGATGAAAATCCAGTCTAATCTGGCCGAATTGAAAACCGGATTGCAATCCCTTTAGATAAAGTAATAACGCATTTTGGGAAAAGACGTAAAATAATACTTTATTTTTTTATTGAAATATAGGTATTTTTAAGTACAGTAAGTACGCACATACAATAATAAAATACCTATATCTTACTTGTATCTACATATGATTATAAAAATTAAATTATAAATTCTTGTGACCTGATCATGACTATGTGACACTCCCTTAGCGCCAAAGCTGGATCCGCCTTATTACGCACGACGTAAATATGGTAAGTACATCATTAATAATGTACCAAGTGCCTCCCTATCTAATATATGTGAATTTTAAAACCGTCATCAGAAATACAAAAGAGTTGTAATTAGCTAGGTATTACATGGGTGAAATCGTAGGATAATGATGACATAGACATTTAAAGTAGGAATAAAAGTCGTTATGCCGCTAGTTATTCTGCTTCAATAATTTGCAGAATACTTCGTGTCTTGTTTATTTTATTATGAGTACATTTTTAAGAGGATGACTAATATACGAAAATATTTTTATTGTTTCACTAGAAGTTCTCTCTAAAGAATGTAGGTACAGATGTCATCTATTGTACATGAGTATTCTCGATCTATTTAAATTTTCTGATATATTACTCACTGACGTATATAGTTATTATTTGTTTAGCTATATTTGGACAAGTAAATACAAATAAGTGGAAGCATTTGTTTCTCTTTTGGGTCTTTTCACTTCGGACTTTTGTTTGCGTGGGGATAGAGATCCAACACGAAGGTTCCTTGTAGAAGTTGTATATGGTGCGCCAAAGGCCAAAGACATTCCTTAATAAGCATACCAATGGAAACATACCCTTTGAATAGGTTTGGAAGAATCTACTACAAGAAAAAGGAAAGTTTGTGGATTTGGAATGATTTTGTGATGGGTTGATACTGGACTATTGTTTATGGAACATGTCACCTGCCATTGACACCTGACTATGTGTAGGGTAAGTGGTGGCAAACTAGCCGACAATATTTACCTGCAATGTTTTTAATGTGAATTTATTTGATCCATACGCATGCGTTTTGTCAGGCAGAAAAACGATTTCCAATAGATAGAGAAAGCTGCTGCTTTCTAGCCTACATAAGAACATGAGTAAGTATGAATTTACATGAATTACTTTTCCAGACGATGTTTTTGAAATCGAGTAAAAGGAAAACATTGCAGAGAAATGAATAAGTAGATATTTATTTGCATGACCTGTATTTTTCGTGCATAGTGAAGTAAAATTAAAAAATCGCTGATAAAATACCTGCTTAAATATGAACCTACAACGAGTAATTAATGACAGGTTTAAAAATGGATTATTTCAAAGTATAAACAAAACTCTTCGAGAGTTGCTCACCATTAACATGCAAGTATTGGAAATCTGTTACTTGCCATGTTACTAACTCTTTAGGAGCATTGACAATATTAGGTGAAATGCATACCTATAAGTGAGTAAAGGACGCACGCCATTTATTTAGAAAAGTTTCATGGTTCACACTCACTTAGGTATGCTTTGAATTGTTATAAAAGACAAATTATTATGTAGGTAACATATGTGGGCCTTTTATAAATGTCAGTTTTACAATGAAATAATGGTACCTATTTGGTATATCTACCAATTTACTACCTAATCGTTTAGTATATGACATTCAACGTGTATATAAATACACAAATAATAAAGTGTTGAGCTTCCTACCCTACCCTTTGAACATGCCGGAAACGCCGCAGTAGTAAGTAAATACTAAATAATTAAAATCAATGCATAGCAAAGATCTTATATTGTTTTTTAAATTCATAAAATGTTTAATTTTATCAAATGTAGAACAGAACAAGGATCTGTATCTGTGTCAAGGATCTGTATCTGTGTGTGTAGCTGTAAATAGCACTTTTGAAAATAAATTATGTTTTCGCTTGATTGATTTTTTAGTATATTAATCACGCAATAGTTTTTAGTAGTACGATAAACCCGTGCGTACAAGCACACTGCTCTACCTAATTTGATTTAAACTGAATTAAAAATTGCTTACTAATTAATTAAGTAAGGTTATCAATTTTTTTACCGCACCATGTTTATGATAAGTTATAATTTAAGTGATTATAAAGTACTTACGAGCGTATAATTTAACTTTTAACCTTTAATAAGGGATCAATGTTGATTATTTGTATTTATGTGAAATTACCTAATAACAATGTGCAACAAGAGAGGATGGAACCAAGAACGCGCTCAGATGAGAAAAAAGTCAGAAGTTTAGGGTTTGTGGGGTTTAAAATGGCAACAGTTCTGTATCTATGATTCATACACTTAGGAAACCACCTGCAAATGAATAAATGCAGCAATGAACCGAGACTTTATTACCTACCTGCACGAAAAAAGGAGTATTTTTTAAACTGCCTGCCACGCCAATATCTGTCATTACGACAAACGTAAATAACTGTAAGTAGTCATAAGGATTTCCCGGTGCTTCAGAATTTCATTAATGAATTTTTGTTCGCTGTTTGTATTACATGTGCCAATCATTTAGTGCAAATTTCGTGTAATGGACAGCTTCTTTAATGAATTGTATGAAGTTGTGAATAATTTAACAGATTTAGATCTAAGACAAAAATTCATAGCAATTCATACCCAAAGAATATAATATATAAGCATAGTATAAGAATAGTAGATAACAGTGTAAAGACCTTTTCCAACAGAATCAATTCGGTTAATTTTGAAGGTTCAGGGGTATTACATCTAATGAATAAATAAAAAACACGAATTACTTTGATCTGAGATTTTTTCCTTTAAACTTTTTTCGTAACTTACTGTGTAAGAATAATCTACCTACTTATTCATCATTCGTTATGTATGATGAACAATGCAGCTGCTAAATAAATACTTACCTATGATTGAAATACTTACCTTTGATACCTATTCAAATCCTAGAGGATACTATGTAGTTATAACATACATATCTTTAAAAAAAAAGCTATAGAATTTTTTTAAAAGATATGTATTTGAGACAGATCCAAAGGGCACTATAGTGCCCTTTGGATCTGTCTCAAAGGTCGATACATATACCTATCACATCTCTCTATATTTATATCGTTTTGTGTGATGAGCCTATGGCATTCGCTCCTGTCCGACACTAAAATGGCATCGTCCTTGGATTCGTTAAAAATAAAAATTTGAATCCTAATTTTTCTTCGAGCTACCTAACTACTTTAATGTTTTTATCTTATATCACACACGTAGAAGGGACATAGGTACCCGTAATAAATCGAACCACGGGCTATACCACAGAATTCGATTTTTTTTACTACTTAGTATTTCTTCTTATTACGTAATTTATGTTTGTGAACTCGTTCGCAAGCATTATAAGTTATAATGTATCAACATTGTATTATATTAAAAGTATTTATAAGTTATTAAAAAGCGCTGGTATCGGTAGCTTTTCTTTAAAAATTACCCCTTGGTTACTCCTATACGACCTATGAGCGGGAGACGCAGTTTATACATGTTTTCGCTTTGGTCCAAGATCAGCAAGGAATAATGTAAAAACGCAAAGATGGCTCTGGCGGCACTCGTTTCACGTTTATAGAAATATGTATATCCTATGCTTAAATATAGCTGGGAAGCAAAAAGTAGAACATACATTGCACTGAGGTATTCCATATTCCCCCATAGGTATTATGTGTTGAACAGACCTGTAAAATTACCGTACTGTAAAAGATATATTGATGTAATTATAATTTATCATGTTTTTGTTCTCACGTATCTAATTTTTAATTCGTTCCAAGTGAATAAATATAATTACTCGGACATAAGATCAAAATGTCAAATAATTTTAACGGAACCAGTGCTACGTCCGAATGCCTTGGCTTTATTTTATCTTAGATGTTTTTTAGTTTTCATTGTTTAAATTCTTCAATGATAAATAGGTAACAACGTAGCCTTATACGTTAAAAACCATCTTGTACTACTCAATATTGTTGACATTAGAACGCCGACGCTGAGTAAGCTATAAAATACAAATATTCTTCATCAGACACACTTACGAAATATTCTGGCGAACTCTGGTCTGCCAATGATGGAGACAGCAAGCAGCCAGGAGAGGGCGGCGCCGTGGCGGCAGGCGGCGGTGGCGCCAGCGACAACAGCTCACCGGCCGAAGCCGACATGCTGCCGACCGTCGCAAGGCTCCGCAGCCGATCAGCCAAGTCAGTATAGCCAGCATTGCTCGCCTTGCTACTGCTGCCTTCATTATCATCAGAAGCACACAGATTGTCTATGATGCGCGGCCGCCGCAGCTTTCGTGAGGCGGCTCGCCACCTTCGTAACCGACAGGCGGCGTTGTTCAACACCTCGTCCGTGTCTCGCGACTGAGGCAGCTCCTCCTCAGACTGCGCGGCGTCGTCAGTGTGTTCATCGATGTAGGGAAGCGGCTGCCCAACGTTAGAAGGCGATGGGTCTTGATCACTAGCCATAGTGGTAGAAGAACCCAGAAAATCTCTCAGTGCGAAGGCGAGTAACTGATCCGGGCTCAACCCCACTGGGGCATTGTTTGGTATGCTGTCAGTGGCTACAAATTTTGTCTCTTCCTTTTTGTAGGCCTTTTCATCGGTATTCAATGCACCATTTTCATTGGAATTAAGGTCCACTTCTATTTTTTGATTGTATGATGGCATTTTGAATAAACAGCCGGTGATCAATTTCATCAATGTTTTTTATTGCTGTTTATTTTTAGTTTGGTAAACAAAAAAACATTACAACAAATCTTCCGCATATTTTTATCAGTATCAAATTATATCGAATTATCACTATTAAAGCCCAAGGGGACGTATCAGTTTTTTTTTAAAATCTAATCGATGAATTCGATAAGCTATACTGATGTACCAGATGTGATGATATTACACTGAGGTGAACTTTCACTTGAAAGGGTAAAAATAGCACACTTAATGAATGAAAATACACGCATAGCCCGGTTCCAATTTGCTATTAGTTCGGGTGCACGCACAATTTAGCCTCGAATTATACGCGATCGGTATGCGCGAACTAAGCGGAGCACTACTGTTAGGCGCTGTGATCGTAGGCTATACATATACGCAATGGTAGATAGTACTCCTCTTGTTTGTATTGACGTATATTCAGCTTGCGCGTTGCGGCCGCTGATTCACCGCCCCCTTGTGACTGGAATCCAACACATGTAACAATAGTCACTAGCGCCATCTGCGACAGAACGTTTTTTTTTGATAAGTTAACGTCGTGACTGCTTCGTGTCTTCATGTTCTGGTGTAGCTATGAATTGTTAGGTGGCATTGTCTACGTTTAAGAAAATAGAGGCGAGGCAAATTTAACTTTCAGCCATAAACCAAAGTCATCAGATTCGGAGAGTGCAGGTCGAGGATACTAGGTTACTTGATCTCTTTAAATCTGATAGCTTGTGCAGGTCTCTTCTAATCCAAATAGGCTCACAGACAGGATTGCGTTTTAACTAATCTTCTATGCCAAAATACCAGACACAATAGTTAAACAATGCATTCTCGCGTAGATCTGCGCATCAGCATACGAGGGGATAATATAGGCCACGTATTAGTTCCATTTAATAGTCAATCATTATATCATTTTCGCTAATAAATAAATGATAAATATAAATATAGAAAAACTCTCTTTGTTTAAGAGGTTTCTGTAACTAATGTATTTTAGTGTAATAATAAAGTGCTACAAAACACGAAAACGTTAATCAGAAGTATATTAAATACATTGCTTTTAAATGAAATATATTAAATTAAAATAAATTAATTAAATTAAATTAGGTAATACAATATTATGATATAATGCATAAAAAATACTGTATGTAAAAGCATACTCTCCGGAATTCATCATTAGACTGGAAATGGAAGAACGTTATAGGTTTGCCATTTGTATGTATTGTAATAAAGTTAAATAAACAAATAAAAAATAAATTCGTGTCTGTCTTTGTCATCTCAGCTCCCGAACATATGCTGCGAAACGAGTCAAAAACTGGCAAAAGACGGGATTTTTAAATCTTTAATTACCTGTTATTTAAAGAAACCTTTATCGAAACAGGCTTTACGCAGTTAATGTGAAACCTAGTCTACATTTGGTTTATTGGAACGAAGTTCCTTATCGCGCGTTGCGATAGGGGGCTAGACGGAAAAAATTAAGACAAAAGTTGTAACGACACTTTTCGTTCATTCAAATTTATGAAGATAATAAAAACTTGATTTTAGAACGCAGAAAAGCGTTTGAATGTAATTTAGACCTATTTATATTTATATCTTACTTCGTTCCATCCGGGTGTCCGTTGACAGCTCTCAAATTTTTAATTGTTAAAATTATAGAATTGTGAAAGGAAAGGTTTGGAGTAGTCTGAACACTTGTAAATTAAATCATTCTATTTTTGGAAACGAAAGTAATTACATCACTGATGAATATATCAGTTGCAATCAGATACTCTTTTCCCATACAACACCATATTACATCTATTACATGCAACCAAGACAAAGTATTGTTGTTGTGGCATTCCGCAAGGATCTATGTTAGGTCCACTGTGGTTTATTCACAAGCCGCAGCCTACGCTTGTTAGGTACTTCTAATATTCATTTCATTATCATGCGCCGCAACAAAATATCAGTATCTATATTAATTGGTAGCCTTATGTTTGATTGGGAGGGAACGTCCGTCAATTATTACCTAGCAATGAAAATTCTTTATAAATAAATTGTACAAATAAAATAAAATTTATTTACTTCAGTTTAATTGAAAAATGTACATCGGCATTTAAGTATTTAACTTTATTTAACCACCAATCTAGATAAAAACATATATTAAGTCATCTTATATGAATACCGTTTCATCATTTCCTACACGACTCTAAAAATCTATTTAATGTTAGAGAAACTATATTAGTTATTTATGCAACTGTACCTAGTATAATGTGGTAGTGAACGGCGCGTACATGGCACTGTTCTTTTTTTAAAATTCATTAAGTATGTGGCTGTTTGATGAGTAAGGAAAGGATCGAGTTTGCGTTGCATAATTTAGTACAACATTATAACACTCGTTTAGGTGATATAATGGTAACTATGACACTGGGTATTTTTAATGTTGGCAATAAGCTAACTGTTGACGACCTCCGTGGCGTAGTGGTAACCATGCTAGTCCGCCACCCAGAGGTCCCGGGTTCGATCCCCGGTCAGGGCAAGTTGGAAAATGGACTTTTTCAAATTGTCCTGGGTCTTGGGCGTTTATCTATATATGTATTTGTTATAAAATATAGTATCGTTGAGTAAGTATCCCATAACACAAGTATCGAACTTACTTTGGAGCTAGCTCAATCAGTGTAATTTGTCCCTATATATAAATATAAAAAATATAATTATCTATAACTGTTTCAGAAACTTTTATAGAGGATTTATAGCATGCGTGTAGATAAAAATTATAAATGTTCATTGCTATTACAACATATCAGGTTTGACAGATTGGTAATCCACATTTTGATGATTGCATCAATTTGTCGCTATGTGACCATGCGCATTGCACCATGAAGGTTGCAATTGTTAGGGAAATACCATCAATTGTGAACATTAAGGACATATTTAATGCCGGGCCATCATCACCTCCGATTTTAATAATAATTGTAGCCGTCGAACCGCTACTACATCTGCTGGTTGGGTGCACAACGGTCGTTTAATCTGTACTATGTGCTTGTGGCTTATAACGGCATGCTTGGGTATGCTGCCCACAAGCCCCTCGCAGCAAAATATTGTAGTGTTTCAAGGCGTTCCAGCCCCTATTTTGCAGCCTACCACAGCAGCAACAACTACAACGACTACAGCCAGGCCAGCCAACATGACCGTCCCTTCACCAACGCAAGGTAACATGACGATGCCGCCGACGATGGCCCCGACGATGACACCAACGATGGATCCCACAATGGCTCCTACCATGGCTCCTACCATGGCTCCCACTATGGCTCCCACAATGGCTCCTACAATGGCTCCCACAATGGCTCCCACAATGGCTCCCACAATGGCTCCCACAATGGCTCCCACAATGGCTCCCACAATGGCTCCTACTACGGCACCTACAATGCCGAGTACTGCTCCGCCCGCTACGACAGCTAGCACTGCTAGACCAACACCAGGTGGAGTTCTTTTATCAGTTATTCTTTGTAATAACCCTAATGTAGTTTGTATCTCTAATCCTGATGAAAACGATACAGGGCCACTGCCGATTGATCCGAGACTCGGCACCACTCCGTCTGCTGCACTGCAACTTCCCCTTATTACGGGATACAGCGCTCAAGTGCCATCCTTCGACTTGGCAGTTAAATTCCCTCGGCAGCGCAAAAACTCGGACAGCAATAAGATATATATATGAGATTTTTTGAACGGCTTACAGTACGAAGGTAAAGAGAAACATGAAGGCAAAAGACAGAGTTGCAGTTGTGTACCGACTGGGATGTGCGTCGGAGGTGGGGGTGCGAACGCCGCCACCGGTATGATTGATATCAGAATTGTGACGCCTGTGATATTAAATACATTGCTTTTAAATGAAATACATTAAATTAAAATAAATAAATTAAATTAAATTAGGTAATAGATTTTATTATGATATAATACATAAAAAATACTGTATGTAAAAGCATACTCTCCGGAATTCATCATTAGACTGGAAATGGAAGGGCGTTATAGGTTTGCCATTTGCATGTATTGTAATAATGTTAAATAAACAAATAAAAAATATATTCGTGTCTGTCTTTGTCATCTCAGCTCCCGAACATATGCTGCGAAACGAGTCAAAAACTGGCAAAAGACAGGGAATTTTTAAATCTTTAATTACCTGTTATTTAAAGAAACCTTTATCGAAACAGGCTTTACGCAGTTAATGTGAAACCTAGTCTACATTTGGTTTATTGGAACGAAGTTCCTTATCGCGCGTTGCGATAGGGGGCTAGACGGAAAAAATTAAGACCAAAAGTTGTAACGACACTTTTGGTTCATTCAAATTTATAAAGATAATAAAAACTTGATTTTAGAACGCAGAAAGAGTTTGAATGTAATTTAGACCTATTAATATTTATATTTTACTGCGTTCCATCCGGGTGTCCCTTGACACCTCTCAAGTTTTTAATTGTTAAAATTATAGAATTGTGAAAGGAAAGGTCTGGAGTAGTCTGAACACTTGTAACTTAAATCATCCTATTTTTGGAAACGAAAGTAATTACATCACTGATGAATATATTAGTTGCAATCAGATACTCTTTTCCCATACAACACCATATTACATCTATTACATGCAACCAAGACAAAGATTGTTGTTGTGGCATTCCGCAAGGATCTATGTTAGGTCCACTGTGGTTTATTCACAAGCCGCAGCCTACGCTTGTTAGGTACTTCTAATATTCATTTCATCATCATGCGCCGCAACAAAATATCAGTATCTATATTAATTGGTAGCCTTATGTTTAATTGGGAGGGAACGTCCGTCAATTATTACCTAGCAATGAAAATTCTTTATAAATAAATTGTACACATAAATTAAATTTATTTACTTCAGTTTAATTGAAAAATGTATATCGGCATTTAAGTATTTAACTTTATTTAACCACCAATCTAGATAAAAACATATATAAAGTCATCTTATATGAATACCGTTTCATCATTTCCTACACGACTCTAAAAATCTATTTAATGTTATAGAAACTATATTAGTTATTTATGCAACTGTACCTAGTATAATACGGGGTTTTAAAACAGGAATGTGGGTTTATCCACACGAGGCAAAGCCGAATGTGATCTTAGTATCACATGAGTATTTTAATACCTAATTATTACAGTTGCATACAAGACTTTATTTATACCCATGATATGAATCCTCTATAAAAGGTTCTAAATCTATAGGATGTTGTAACTCTATGTAAATTCATGGTAAGTTTAATTGCTGAGTATTTAATACAAACTAACTATATATGTACAGGTACTAATAAAATTATTTATTGTAATAAATATTTAAATTTGGATCGAACACACAATTATTTTTGTTCGATATTAGTAAATATCGAACAAATATGGCGGGATACGACGTGAACTCGAATAACCAATAAGTTCCTTTTTTATATTACGGAGCTGTGGTAGTGAACGGCGCGTACATGGCAATGTTCTTTTTTTTAAAATTCATTAAGTTTGTGGCTGTTTGATGAGTAAGGAAAGGATCGAGTTTGCGTTGCATAATTTAGTACAACATTATAACACTCGTTTGGGTGATATAATGGTTACTATGACACTGGGTATTTTTAATGTTGGCAATAAGCTAACTGTTTCAGAAACTTATATAGAGGATTTATAGCATGCGTGTAGATAAAAATTATAAATGTTCATTGCTATTACGACATATCAGGTTTGACAGATTGGTAATCCACATTTTGATGATTGCAACAATTTATCGCTATGTGACCATGCGCATTACACCATGAAGGTTGCAAATGTTAGGGAAATACCATCAATTGTGAACATTAAGGACATATTTAATGCCGGGCCATCATCACCTCCGATTTTAATAATAATAGTAGCCGTCGAACCGCTACTACATCTGCTGGTTTGGTGCACAACGGTCGTTTAATCTGTACTATGTGCTTGTGGCTTATAACGGCATGCTTGGGTATGCTGCCCACAAGCCCCTCGCAGCAAAATATTGTAGTGTTTCAAGGCGTTCCAGCCCCTATTTTGCAGCCTACCACAGCAGCAACAACTACAACGACTACAGCCAGGCCAGCTAACATGACCGTCCCTTCACCAACGCCAAGTAATATGACGATGCCGCCGACGATGGCCCCGACGATGACACCAACGATGGCTCCCACAATGGCTCCTACCATAGCTCCTACCATGGCTCCCACTATGGCTCCCACAATGGCTCCTACAATGGCTCCCACAATGGCTCCCACAATGGCTAATTCTGATGAAAACGATACAGAGCCACTGCCGATTGATCCGAGACTCGGCACCACTCCGTTTGCTGCACTGCAACTTCCCCTTATTACGGGATACAGCGCTCAAGTGCCATCCTTCGACTTGGCAGTTAAATTCCCTCGGCAGCGCAGAAACTTGGACAACAATAAGATGAATATAAGAGATTTTTTGAACGGCTTGCAGTACGAAGGTAAAGAGAAACATGAAGTCAAAAGACAGAGTTGCAGTTGTGTACCAACTGGGATGTGCGTCGGAGGTGGGGGTGCTAACGCCGCCACCGGTATGATTGATATCAGAATTGTGACGCCTGTGAGTATGATTCTTTTTTAGAATCCCTTTACCCTAGACTTTTCCATACAACGTATTCTAGCTTTTATTTTGAAATGACGTATGATTTCGGTAGTATTTTGTAATTTTGAAGAAACTGCATATAACTAGTTTTTGACAGTAACTTGAAAGAAAATATAAGAGTATAGAAGTTTTCCATACTGATGGTGAAATTATGATATGATACACTATTTGAGTTTATATTTTGACTGTGAAAACTAGTTATATGCCTTAAAATATGCAATTTATTTAAAATTACATAATTTCGCCAATATCTTACACGCTGTTTCAAAATAAAAGCTAAACTACGTTTGTTTGGAAAAGTCTGATTCTGTCTAGCGTAAGGGGACTCTTAAGTATCTTTATCTAAATCTTAGTTTTCGCATGCCTAAAAAATTACGGGATCGTCCCATTTCAGGGAGGCGGAAATGCAGCGGGCCAATGTCCAGCTGGTCAAGTGTATTGTTGCGGTACGACGGCGTGGCAAATAGCTTGTGGAACGCTGCAGACGGTACCCGCCACCGCGATCCTACCCGCCGCTGGACAAGCCAACTTTGGTGAATTCCCTTGGCAGGTATAGTACAATAACCAAACATGATTAACCAAATCCCTGGATAGTGCACCATGAAGAAATATAAGTAGGTCATTGCCCCTTTAATATATATTAAAGCTACGTAAATATAATATAATAAGGCTACGTCCGATATAATAAAGCCTTTCTCATAACTACTAACTAACTAACTTTTTTCCAATAGTTGTAACAAATACAAGATTTGTATTTTTCAAAAGTTTTATAATATTCTTGCGTTGTTTGAAACTGAGTTAAAACAATAAAAAATGTGATATTTTTGTTTATTCAAATTGTGATGTTTCTGTTACAGGCTCTTATTTTGACCAAACAAAACGATTACATAGCAGGTGGTGTTTTGATAGATTCAAAGAACGTTCTCACCGTCACACATAGATTGTTACCTTACATGTAAGTAAAACAAAAAAGCATGTATTTTTATGTATCCAGTTACCGATTCGAGTTATAAGAGAAAATAATTTTGTGACATCCGTTCTTTTGCACTATTTTGGTATTTGTAATATTTTAAAAAGTTTTTTTAATTAACCTTGAATCAAATGATGAGCTTCTTCCCTTCTGAAAGGATTAATCCATACCAAGTAACAAGTATATTTGCTAGGCAAATTAAAAAAAAACCCCGACGACACCATGAAGTGATAAGTGGCGTAACTGCATAATATTCTAACTGAAGAGACAAACAGACAGACGGATATTTTATTTATAATAACATCTCTTTTTCTCGGGGTTTAAAAATTAGTTTTCCATCTGTCGGTGACCAAAAAACTAATTTTTAAGGATACTCCAAAACCATCTAATAGTAGATTGTGCTACAAGGGGATAAAGTAATATTTTGAAGGCGAGGGCGCTACGGCGAATTCTACGGTGGAATTCTGAGGATTCATGTAGGTATATCGCCCGAGATAAAAATATTACTGTACCCGAGTAGCACACTCTATTTTTCATTTCCATCTATGAGAAAAATTAGCACATACAAAACAGAATATAAAGAACAGTAGAACACCTACAATACCTAATCAGACTTTAACCAACAATTTAATAGTAACCTTCGGTGTCGTTTTCATACAATAAATACAAAGAAATATTTTTTCGAAGACCACCAACTTAAGATAAAATATTCACTCATAACTTTGTTTGCGTGATCCTTCCTATCTTTTTGTTTTTATCAGTAAACAAATAACTATTCACTGTTGACTTAAACTCACAAAAAAGTATTCACATTTACATAAATAATTACATTTCAATACAAATAAACTAAAACTTCTGTAATTACTTGAATCAAAGAGAAAAATTGCGCTTTTTCAATTAAACTTATTTCTTTTTGCCAAGCAAAGAACATAAAAATGTTAACCTGCATTCATCCATGTTGACGACGATATGTATTCCAAATTTAAAAAATCACGAGGACTGTGCCATTTTTTTTTTATATTAAAACAAAACTCTTCTTTTTTTTGCTGGACTGCCAACATTATTTTTGATTCTACATAGATTACACTCGTGTTCTGTTTTCAAATTGGTTTTAATCCCTAGAGAACTTCTTTTTCACTTTTTAGTCCCGAGAGAATAACCAATAACTTTAGCTCCAAATGTTTTGGGATAAAAACATCGTATTTCCAGTAGACGAGATGAAAATTCCTTATTTTTAGTTTGCACAAATGCACAGACAAACAGACAAAAATTCTAAAAATCATTGTTTTGTGTTTTATTGCGTTAATAAAAAACCCAGCAATATTTTATATAGACTATTGCTTCTGATTACAGCTACGACTGCAACGACACTTTTTTTGTTACGGAATTTAATGGAACCTAGATAGCCATCTAGTTTGAGCCATGGTTTAGATTTTAGATGGTAATAAAGAGCTGATATTCTGACTACTGGATCGATTTTAACAATGGTAAATAATTTAATTAAAAAAAAGAAAGTGAGTGTCGTTAAACAGTCGGTTGGAACCAAGTTACTTTCGTATTAAATTATTAATTCGTGACGGAAAAATCTTACACTTTTTATTAAGACAAAGGAAATAAGTCATAAATAAATAAATACAAATTAAAAAAAAAGAATGAAACGTCGGCCTATTCTGGTACTTGAACCGGTAAAATATAACCGTAAGGTAAAGAGGGGTAATATAATACTCTGAAATTACCTTTCACTTTAATCCGCTAGATAGTGTCATCTTGTTATAAACCATGGTTTAGATGGTGATAAAGAGCTGACATTCTTTAAACTGCAGGATCGATTTTTACCAAACATAGCTAAGAATCACCGCAAGGAAACCTGCCTTTACGTAAAAATACGCGTCGAAAGCGGTGCATCCGTTCGAGCGCAGGGATGCCACAGACAGTCACACACACGGGCAGACAGACAGACGTTAGCGTCAAACTTATAAAATCCTCTTTTTCCGTCGTGGGTTAAAATGGATTTCATCTGGTTTATTTAAGTATTTAATCAAAATATGAGATTGACATATTTGCTTAAGTATACTTAAGTAAAATCTGAAAAACCCATGCCTTCTATCTAAGTAAATACAAAAGTAAAGCTAAAATTTAAACAAAAAAATTATTTTTCTTACGTTTTATTCTATTTTCACAGAGTTTCAGGAACGGCTCCCAATGTGAAGGTAAGGCTCGGGGAGTGGGATGCAGCCGGCACTTACGAGCCGGTGTCCTTCCAGGAGTACTCAGTGCAGAAGGTGTTCAGCCACCCGTCATACAACGCGAACACCCTGCAGTTCGACATCATGGTCCTGCGCCTGTCGTCCGCTGTGCCGCTGGCGCCAGCCACTGGCTCGGCTCCTACAATCAACAGAGCATGCCTGCCGCCGTCAAGTACTACCACATATACTGGACAAAAGTAAGTTATGATTATAGATATTTAGTCATGATCTATATATAGTATAAGTACCTTAACTTACAATTTTACTCTGTAATCTTCCAATTTCAAAGAGCACATTAGTGTCAGATCATGTAATGAGTATTCGTCGCTGAATACTTCATATTAAAACTATACCTTCTTACAGTTGCCTGGTTGCGGGCTGGGGTAAAAACATGTTCAGCGTGCAAGGGCAGTACCAGCAGATCCTCAAGAAAGTGGACGTGCCCATAGTCGCCCCAGCCACCTGTCAGACACAGCTGCAGACGGCCCGCCTTGGAGCTACCTACGTCTTGGACACCACGTCCTTTGTATGTGCAGGTGGAGTGGCCAACAAAGACTCTTGCACTGTAAGTGATTTTTTAGTGCGGGTCTACTAGAATGCTGACGGCGGCAAATTGTTATCCTTGTGATTTGTCGCATTTCGCGCAATTTACCTCACCAAAATTGAGCGACAAAATAACTTTCATTCATGTTATGCCTGAGTCCCATGCGAGCATGATATTATTTTAACAGGTCAATGATTTTAACATTTCGACGTGTATCATGGAAATTTTTCGCAGATTTGCTAAACCCACATATGTTAAATAAATAAGACGCAGTTAAATAATTTTCAATCATATTGTGTATGTTATCATATCTATGTAGATGTAGACAGACATCTTTAAACAATGGTACGACTTCAACAAGCATTTTGGCGGCGATGAGTGCATACCTTCTCGGCGACAGTTTTTTCTTTATGTTACGAGTAGCTGTACGACATGAGTTGAAACATTCCGTTGCACATTTATGTAAATGACATTTCATTTTAATGATTTTTAATACTCTTATACCGCTTTTTTTTAAAAGAATTATTACCTACTTATGAAATTCCTTTATCTGACGTGATTGTTTTACAAAACGCGTGTTTAAATTTAAAATTATTATTATGTTTTTAGCAGAACGAACAAAGACATTAGAAACATTGTTTAAAAACTGTCTGCGTTTCTCGTTTTACTATGTTTCCATTCATTAATTTTATCTTGTCATGTATCTACGTTTTTACATAGGGAAGATATGTATAAGGCCGCTCGTCTTCTTTTTTACATACATTAACTAATATATATATAAGTAGATCCTATTTAGTCATCCAATTAGGTCACAAAATATTATAAAACATTTCTTAATATGGGATAAAAGAAAAAAGTTTAGTGTACTTGTTATTTCTCTATTCGTTGTTTTCAATAGGTACACGAATAAATTTCGTGTACAGTACGGAGTCAGAGCGATATTGTTTGTCTCACTTACGTTTTTTGGAAAGGGCCCTGCAGCATCTGATTCTTCAAAAAGATGTAAAAATTGCTGCCCGCATTGGTTACGATAATCGCTATTATAAAGATTGGCTGTATGTATATTGTCTGTGCATACTTAGTAGTTTATGATATGCATGATATTACAATATGTCATAATTTCTGATTCATCTTTCGAACTTATGCAATCTCCGTGATACAAAAAGTGGCCTGTGCGCCGTGCGCCTTGTTTTGTATAAATAGATGCTGAGTTAACCTTTTTTGCAGGGTGATGGAGGTTCCGGGCTGGCGTGCAACGTAAACGGACAGTGGGTGGTGGTGGGGCTGGTGTCCTGGGGGCTCGGGTGTGCATCCGCCAACGTTCCCGGCGCCTATGTTAATGTAGCGGCGCTGCTGCCATGGATTCAGCAGCAAGTCGCTGCTGCTTAAAACATAAACTAACTCATTAGTAGGTATATGTTTTTAACAGCATATAGTAGACATGCATATGTCTTAGCCATATCGTAAATTTAATCTTTCATTAAATGATCGAGAATTTCATGAAATGATCGAACATTTCATGAAATGTCGCACTGGCCACATCGTGATGTGGATTGGGCGGATCAATTATAAGAAATGGTTTCTCGATATGATCAAATAATTTCAACCATTTCATGAATTTACCGTGTCACTTCATGAAATGGTTGATTATATCGTAAAATTGTTATATTTTTAGTTTACACTATACATTCATGTTGTGCGGCTTGGGGTGGCCCTCGGGCCACCCCGCCGCAACCTTAACCTACCTATAGCGCTCTGTCACAAGTTTTTGTTTTTGTTTGCTTTTTTTCAGCCTGTTTTACGATCCGGCCAAACGTGGATGACAAAATCGTGAAACGTTGACGATTATATGATCTGGTCAAATTAAGTTGGCCGTTTCATGAAATGCGACAATTTCATGAAATGTTCGATCATTTCATAAAGTGATCAAATCTACGATATGGCCACGACACATATACAGCGTAGACGGGACATACCCGTAATAAATCATTCCACGAGCTATTACTAGATCACTATAGTATAATAAAACATAAATATAAGTCAAAAAGCAAAAAAATACATTTCCATACAAGTGTGAAGCCTTTCGGGCAATTTGTATGGGAATGTTGGATAATTTTTTTTTGCTTTTTAACTTATTTTAATTTCATTATACTATAGTGATCTAGTACAGCCCGAGGTTTTATTTATTACGCGTATAACCCTTCCACGTTGTATATGTTTATATGCTTGATTTCTTTGATTGAAACTTACGAATGCGTAGAAATTGCATACTATACAGTAATTATTATTATATGTTCTGCTACGAGTCGTAGCTGCATCGTAGCTGCTACGACACAGCTAAAATCGTAGCGACTACGATTATTTGAAGTTGCAATGTTGACAACTGTCGTAGTACTCGTAGCAAGTTCATACGTAGCAGCTACGATATCTAGTTTAGTTTTTAAAAAAGCGTGTAGTTGTTCTTAAAAATTTATAGAGCATTAACTTTGTAAGCTTTATCAGGAGTGATTGACTTTTCATATTTTTCTCCTTACATGACATGATAACAACTGAAGTATGTATTAATAGTTCACTATTTTTTTTTTCTATGTTCAGCCTATAATTAACTGCACATAATAATTTCATAATTTTCTAAGCCCGTAATAAATCACCAAAATTAACAAAAAAATTCTAAATTAAAAAAATGTGATGCCTCCATGATCTTTTGATAATTTTTGATGATGATGATCTTTTTGCCATCAATTACATTTTTCGATGCATATTTTTAATTTAGGTTTTGTTCCGAGCAAATCAATACTTTTCATAATGAATTTCCTTTCTATTCATTGAACTAAATATGAATTTATTATTTAAAATAAGATGTAAGTATTTTATATTTTGAAGTCAATTAAATACTCATAGAAGCTTAACATAATAATTTATTAAGTTAACAGTTTATACAAATAGCCATGTAAATATAAAAAAACACACAATTCCTAATCAACATAAATTATAAGTTGGAATTACCTACGACGCGGCGTTCTAAACGCAAACTTTAACGATATATTATAACATAACTATTAGCTGGGACGTAACTAGTATTGCTGCGGGGGACCCGCGTAGGACGACAACATTCACACTGCAGCCCGCTCAGTCTTCGTCGGACTTCTCCTGCTTCACCACGGGGGGAGGCGAGGGCGCCACGGGTGGGGGCAGCGCCGGAGGGGGAGGGGACGATACTTCAATATACTCATCAGTATTTCGCTCTTCTTTCACCTCTGGTTCCTGCTTGACGTCCACCGTCGCCGGCGGCGTGGTGACTTGCTGCGCATCTGGTGGCGCTAGCGCTGCCCACGCAGACGCGGCTCCTCTAGCGTACGCTTCATAAAAGGCCCTTTGAGCAATCTCAGCTTCCTCGAGATGTACGAACGCGTGGTTATCCCTCTCAGCTCTAAAGAAAAACTTCATTCCGCAGCGGCCACAGTCAAATGGCCTCGGTACATCGGCATGTTCAGGTAAATGACGCTGTAAGCCAACAGCACTGGTGAACACTGCCCGGCATAAGTAGCAGGTGAATGTATCGATTCCCGCGAAGGTATGCTCTATTAAGTGAGCCTGCAGTCTGGTCGGGGAGCCGAGTGCTCGACGGCAGAGTCTGCAGTCATTATCAGCAGGGGGAGGCGGCCTAGGGGCAGCGTGCCGAGCATAGCAGTCTGCGCAGGCGCGCGCGCCATCGCCTGCTTCTGTTTCAGGTAGCGGCCGCAAACATATCGCGCATCTTTGTTCGTCTTCTGAGGGGCGGAGGTGAAATCGAGCATGGAGACGTGCTTCGGCTTCCGAAGCGAGGGTCTGTCGGCAAATGACGCACGGGGCGGGCAGCGCAGGGTGGTGGCGCGCCATGTGCGTCAGGAATGACTCCTCGGATGGAAGACGCGCCCGGCAGCGCGCGCACGTATCACCAGCTACTACCTACAAAAAAAAAAACAAAGTTTTAGTGATACGACCTTATATGTTAGTATCAATACGTCTAACAAAATATACTTAAACTATTTTAAGGTTAGATTTAATCCATGATACTGAACAATGAACAACTTTCTTCTAGAAACATATATCGAAATACAAAACAAGATTCTTTGCTCTCCATAGAAACTTAGATCAGCTAATCGGTTAACTTGTATAGGATGCCAAAAAATATTTTTTATATTTCGGTATATGTTCCTTAGGTAAAGTTGTTCGTATCATGGACTGAATACTCCTTTCAAATAGTTTCAGTATATTTTTCTATTTATTTATTTAAAAATTACATACCTTGCAGTGTGTTAATTTATGCTCCGCCAGTACAGCAGCGGAGGGCAGCACCTCATCGCAAATGAGACACTTGTGCCTCGCGGCCGCCGCGCCCGAATGTGCTCTAGTGTGCGCCTCCAACTCCGCACGGCTTCGAGTGCGCTCCCCACAATAGGCGCATTGTAATGCCACCACCCCATTCTTTCGTCTCCTTTCGTCGCCAGCAGTGACACCAACGCTTATATTCTCCCCCGTAGTGCACGGAGAACAGGCCCCTTCCGCTCCTTCAGTTGAATTGTTGTTTTCTGTTCGCTTTACTCGACCCATGTCGCCATTTAGTGCCTGAAATAGTATAAAACATAGTATGTAAATAGAAAGTCGACGCTTGCCGAGTAATCATGTTAATGAAAAACAAAATGATATATAGAAGAAGTCCTTATGTTGAGAGCAACGGTAATGGATACGCCAGGTCAAAACGACATCGCAATGCGGTAGATTATGGACACATTTGAGTTCATTTGCTGAATGACACTAAAAGGCCGCGTCATTGTATAGGCCGATGCCGCCTTTGAAGCGCGCCGACGGCAACCAACCAATTGAACGAATAGACTATATCATCATCATCATCATCATCATCATTTCAGCCGCATAACGTCCACTGCTGGACATAGGCCACCCAAGGATTTCCAAAATGATCAGGAGTGGCCTGCATCCAGCGCTTTCCAGCGACCTTGGTTAGTTCGTCTGACCACCTCGTAGGTGGGTGTCCTACGCTTCGCTTGCCAGTAGGCGGTCACCATTTAAGAACCTTTTTGCCCCATCAGCCATCGGTTCTTCGCGCTATGTGTCCTTCCCACTGCCACTTCAACGAGCTAATCCGCTGGGCTATGTCAGTGACTTTTGTTCTCCTACGAATTTCCTCATTTCTGATTCGATCTCTTAGAGAAACACCGAGCATAGACAATATATCGTTTTTAGGGTTCCGTACGTCTGAATACAAAAACGGAACCCTTATAGGATCACTCGTGTGTCTGTCCGTCCGTCGCTTACAGTCAATTATCTCCGAATCTATTAGACCGATTAAGTTGAAATTTGGTACACATATCAATTCCTGTGACCCAAACACAGAGGTGTAACGTGAGCAGATGAAATCTGTATATGGGGGGTCATTTTTGGGGGGGAAGGGGAAAATTAAAAAAAAAATTTCTGAAAACTGCATCGTGTGGCATATCAAATGAAAGGTCTTGTCGAGAAGATTTTAAATGTATTTTTTTGTAATTTTAAAATAAATAGTTTCCGAGTTATTCAAGAAAATAGACGAAAATTGACCATTCCCCCCCCCCTTATCTCCGAAACTACTGAACCTAAAATTTTGAAAAAAATACAGAAATTAGTTTTCTCCTTATAGATTATAGGAAAACCTATAAGAAGTCCATGATATTAAAATAACATGGTAAATCACTCAATATTGTGCGTACCAACTTACATTTGCAGGTGGAATGTGTGGGAGAACATATTTTTTAACTCCAATGTTAAGTTTTGAAAATAAAGTGGAACACTCAATATAATACGTTCACTTACGAAAAATCTTTGATATTGTACGGAACCCTCTCCACGCGAGTTTAACTCGCACTTGGCCAGTTTTTCAAAAATAAAACCGACTTAACCCAAAAACCACACAGCCGATTTTGATAAGATTTCTATGGGAACCACTTGAAAAGTACACCCTTTCAAACAAAAAATAATAATTTTCCAAATCGGTTCAGGCGTCTTCGAATAATCGGTGAACATACATAAAATAACCAGCCTAGTGCGATCGGCCTCGCGCACGTAGGGTTCCGTACCATTATCTACAAAAAAAACACGTTCGTTGTATGGGGTTCTCCCATACAATAAACGTGTTTTATTTTTCAACTTAAATATTTATTTTATTCTGTTTTTAGTATTTGTAGTATAGCAGCAACAGAAATACATCATCTGTGAAAATTTCAACTGTCTAGCTATCACGGTTCATGAGCGTAGCATGACAGCGTGGTGACAGACAGACGATCGGACGGCGGAGTTTTGTACCTTTTGGGTACGGAGCCCTCGAAAAGATCGCGATAAATTGATAACCTCCTCCGACTTCAATAAAATATTGAAGTCGGTTAAAAACCTTAGATTTTCAGATATTTCAAAGTAAATATATCGATATTAGATATCATGTGATTAAAAGTTAAAACAAAAAAAAGCACGACAATCACCTGTGGTAGTGCATGATGCGCTTGCATGTGCCTTTCGAGCAGGTACTGCACCGCAAAGGTTTCCGTACAAGCCGGCACCAGGCAGCGGTAAGCCCTGGGCTGCCTAGCGTTGCCGGCCAGGAGCGCGCCGCAGGCGCAGCGCGGCGGCGCGTGCCGCGACCGCACGTGCGCCGCGGCCGCGGCCTCGCTCCTCAGCGCACCACCACCGGCCCCACAGGAACGACACACCCACACTTTGTTCTCTCCGCTGTGGGCTACTGCGAAGTGGACCTGTATTGATTAAAGGAACGATTTTAATATTTCTTGGTTTTACTTATATTGCTATGGTATATAATGGATTTATTATATATATATATATGGATTGACAGATTTTTTGACATTTCATTTCCCCGAAAATTATCACGAGCCTTTTCACCTTTGGTTGGCTGTCTAGCTCGCACAATCAAACATTTTTAAATTTAAACAAGGTCTTCAAAATTTTAAAATTTTCATGACCTTATTCTCGATTCACACACACATAAACAATAAAAAAATATGTCTACAATATCTAATATATTATATAGTAAAAAGTTTATGAAACACTTTTCTTCAAATGAGTCACATTTTTGATAATCTTTAAAAATGTTTGATTGTGCGAGCGAGACAGCCAAACAAAGGTGAAAAGGCTCTTAAATGTTTTTTAATACATATTTTTATACAAAATTTCATAAAAAATATTATTTCGTTACTAGAAAAACTAGTATATCTAACTAAAATTTCGTATAAAGTATTAAGTTATCGATAAATCTGTTCATAAAATGATTACAGGATAAATGTTCACATTTTTTGTAATCGAATTTAATTTCGGTTCGTCGCAGTGCTTGCAACCAACCTATAGGTATGCCCCAACCTAGTAAAATGGATAGAACTGACCTGGCACTCGCTGGGCGCAGCCGCGGCATGCTCGCTTCGCTTGCTCGGCTTGTGCGCGTGATGGTCGCAGTTCTAACAAAACCTCACCTATAGGTTTGCCCTAACCTAACCTAGGCTTTATGTCCACCATTACACTTGTATTTGTGTAACAAGTTAAATAAATAACTAAAACCTAGTAGAATGGATAAAACTTCCACATGAGTTCGTACCTCAAAGTTCATGTCCGAACCCATTAACATCTTTTCGAAAAAAAAAAACTATTACTTGGAAAACAAACCTGAATTGCTGCCTTAGAATCGAAGATTTCCTTGCAAATAGAGCAACGGTAGAGATGATGAGAATGCATATCCAAAAGATGTTTTTGCAAGTCATCTGGCGACGAGAAGCTTCTATTGCAACTATGACATGTATATTCACACGAGACAGCAAGATAGTACGACGCCAGATGTCGCTCTGAGGCTGCAGCGTCCGCAAAGGTAGCACCACAATGCAGACAAGGAGTAGGACTGGAACGATTGAGTTCGCCGCCTTCTTCCAAATGTCCTTTCAAATGAGCTCGGAATGCTTCGAAATCTGGCAATGCTGCGCCACATTGGTTGCATAATAGAGTACTTGGCGATAATGCAGTCTGTGGTGTTCCTGAGCCAGATCTAGGCCTCTTGACAGCAGGCATGTCATCTGCTGCTCGTCTACTCAAATCTGTGGGTGCCGGTTGGTCAACAGTCGGTGTTTCCCCGTTCAGCAACGCGGAATGGGCTGCTCGCACGTGCAATTGCAATTGTTCCATAGTTGTAAATGTGTCGCGCGTGCAATAAATGCACGCCAGGAGTGTTGGTGGCGGTTGAGAGGCAACACGGCGAGGTGGAGTCATCGCTGCAGTTTCCACTCCATGAGCACTAGCCATATGAGCCTGAAATAAATTAATATAGAATTCAAACTTGTGATTCACAAATAAGCAAGTGTATTTTCGAAAAGGAGTAATTTTTTTGATTGACCATAGTTAATTATATCAGTTTTGTTGCACGACCTCCGTGGCGTAGTGATCACCATGCTAGTCTGCCATTCGATCCCCGGTCAGGGCAAATTGAAACTCGGCGTTTTTCAAATTGTCCTGGATCTGGGATGTCTATCTATATACATATATATATTACAATATTTTATAACAAATACATATTTGTTATAAAATATTGTGTCGTTGAGTTAACTTAATGACACTATATATCCCATAGCACAAGTCTCGAACTTACTTTGGGGCTAGCTCGATCAGTGTTATTTCTCCCTATATATAGTAATTAAAATATTATAAAAGAAAAATCTACCTGTAGAAGGTCAGGTCTGCGAAAAGCATCCCCGCACCGCAAGCATCTTAAAGCTCGTCGACGATCAGGCTCACGGCCCTCACGGTCGCGCTTGTGACCCTGCATGTGGGATGTCAGAGCCGCTGCAGTGTTATAACCACGGTTGCACACTGTGCATTGGAACGGCTTCTGGTTATCGTGCGTCTTCATGTGAATCTTCAAATGATCGCTGTAATATACATATGATAGCTTAATATCATCCGGATATCTTCATCTTACAACGAGGATTATATCTACTCCCACAAGAATGCCACTCAAAAAACCGCTTAAAGAATTTAAAATTAAATGAGTCAAATCGTCTTTATGTTACCAGACCACAATTTGTCATATGAGACATAAGTACTCGCATAAAGCCCGGACTAAACAGAACTAACAAAGAGGCTTTTCAGACGAAAATAGAGGCGTTCGCCCAAACATCTCCGCTAATGGCCGCACTCGCCGTGCCGGTTTAGGTATGGGCCATTATTTCATTTTTGTGAGACCCTCGACGCCATTTGTCAGTGCATCATCTCTTTTCACTCGGCGGGTCGTTGGGCCGACAAATTGCGTGGAATTAGTCACGTGACCGCGGTGAGGTGACGAAAAAGGTGACGCGTCTCCTCGCGGCAGAGGAGTGAGCTTTGTGCCGTGACTTATGGTGATCAATCTTCTTGAGCGGCCATTGTGGCGCACGCCCTCTCGGCTCAGCTAGCCGCTCGCTCACTTAGCCTTCAATGGCTTCGGATTAGAATAAGAATTCTCGCTGTACAAACGTTGCTGCTCATAAGGACCATACAATTTCTCAATTTGGTAGTCTAATGGTAGGCTTAGTATTTTATTCTCATTTTAACGGAGTAAAACTAAGGATAATATACCACTTTTGGTGTTCTATTGAACACAAAACAAGAAACAAGTTGTTTGAAGCAACCTAAAACGTTGTCAAGCTGTTAAATAATTTACATTTTTTAGTTTAATTTCTACCTAGTTAATGTAAAGAAACATTTCAGGTCACCTCAGGCCTAATTTGTGAAAATTTTGTAAATAAGTAAGAAATTGCTCAACATTTGGTTTACTGCTGCTAGGGAGATTAGTATGACATATTATTAGGTAGGTGAAATGCTATTGCGCTTTAGCATCTTGGAGGAGCCACGTGGTGACCTATATGTCCAAGCGCTCTTGATTTGTATGATAAGCAGAGAGCAAAGAGTTTATAGCAGTTGTGCTGAAAAAATACGAAACTAAGTAATATTTTATCTCAGCTTCTGATGAAATCTGAAGGGGAGTGTACATAGCGGCACTTACCTTCGATCTTGGCAAGCAGCTTGATGTGGCGGACGCAGAAGCAGTTTTTTCTTGAACAGCCTCGCACTGAACTTGCTGCGGTAGTGCAGAGTTTGTAACATACTGAACTAAGTGATATTCCTGCTCACCTTCTAGAGAAAGCTGCAGGGCAGTGTGCACAGCGGTACTTCCTATCGCCGGTGTGCAACTTGACGTGGCGGTCTCGGGAGCGCTTGTGCTTGAACAGCCTCGCGCAGAACTCACAGCGGAAGGGCATCTGGTCCGAGTGCGTCTGCGATTCATAAAAGGTATCCTTTTATTAGATAGATACACTATTAACCACAAATTCTGTCCATATGATACTTTCGTTTTCCGCTTTAGGATCCTAACTAATGTCCAAAATATAACATACCTCAATATAACAATATAACATCAAAGCCAAAGATATAGTTGTGCTTTTTGGAAAAAAGTATGTTCCCTCACTTATATTATAATTACAGAAAAACTAGAACTTTTAATAAGCCTACATGCCGTGGCGCTATGCAAAATTTTATGAAATGTTGGTGAAAATAGAGTACATGGAATAAAGGTTGATCAAAATTTATGGCGTTTCTTCTCGCAGCGAGTTCTACTCGCGTAGGGAAGATTTACCTCCCCACCTTTTATTTTATGTCTTACTGTTAGAGATGTGAGGCAGAAGTCGTGTCAAATAGGGAACTCATACATTTTGTTGAAGATGGGGAGACATGGAAAATATTCCACAGAATAGTACATAAGTACCTTGTTCCATAAAGACTTGCTGTAGAATATGCGTAATAAAAGTATTTTTCCGTAGATTATAAATATCTCCATTTGATTTAATATTCATGTTGGTCAAATCATGACTTGTCTATATGCGTATCAAGTTTTATTTAAAACCAATCAATTTAAATAAACGCTTTTTCTTAAACTGACAAAGAAAATTGTGATTATTAACTTAAAAGGCAATGGACTATTTTGATTCCCCTTTAAAGTATGCCCACCAAATACTTATAGCATTTAGTCTTTTAGGTCCCTTAATTTATACCGAATTAATATCAACTTTAATAGAGATGTTAAAGTGATAAATTGTCCCGCTTCCGTTATAGCAAAGCCAGGTATTTGATCAAGGCATTTTATCTGTAGGCCCAGGTATGAGTTACCGATTAAAATTTGTAAGTCATACAGTGATTGAATCGAAATAACTCCGGGTGCATTGATCGTAAAAAAACTATCGTGAGAACTTAAATGAACGTACAATGGGCATAGTGGTGCCATAGTCGAAGATGCCGCGGTATATTAATTCTGTGGTCGCGCCAAAGTTTTCATCATTAGTATCAGTAAACATTTAAACAAGCAGTTAAATCCGAACTGTGGTTGCATGTTGTTTAAAAAAGTAATCCCTTCATCACCGAGTTAATAAAAACATTATGCATTTTAATATGGATTTAACATAGACACAAACTAAAGTAGGTTCATAAATTTGCAAATATTCCTTGCGTCGGCAAATCAAATTTCGGATATTTTGAGTTGTTGTAGGCCTCAATGCTCTAAAATGACTTCAAATTAGTAGAAAGAACCTTTTTTTTCTAAAGTGCTTTGATATGAAGTTTTCTCTGGTTTAATTTGAGGTAGGTGGATTTGCAAAATAAAACCTTCATTTTAGGTCACTTACAAAATTATTTTTATAACACAAATATTCAATTTTTATGTTATAAAAATAATTATATTACCAAAACCATGTGAAATTCAAGCGGTAAGATGTTCGACTATTGCGCCCGCACGAAGCCCAGCGTAGTCGTCGGCATTATGTCAATAGTGGGCAAAAAAGCAGGGACGGTAGGCCAGTCGTGACATTCGAATAAGATATCAATACCATTGGGAATCGCCGGACTTGTCGATGGATCGATTAGAGGCGATAAGTTAATTGTTCGATCACTGTTCAACTCGGTAGAAATTATTACTTGTTTGATTGCATCGACTTACAAAATGATTTATGGACGCAGAATTGTAGAGACTTGACTAGAGTTCAGTGAAAATAATAAGTTATACCTACATAAGTAGATTGACCGTAGAAAGAAAGCTGTAATTATTGCAGAATATTTTACTTACGTTTAATGATGTGTCAGAATTTCTAAACTACAGTATTAAACCACTAGCTCGATTGTTCAATTGCAAGTAATAATTCTATACTCGAGAAATGTATTAGGTACATGTTCGAGCGCAACAATTGATGCATACTATGTATATAGAATAATGAATACTTTCCAGTGAGAATCTCTATAGTTTAATCTCTCAAAAGTGACCCTTTCATGTAATAGAATCTTCTCAAGCCTCATCTGATGGGATCTATAATGTGTACCTTTTCGTAGAACAAGCCATAAAGTTGTAACGGTACTTCATAACTAATAGTCACATCGGTCTTTCGAAGTTTTAAGACATTTGCACGTTTTAATAGCCGTAATTTATCACAATAGGTGCTAAGTTTTCACCTCATCTTCATACTCATAGGTGAAGACTGTGATTCGTAACGAGTTTTTAATTCACACTAATCGAGGTGCCTACGCGTATCCCACACAATAATGCGTCATTAAACGCCAGTACGTTATATACATTTGAATACACTAATCTCTTCTTACTTAAAAAAAAACAGTGTCATTTGTGTCAGCGTCTTGTCTAAAATGTAGCCTGTGTTCTGTAAGTGCAATCACTCACGTGTTTTCACTTTGGATCAGGTATGCAATTATTTTTTATTTTTATATGTTTTATTTCAAAATTTAAATAATTTACCAACTTTCGACGACAGATAGAACATTTTTAATGGTATTAAAAACAAATAAATTTAAGTAAAGTAACCTAGGGAACCCTAGGTGATAAATATCGAGAAAAGAATTGAAAAGAGTATGACGCACCGCAGACAATTCATTGCTTGTTATTCTAAACACTGTAAATAAGAAAAAAAAAGTTCTGAAAATGTTCTTTATTCATATGTCGCAATGAGCATGCAAATGAATAGCTAGATAATTGTCGCGCTCGGCCTTCGCACCACCGTGAACCGGAGTCGAGGCTGGCATCAGCACAATAGGCTCCCAAACTGACAGCCAGTTCACACTTTTACCAATTGACCACCTCGACGCGGTACTCATTCACTATAATGCTAAACACACGTACTGACTACGTATGATTGACTCGTCGTCTCTCCATTCTTAGATATGCAAAGCATTTTTTCTCTCGACATAATAAACAATTCTTATTTTACATTTAGAGCGGATTGTCCGTCTTCGTTCTTAAATACAACGTATGGTTTTTGATGCATGTGTGTCTAGTTAATCTCAGAAACAAAATATCCCGTCGCCACGGCGCGGCTGCGGTCGTTGGCCGAAGGTCTAATCAAACCCTAAATTCATGGGAATGAATATCAGCAACAGTTAAATAAGCGACACCTACAATATATTTTAGAATGAAAGTAACCGTCATTTTTACGTAGAAATCAGATGATGTTAGTTTAGAGAGGGTTTGCGGTTTCGTGCGCCCCCAATTACCATGGCAGGCGGAGGCGGCGTCGCCATTAGCGCCACGGCTCAATTCGTTAGCGCCACGGTGCCACTTCGAGCCGCCTCCTCGCAGGCTCGGGAAACAAACACCACTATATCATTATCTCATTATTGTCAGAGACCATACCACTCAGAAGTGGAGGATACATAGTTAAAATAAATATCGGTTAGGTATTATATTGATATGCAGGTGGAATTCGCAACAGATCTTAACTGCTTCTATGTACCAACTTACTGACTCTTGGAGGATGTTATTTGGAAGATACAAGAAGCTGATAACGATGTTCTCTAAATACAATGATGATCTTCCGTTTAACTTATAACTAAGCTGCATATTTTCAAATCGCAATTAATCGTTAAGAAACAAATGTGTATAGGTTAAACTGTAAGTATGTTTTACAAAATAGAAGGAGCTCTATCAAAAAACTTGAAAGGATGATCAGTGAACCTATTTCCCTAAGATTTAAAAAAAAACGGAATCCCATGATAGAAGTAAAATGAACTATAAATAACAATACCATAGTGTTTGCGTTAATTGTGGAGGCTATGGCGTTTTATTATTCATTGTATGTCAAACTGAAATACCTAAGTACTCACATAATTTGGTTAATCTATATTTTATTAGAAAAAGTATACTTACCTATACAACCTTTTAAAAATAGTGTGATCTTCTTGGTTTAAAATACTCAAATATTTTTAATTTATTTATCCACACAGAATTTCTTTGGCAGTAAAAATTGCGTTAAATATTTTTGTTTAGAAGATAATAATAAACAAATTAATTAAAACCTCTAGCAAACTTACTAGACTAAAACTATATTTACGTAATGATTACATACTTAATCTTTGTTTTTTTTTAAAACATCTACCAATAAAGACATTTGATATAATCAGTACGCAACAAATGGCATCCGAGTTTCCTACGTCGCGTCCCCACAGTGTCATTACATTAAGCACCGGGATGCCGTCTAGATTGAAGCCAGACGTATCCGTGGTCGCAACAGCCAATTATAACGCAATCCACGCAGGGGCGTATTTACTCTAATAGTCAAAAAGGCTATGAACCAGGGAAGCAAATTTAATGTAACACCAGATCATCAAAAACTGCCAGGTATATAGTTACTACTTTAAACAAAGGCAACTCAAATTGAATGCCTTATAGGCAATATTTAAAAAAATACTCAAGCCTAATCTAAAGTACTACTACTAGGTTAGGATAGACTTCCTAAACCTATATGTATTGTTTGGTCCGCATCCCCTATTCCGAACTCCGCCTTTTTCCTTGTCTAGTCTTCTGCTTCTTATGATGCGGAAACTTACAACTACTTCTAAAACTTATGTCAAATCTAAAACGGTCATCTAGACAAGCCAAATATGAAGCTGCCAATTTATAAGACCAGGGGCGTCAGTATTTAAAAAAAACAACCCTAGTTTTAACTACTACTACTAGGTTAGGGTAGGATATCCTAAACAGCTCTTTACCTATGTACTGTCATGTCAAAGCAAAAAACCGAAAGATTAGCATCCGTTATTCCGTACTCTACGTTTTTACTTATCTAGTCTCCTGCTTCTTATGATGCGTACATTTAAAATACTTCTAAAACGTATTTCAAATCTAACACGGTCAGGTCATCTACACAAGCCAAATATGAAGCGGCCAATTTATTGACCAAGTCAAGGGGCGTCAAGTGTTAAAATACGCCACCGAATTCACGCGACCATCAGGCAGCTCTAATTGTGCTAAGTGATAGCCTTCCGCCGTCACTTTCTGTGAACAAATCACCCTTCTTTCCAGATAGCTTGTTATCTAGAAGACCAGAACTAACTTCATTTTCTTAATTAAATATTTACATAAATACCTCCACTTACTTTCGAAATATATTTAGCAATCTATATATGTAGGTAATTGGCAGAATACATTTATATATGGTTTTATCTATGGTATTGTCTCTTACCTAGATTTTCTTGTAACACATACAATTGTTATTACTTACCTACTTATGATTTCCTAATATTAAAAATAATATAGTACCTAATTAAGCAAGTATATGTAGAGTCTGCGATTGTATCCTAGTTTCCTTTTTGACCGACTTCCGAAAATCAGGAGGTTATCAATTCGTCGCGAACTTTTTATTCGAAAACGCCTGAACCGATTTGGAGAACTCTTTTTTGTTTGAAAGGGCATACTTGTCAGCTGATCTTATAAAATTTTTTTGAAATAGAAAGTTTGGCAGTGAAGTCGTTTTTAAGTTTTGAAAATTTTACCTTTTATTCGATGGTGTCACACATAAATTGTAAATGTAATAGGCTGATGCGTTTTATATTCTGATTTTTCAGCTAGTAAACTTGCCTTCAAACAAGTATAATAGGTATGTTACATTTTGATGTATCAGCGGTGCATCTAATTCTCCATTGTAATCAGATGGCGATCGCCAGAGATATCTATCAGCTGTTGTGATTAGCGCTGAGTGACGCACGAGTGTTACCGCGAAGAGACGTACATTCAGCACAGCATATAGTCAAACAGATGCGTATCTAGTGTATAGATTGCATAATTTTGCATTTAAACCTGAGATTTTTATCATACATCCTTTTAGATTATTATTATACATCCTATAAGATTATTATTATTATACATCTAATTATCTATTTTAATCTGATTGCGATCAGCGAGCGAGAGAAAATCTAAACACGCAACAACTATTAACTTTGATGAAATATTTTTCCACATTATTTTTGTTTAAAAACCAAACATTTAAACCTATTCAAATTCTGGAAATATTTATCCTTTCATCTAAACAAAGATTTTATCAAATTGAGTTATATAAATGACGGAGTTCTGAGGTATTAAACAAAAAATCAGCCAAATTTACAGCCTTCTTTTTTAAGAGAAATCTAATTTTACAAAACAGTACGTAGTTTCTAGTTTTGTGTCCCAGTCTCTAATTCCGTGTAGGCATTTTATTCAAGTGACTACTGACATTATTGTTTATGTAGCGTAAGTGCACTCGATAAGTATACGAGGTGTCGTATCTGTTGCTCTTTAATTTAGTCGACCAGCAACGCATAAACTTCCCGACGGCATGTTTACTCCGCTCTCTTAATTGGAGCAATCGCCTCCTGACAGAATTAATAAATCCGATCGTCAGCCGACGATAAATCTTCAGCCAGCGCCCAAGCCCACGCACTGCTTATTAGATCTACCTACTTTCAGTCGCCAAAATTCCTTTTAAATATTTTTATTGGAAAAATGGTTAAAGAATACTTCAAAATCGAGCGGTCATCGGGACTTTGGTGGGTCAGACAGAAATAATGGATTCACTTTGGTCATGTGAAGGAACATTTTATAAAATTCAAAATAAGTAATATATAATATGCAAAGCCGTGCTCTATCTAAGTCGTAAAGTAAAACTGTCATAGTGCTGTAAAATATGTTTTAACCAACATCTTTACAAAGGTACCTACAATAAAATAACTTTTTATTTGAAATTATAAACAGTCATAAACATATTGAATAGTGTTGTTGATTTTGCCACGAAGATAGTACCTGTGAGTACTGTCTGCCATTTATTTTGACCTTATCCAAAAATAGAGGGCCTTGAAAACTGTTATATATACCTACTTAGTGTAATTTTTCTCGTCAGAAACAAACTAACAAATAATACTTGGTAATGGTCTCATTAAAACCATATTGTGTGTTGGGTCAACATTACAATACACAAATATGTAGTGATTACGGTTAAAAGAAACACATTTTGGAGGATTGTAGGTAGGTACATTTTATGCCCACCACCTAAGTTGTTATAGTAAGTATTTCTCAACAGAGTGACCAGCAAATGATTAGCTTTTAAGCAGTTGCGACTGTCAACATTTATTCTCATTTTATTATATATATTCAACAATATACTTACCTATCGCAATATTTTAAAATAAATCTAATTATAATAATTAATAGGTGCTGCTAACAACACAACAATAAAAAAATACGAATGAAATTATCACTATAATTTAAAACGCACTGGTCCTTATTTGCATTTTTGGAGAAACTAAATTTATCTTTAGGTTGGCATGCATAGTGCAATGATAAGTTAATTATTATGGCCTACTTATCATCGCAGTCTCGTGTGGGAATTCAATAATCTCACCGAACAGGCGCTGCGGGGGCCCTGGCAAAATGGAAATATAACATCGGGACCTGATGGCGAGCCTGGGTGCGAAGCCCCGCCGGCCGCCCTGCAGCTCCCACATCGCTGCACCAACTAATAGTATCAACACACGCGAATGTCATTTCTTAGGTATATTATTATTGCTTACGACGAAAACCGTGAGAGCGGCCGTATTATAATGAACCCCATGTTGGTATGTTTTCCGCGTAAAGCTCACCAAAACACATTTCAAACTAGTTTGAGGTGAACGTGATAGCCAATAAAGCTCTGAAATGGGCAGCGGCGGCTACTAGCGGCTTTCCCTGCAATAACCGACGTCGCCGGTTCACACAGCCAGGTGCTGGCCGGGGTCAAGCGGCCTCCGTGCAGCGCCCGTGCTCCGGTTTTGCAAATTGCTCCTGCGTTACGTGTCTGCCGTATACATTTGTTCCTTTAAAATGTCGCATAAAATGATTCAATAAAATTGATACATAGTAGGTATCTCCATTGTTAGCATATTTATATATCACGCAATATTTTCTATAATAATAAAATAATATTCGGTAGTTATTGTCAACATAGGAAAACACCCTGGGCGATAAAACAAAGATTTACCAATCTCTTCGCCGTATTCAGAGAAAAAAAGAGTGCTTAGGTACTATAAAATTAAGTAAGTATTAAAGATGCACCAGACAACACACATACCAAATAACATATTACTTACATTTCATATTTTTGGGTAGGTAAATTTACTCAAAATATGTAATATTCCCATGACAGACGAGTTCTCTGAAATGGTAGCTCGTTCTTTATGGCGTTGGTGCGCGTATCTAATACCAACAGCATTATTACTACACCATAAAGATATCCATCTTTCAACGGAGATGTTTTATTTGGTTAACTGCCAGTAATATTCGTTTAGAACCGTGCAAACTGTGTCCATGTGTAAATGCTTAATCTTAGTCACCGTCGAAAAGGTTCCCTGTGAGATGTCATTAATATTAGATAAGATAGTAAAACGGAGATTGTATCTAGATCTAGCAAATGCAAAATTTTAATTCACATGCTGTTTTCTGGGTAAGCGTTAAAAGATAACGTTAATTGAAAAGGATGCTTTCCAACAGAATAAGAAGGAATAGAAACTGGTGACGGGTGGTGGGTGTGACGGTACTCCAGCTAACAGCTTTACGACTGCGATTGCGCCCTGTCAGCCTATCCAGATCTATCGTCGACCAACCACTATAATACATATCACAGGCTTTAATTAACTCGGACGTTCTCCCATTTTATTCACAATCCAGGTGAGCAATGCTCTCCTTTCCAAGTTTATTGTTTTACGATTTCACCAGCGCAATTCTAGATGAATAGCCGCTATGTATAGGCTGAGCAATGATTTATTCTATAATTACTGCCTTTCCCAGTGCGGCGATGATAAAGGTGTGCGCGCCACAGCAAGGAGTTGTTATCGCAAGCCTATTTCCGGCCGTCAGTAGTCTGTCGCGTGAGCGGAGCGCGATTATCGCCCGATACATTTGTCGGCGAACACCATCACTGCAGAAGCCTGCGTCGGCGCATGCATCGATCGGTATCTCTGGAGACGCGGCCATCGTCGCAATTGCGCGCTGATAAATCAAATTAAGCTCGAACCAGGTGTTTTGATTTCTAAGAAAGTACGCAAGGACCTCCCGAAATGTTAGGTGACGTTTCTGGCACTCGCCGCGTACGTGCCGATGCGTATCCGTGCGTCGCAGGTTTCGGCGGCGTTATGCAAAGTGATGTTTCTATTTACCCTATCTCAACTAGATCTGTCGCGGTGTGTCGCAATCGTAACGCGGCGAGATCGGCGAGGCACAAAGGGGCCAAGATGTACGGGCCGCGTAATGACTAGCACGTCACAGCCCTCAGAGGCAGCTCGGTGCAAGGCGCGGCGAGTGCGATGCATATCTAAGCCCGGCTCTGTAAATGGGCCGTTTTCGATATCAACTTGCTAATGAAGCGCAGGCCTGCATGGCGAAACTGGACTGTGAATTCATAGATATGACGGCCGCAATAGTCGTTTGTCCGTGTTGCAAGCAGTTGTTTTATGTTAGTGGACGTAACCTATTATCTTACAGTACGGTGCTGCTCTAAGGTTACGATGCAAAACCATAGATGCTATCTATTTAAACGATGTAGTTGTAATTTGTTTTGTTCTATTTTGAATAAATTTCTACCTAATTTCTATTAAAAAAATACGCTTATTCACTTATTTGATTACAATATGAAAAACCTAATATATAATAATCTTAGTAAATGAAGAATTCTATCATGATTTTGAAATTTTAGTGCTCTAACTATTGACTCAGCTAACGATCCTGTGGTAAAGAATCCACAGATTGGTAAAATATCTACATTTTTTTAGTTCTAAAATTATAAAGTGCTGTCCTCTTATCGCTCATTCAAAAACAAAATGACATGGTGCTTAACACTTATGAAATGGTGATTATATCTATCTCATAGGTTTCTTGTGAGGTCTAGGGGTGCACTAAGAAAGGATTTTTCAAAACTCACCCCCTAAGGGAGTGAAACGGGGGTCCAAAGTTTGTATAGAGAGACAAGATTAGTTATACCATTTTTATCGCAACTTCGCAGGAGTACTGCTGACGGTAAATAATTAAGTATATATTTGTGGATTTTTCAAAATTCAACCCCTAAGGGGGTGAAATGGGGGTCCAAAGTTCCTTCGCTCTCTCTGGGTCTAGCAAATGACGGGAACGGAAACGGGAAGGAAACGGGAGAAGTAGAGAGAGGGAGGTTCGCCTGGTCTGTTAGCCCTTTAAATTCCTACGTTATAATAAAAAATTTTATATTTTATAAGTATTTAAACATTTTAACATAATAATTCATATGTTATCACAACATTAAAAACGTAAAATACCAATTATAAGTACTATTAGAACCATTTTCGACATCTACGCGGACCAAGTCGCGGGTTAAAGCTAGTGTTAAAATAAGCAAACAGACATCAAATCCGATGCCAATACATGAGCACACCCTCATACGGGTCCCCCCTTTATAGTAGAACTTTTTATGATATTATTATGCATAACAGCGTTTTACAGAAACGTTATTTTGTAGAAAATAGTTTGGCATCTATTCATATATCGCGGCGCGGCGCAACTTGCGCCCCGTCTGTTACGGCCCTAAGGGCCGTAACAGACGGGGCGCAAGTTGCGCCGCGTAACAGCTAGTGATGGGAGTTGCATAAATACTCAATCAACCCATTTGAATATTTACTCAGTAGATTGAGTAAATACCCGATAAATATCCTAATTTATCTATTTGGTGAGTAGATTGATTTATATGAGTTACGACTTATATTTATATTCATATTCATTATTTCATATTTTCATGACAATTTTGAAACTTAAATCTAGTATATACTTGCAATTCTTGTCAGAAAGTGTGTGCATACGCCATGATATGCTTAAAATGTCGGTAAACGTTAAATGCGACGCTAAAATATATGAAAATATCATACTAATCATTCACTGAAAGTAGGCTTCTTTGACTAATTATAATTTTTTGCTGGGAGGTGTGCAAAGACGTAATTTGATGTTAAAATAAGTAAACAGACATCAAATGCGACGTCAATATATGAGCACGCTCTATTTACTCTATTTATTAAATCTAGTGAGTAAATGGGTAGATTGAGTACTATCCACTGCCCATCTCTAGCTGTTACGCGACGCAACTTGCGTCCCGTCTGTTGCGGCCCTTAGGGCCGTAACAGACGCGGCGCAAGTTGCGCCGCGTAACAGCTAGTGGTGGGCGATGCATAAATACTCAATCAACCCATTTAAGTATTTACTCAGTAGATTGAGTAAATACCCGATAAATATCCTTATTTATCCATTTGGTGAGTAGATTTATATAAGTTGCGACTCATATTTATATTCATTATTTCATGCTTTTATGACAATTTTGAAACTTAAATCTAGTATACACTTGCAATTCTTGTCGGAAAGTGTGTGCGTACGCTAAAATATGCTTAAAATGTAGGTAAACGTTATATGCGATGCTAAATTATATGAAAATACCATGCTAAGCGTACACTGAAAGTAGACTTCTTTGACTAAGTATCATTTTTTTTGTAGGAGGTATGCATAGACGTAATTTTACGTAAAAATAAGTAAACAGACATCAAATGCGATGTCAATACATGAGCACGCTCTATTTACTCTATTTATTAAACCTAGTGAGTAAATACTCAAATGGGTAGATTGAGTACTATCCATTGCCCATCTCTAGCTGTTACGCGACGCAACTTGCGCCCCGTCTGTTGCGGCATGGGGCCGTAAAAGACGGGGCGCAAGTTGCGCCGCGCAACAGCTAGTGATGGGAGTTGCATAAATACTTAATCAACCCATTTAAGTATTTACTCAGTAGATTGAGTAAATACCCGATAAATATCCTAATTTATCCATTTGGTGAGTAGATTGATTTATATGAGTTGCGAGTTATATTTATATCCACATTCATTATTTCATGTTTTCATGACAATTTTGAAACTTAAATCTAGTATACACTTGCAATTCTTGTCGGAAAGTGTATGCATACGCCATTATATGCTTAAAATGTCGGTAAACGTTAAATGTGACGCTAAAATATATGAAAATACCATACTAAACATACACTGAAAGTAGGCTTCTTTGAATAATTATCATTTTTTGCTGGCAGGTGTGCAAAGACGTAATTTTATGTTAAAATAAGTAAACAGACATCAAATGCGATGTCAATATATGAGCACCCTCTATTTACTCTATTTATTAAATCTAGTGAGTAAATACTCAAATGGGTAGATTGAGTCTATCCACTGCCCATCTCTAGCTGTTACGCGACGCAACTTGCGTCCCGTCTGTTGCGGCACTAAACAATTTATTTCCAATCAGGGCGCGACTAGACCATGCCTTTCGCCACAAATAACTCGACTATGGTTACCTGCTCATGTTTCTTCAAGTACGAGGATCTCTGGAACGCCTTGTCACAGAACTGGCACTGGTAGGGCGTGTGTTCTGTGACGCCAAGCGTGAATGGCGGGTCGCCGTCGGCGTCGGCGGCGTCGGCCGACGTCGGTGTGGACGCGGGCGACGGCGACGGCTCCGGCGTCGACGACGGCCAAGAGCTGCCCGCCGTGCTGCCCACGCTGCCCAGCGCCTCTGCAGGACAAATTAAAAAAAAAAACTATAATATGCTTTTTTTTATTCCGACATCTGATAATTCATGTAGTCAACAGAATAAAATTAATCCCTTTAAACAAAAAATCATCACACTGCGTAAGACCCAGCTTTACTTTAGAATCTTTGCGAGTCTGTATTAGGTAAATCTTTTTACTGCTTACCACATTTTCCGAATTGATTTTTACAAGTATTTAAGTAATTGATTGTGCTGAAACTAAAAAAGAGGTGGCCTTAGATATGGTAATACGGAAAAGCTGTTTACACAGACCATCACTAGACCTGTCGGTAAATAATTAATATCCAACTCCAAGGCAAATGCTTTTCTTTACAACGTAACGCATTTGTATTGGCAAGTAAATAATAAAGAGCTATGAGAATTGCGACATCCAGATACTAAAGTACATTAGGGCTTGCGGAGGCGGCTCAGGTCTGAGATAAAGCCATCATAAATATCGGCAAAGCCCCATATTTCGGCGTTAGGGGCGGTACATCACCGGGAGCACCTCAGAGTGGCGTGAAATATAAACAAATTGAATGAGCTGCGATGATGAGCGTCTGCGCAAATGATGAGTAATGACGGGCGGCGGAGAGAGCCCTGCTCCGCCGCGCCCGATCCGGCGGCATGCAACCTTCGCGGGAATTTAAATGCATACGACGCGATTTATCCATCATATTAGAGACGTGCAAAGTAAATTACAATTTGATCTACAATATTTTTATCTTTCATATTGATTTTAATTTATCTTTGTTAACTACAAAAGGTTATCTTAAATGCTAATGCTTTTAATAGATAAATAGATACTTACCGAAGTTTATGACGATAGGCGCTAATTAAATACACATTCAACTAACTATTGAAATTACGTACACACGAGTAGGTATATGAATAATACCTACTAAACGACTCGTGTTGTTCATTATACCTCCTTGTATTTCATATGGTCTGCTAATAGCAGATAATAGTCTAGAAACAATCTTACAAAATCAAACAATTATATCTACAAAACAAACTTGGCGTCTCTATTTTTGTCTAGTTTTATTAGCAAGAATTTTTATAATTATTAATTAGAATCATCAACCAATGCTATAGAAAATAAATACTCGTATATTTCAGGATGATATTTATAGAGTCGAGTGGTACGTTATTGCTTAAATATTTGTATAGGTACCTAACATATGTTTATAATAAAAGAAAGAATTCAAAATAAATGACAAGCTGGTTTTACAGCAAGAATCATCTTACAATCTCAATGAATATATATTTAAAATAGTAAATTAAAATATATCTACGCAATTTTTCCGCAATAAACATTGCTCTTGGAAGGCATCGTTCCCTGCGAACGCATTTAATAGGAGGAACTATTTATATCAATCTGCTTACCCTGCCGCCCGCCCCGGATGCGCGTAACGACCCGCGCTAATGGTCAAAATAATGTCAACTTTATTAGCCTACTTGATATATTTTATGAAGAAGTGCAATGGAATTTTTATTTTAAGACATAGATTTACACGTGTCTTTTCATTGAGAAAAACTTTTATCCTTTATTGCATATATACCTTAACATATAAATATTTTTACATACAGAGTATGAAAAATGCAGCCTCTTACATGAAAACAACATTCAAATCCATTTGTAACAGACCAATGCTGATGTAATTTTTTAATAAAACCAATGGAAAATTACTTAAACGGCCTTTGTGATCTAGAAACAAGGGTATTTACAAGTGGTTGGTGTAGGTGTATCGAACAGTGTAAGAAGTGGGATAAACGTAATTAGCACCGATTGCAGCAATTCCCCGGGTGACGGTGACGGTGGCGCCGCGCGGCGACGGCGCGGTGGGCGGCGGAAGCTCACTTCCTAATTGAGCCGTCTGAGACACCTCGACCGGCGCCTCGCCAATCAACACCAATCGCTTGTTCACTTAAAATTGTAAATTATCTAATTCCAGAAATCTGCTATAAATCTTAAAAATACCTCAGCAGCAATTGACGAGTAAAATCATCAATGCATCATGATTATCCATCCAAGCTCCGTTCCTATGTCATTTGGACACGGCAGTTCTTATTTTCTTGCGCCTTCTTTATTATTTTCTTATAATGATATTTCTGCAATTCAATTCAAATATATCTTTTTTATCATAGTTTATTTATAATATCTCTTAATAATCGTCACTTTGTTTTATTGCACAATAATTGTTGACGTCAAAAAGTTACTAAGAGCTAAGTTTACTGCCGCCTCCAAAGCGCTAGTGCAGAAGAAGCGGTAACAAACTGCACTGCAGCATTTTCTCCAAGAACGTCAACTCACAGTGAAATTAATATTTATAGTTGATATGTGGACAGAGTATACATTGTTTGTTATCATAATTTAAATTAATTTTTTTAATGTCGAAATTTTGAAATAATGTCAAATCAAGTTGTAAATTCAGTATGTACTTAATGTACCAGATTATGACCATTTCTGAGTATACAAACCTTTAAGAGGGACCCGCGTCAAGCTCAAGCCAGACTTTGTTGTCTTTAAGAGAGAGTCAACAGTTGGCTATCGAGGCAGAAGTTCCTATCGCAGGTATGTCTGTATAACATTTCATGTTGTCAAAACAAATGTCAAAACAAGCTGAGTAGTGAGCTCCGTATTCGAAAATTAAATACAAATATTAAAGTAAAAAATACCTGGATTCAAAGTATCACCGAGACATCATAACCTGTAGGGTGCAACGAGATACAAAGATTTCGGCGAAAAACAGCAATCAAGGGTCACAACATCACTGAGGTTAGTGAAAATTGTCCGTTAAATATCACAAATTTAAAACAAAAGCACGGATATTAACACAAAGAAACACATTCTGAACCCAAATGCCAGATGATTGGGTAAAACACAAGTGACACCAATTGATGCAAATGAAATACTGACACTGACAGTGACAGAACAGCCGTCCTGTCACACAATACCTTAGTGACATTTAGTATTCATTGGGCATAGGTAACCACAACATACAGCCAAGAAAGAGGAGCGATAACAGCGCCACCAACTAACACTCAGGAGCCACTCGATCACAGGAAAAGGGAAACAAAAACACAACGATGACTAAATGTATGGGATGCAACCAAAAATTATCACCTAAAGAGTATATGAACTGCTCAATTTGCAACTCGAAATACGATTTGGAGTGTGCAAACATCCCGATAAAACGATTTAGTATTATGAACATAGAAGTAAAAAAGGGATGGAAGTGCCCATCATGTGTATCGAAGATGCCAAAAGGGGACAACGCAAACACTCCCATTCGAGCCATATATCAGGGAGACAGAAGCGATGTTCCTGAGGTCTTAAGACACATTGATCAAGAAAGTGCCAACAATGTGACGTTAAGACGTAATACACAAACAAAGATGACACCTGAGAAAACCACGGCCAAAGTAGATCAGACAGAAATCACAGATATCACAGAGAATGTAAAAGAAGAAAGTTTGAGAGCCATAATAAGACAGGAAGTAGGAGCAATAATCGAGAGCTACAAAACAAAGCAGTTAGAATTGGAAGGAAAAATAGACAGTTTGAAAGAAATGGTAGAAGAATATTGTAAGGAAAACAGAAGTCTAAGAGACCAGATAGTAGAAAAGGAAGAGGAGCAAAAGAGGGTAATGTATAAAACGACAAATAAGTTAGAAGAAAAAATTGATAGCTTAAAAGAAACAATAGTGGAATGTTGCAAGGAGAACAAAAACCTTAAAACACAACTAACAGAGAGAGAAAAGGAGCTAACTAGAAGCAAGACAGTAAAGGAGACCAGACCAGATTTGGAACCTAACAAACTAACCGAAAATCAACAGTGTAGAAGACAGGGCCATAGCCCAAAACACCCGCAGCAAATAAGGTCTAAAGATCCGATAAACGAGCTAGAGACGACACAGAGAGAAGAACAAAAGAAGAAATCACCGAGAGAAACGAATCAGAATGACGTAAAAAAAGACACAAATAGTGAAAGTCAAGAGAAAGAGGAGGGGAAAAAAGACAAAGAATGGAATATGGTAACAAATAGAAGACGAGAAAGAAAAACAACAAGAACAGAAATAAAACAGGGAGGAAATGCAAGAATAAGCAAAATACAAGCTATTGAAAGAAAGAAGTTTATGCACGTGTGGTCATTGCACCCCGAAACAACTGAAGAGAATGTACGAGAACATGTAAGAGGCGTAAGTGAGGAAAGCCAAGATAACATAACCGTAGAAAAGATAATCCATAAAACAAAAAGAGAATATGCATCATTCAAAATTGGGATCACGGAAAAAACTTATGACAAGCTATATAAAGCAGACGCATGGCCCTTAAACGTACGGTTTAGTGAATGGATTTTTTTTCGAAGCTTCAGGAAAGCGAGCCAGGGAGAAACAAGATAAAATGTCAGAAGTGGTCTTGTACTATCAAAACGTAAGAGGGTTACGAACCAAACTTAAGGATTTTCAAATAAATATAGCGGGCTCGACAGATGACTTGTTTGCCATAACGGAAAGTGGTTTAAATCATTCAATATACGATGGTGAGTTTTTACCCAGCGGCTTTACAGTGATAAGATGCGATCGCACGGACGGACGGAAGCAAGGAGGAGTGTTCTTAGCAGCGCAAGGAAGCTACGAAATTCAACAGGTAGCCCTCCCGCCAGGTACCTGCTTGAACGACCACCAGTTCGAGCTGGTCTGTGCAACAGTGTATCGGACAAATAAACTACTATTTTTATGTTGTGTCGCGTACATACCCCCAGGGACAGCAAACGACGAGTACATGTACTTATTTCATCTTTTAGAAGAATGCTGTAGTAAATATAAGAATGTAGTATTGGTAGCAGATCTAAATATGTACTCTACAAAGCAGGAAATACAATGTTATTATGAATATTTTGTAAGTTATTGCGGATTCCGTCAATGTAACAACATACCCAATTGCAATGATAGAACATTAGATGTAGTGTTAACAACGTTCCCAAGGGAGAAAATTAGGGTTAAAGAGGACCGAGAGCAGCTCAGCCGCTTAGATAAACAGCACCCCGCATTACAAGTGAGCATAAGTATGAGGATATCGGGAGGAGAAAGACGGGAGAAGCCATCGGAAATAGAAGGATGCACACCGCCAGCTGACACATACCCGCGGTGGAACTTCAATAAGGCGGACTTTCATGAATTATACAGATCCCTAGAAGAAGCAAACTGGAAACCTATATATGAAACGGATAACATACAGCAGGCTTGTGACAGGTTGTATAATATTATATATGGCATATTAGATAAATGTGTACCAAGAAAAATAGCAAAAGCAAGGGACTCAAAGTACCAATATCCGGAATGGTATACAAAAGAAATGATAAATGAGATAAAGCAAAAAGCGAAATGGCACAAAGTGTATAAAAGGAATAAATCACAGGAAGCGTATGAACGGTTTTCGGAGCTTCGGTCAAGGGTTAAAAAGAAAATAAAAACGGAGTACGAGAAGTATCAAAACCGTATTGAAGATCAACTCAGGAAAGAACCAAAAAGTTTTTGGAGCTATGTAAAAAGGAAGCGAGCAAGCCGTAGTAAGACGCGGATAACTCGGAAGGACGAGAATTTAGACGAAAATCAGTGTGCCCAAGAATTCGCAGAGTACTTTGCGTCGGTATACGGAAAAAACGTACCAAAACTCGACCATCAAGCCGCAAGTAGAGATATCGCAGAAAAAGGAGGAAGAGTACATATACAAGAGCTAACGCTTCAAGAGGTGAGTGAAGCAATTGGACGCCTTAAGAGTAAAACCTCAGTCGGACCGGATGGAATACCACCGTACATAGTAAAAGACTGCAAAAGCGTACTGGTGCATCCGCTGCATTACATATTTAACCTTAGTCTGACAGAGAAGACGTACCCCGAGGGCTGGAAATTAACTCGAGTAGCACCAGTACCAAAAGGGGGACCAGGAACTGATATTAGTCAACATCGGCCAGCGGCAGTACTATCCACATTCGCGAAAGTATTCGAAACGGCACTAGACACAAGCATTCGCAATCAGGTGAGCCCGTACTTGAACGATGCGCAACATGGATTCCGTCCAGGTCGCAGCACAGATTCTAACTTGTTGTCGTTTACGGGTTATGTGGCAACCGAGCTTGATGCAAAACCAGGTGCACAGGTAGATGTGGCATACTTCGATTATACTAAAGCATTTGATCGGGTGGATAACGATGTGCTAATGACACGGATGGCGGAAATGGGTTTTACTCCAAAGTTGTTGGAGTTTTTTGCAAGCTACCTGAGTAATAGGCGGCAGTATGTCGAGTATGCCGGCTGCCAATCAGAGCAGTATTTGACATTAACAGGGGTGAGTCAAGGCAGTAACTTGGGCCCACTGCTCTTCATAATAATGGTGAACGACCTACCAGAGGTAGTAAGGGACGCACGTATTTTGTTATTTGCAGACGACTTAAAACTGTACATGAAAGTGACTTCAGATAGAGACTGTAGACTGCTACAGGAGGATATAAATAGAGTAGTACAATGGGGCCTGACAAACAAATTGCAATTCAACACAAAGAAGTGCAATGTTCTGTCATATACCAGGGCAAAGCAGCCGATACTATATAACTACGGCATAGCTGAAGAGAACATACCAAGAGTAACAACGGTAAAGGATTTGGGAGTGTTGATGACAGAAGACCTATCATTTCGTGATCACATTGTGGAAATTTGTAAAAAAGCCTTCAGAAATCTGGGATTCGTGCTACGTGAGACAAAAGATTTTAGAGGAACGGCAGCAGTGCGGTCATTGTACGACGCATTAGTAAGGAGTAGACTGGAAACGAGTTCGGTAATATGGAATCCACAAGAAAAGAAGTACGTAGTGATGGTAGAGAAAATCCAGAACAAGTTTACGAGATGTCTATATTACCGGCAGTTCGGAATTTATCCATTTTACCCACTTATGTATCCATCCCTATTTGTAATTGGAATGGTGGGGTATTTTACGCTGGAGCTAAGAAGAAACCTAGCATTGGCAAGATATGTGTTCAAAGTATTCAGGGGGAAACTTACAAATACAGAAGTCTTGCAAGCCATAAAGTTAATGGTCCCCAACCCAAGGCTCCGGCAAGAGCCGAGAACAAGAGTGCTAGCGGTCCCCTCTGCTCGGACAAACCTTATTGAAAGTGCACCAATGACGCGGGCAATAATAATAATAAATGAAGTGTCCCGAGATATAGATATATTTCATTGTACATTGACGGAATTCGAAAGAGCAACGGTGACGTTTTTATCGGATAGTTAAATTTGAATTTAGGAAATGACGAACAAATTATATGGAAATTTAATAATATTATATTTAGAAAAATAGGTAAATGAGGACTAGTTAGATTAAGTGCATGTAAAGAATAATTAAAACTGTAATCACATATTATGTATTGGTGACAAAACTGTAAATGTAATATGATAGAAGGATAAATAAATGAAATGAAATGAAATGAAATGAAAAAGATAGTCATCGGTCCTATAATAAGCCTTCTCACAGAGTACCTTCTTTACATAAGCTTTAAACTTTTTGTCAGGCATATCAAGGACCGATTGTGGCAGTTTATTATAAAAAAGTATACCGTTCCCCATAAACGTTTTACTAACTGTTTTGAGCCTATAATACGGGGCAACTAAGTCACTCTTATTGCGTAAGTTTCTGACGGTAAAATCGCTTACTTTATTGTATGAGGAAATATTTTTCCTTACATACAGTATGTTTTCAAAAATATACTGTGATGGTAAGGTTAGTATACCTATTTCCTTGAATAATTCTCTGAGTGAGTCTCTAGATCCTAAGCCGTAGATAGCTCGATTTGCCCTTTTTTTGTAAAATGAAAATAGTCTGAATATCGGCTGCACTCCCCCATAGCAGTATGCCGTATGACATTAAACTATGAAAGTAACTAAAGTACACTAGTCTAGCAGTTGTTACATCTGTCAATTGTCTTATTCTCCTAACAGCATAAGCCGCAGAGCTAAGCTTATTTGAAAGTTTTGATATATGAGCGCCCTGCTGAAGTTTCGAGTCGGTCGTAATTCCTAAGAAGGTAGTACTTTCAACAAGATCGAGTTTTTCACCATCTATCAGTATGTCGACGCAAGCTTGCCTCACATTGGGAAGAGAAAATCGAATGCATCACCAATGCAACCAAGTTGTGACGCTTTCTGCCTCTCCGTCTTTCGGCGAGGTTCAGAACTTTCTTCTATAAGAAGTCTGATCAATATCTCTGCACATTACGCGACCATACACAATCGTTGTGAAATACTTTTTCATTTTTAATAATATTCCAACAAGGAGGTTATCAATTCGTCGCGATCTTTTATGTTTTTTTTTTTTATGTATGTTCACCGATTATTCGAAGACGCCTGGACAGAATTGGGAAATTCTTTGTCTTTGGTTTGAAAGGATATACCTACTTACTTGTCAGGTAGTCTCATATAAATTTTATCAAAATCCGTTGTTTAGTTTGGGGTAGGGGGGATGTAGGTTTTTAGTTTTAAAAAATTATACTAACTTCTTATAAATATTGACTCCAAAAAACGCGACTTCACTCGTTGATATCTTGGTTTATTGAAAAATTGATAAAAAATAACCTACACATTATATGGGAAATTCGTTAAAAGTATCTTATTTGATAATAGTAAATGGGATATGAAGCATTCAACTTTGTTTTAATGTATATAGGTGGGTAAGTCCGTTTTAATAAAATAATAATAGATTCACCGTATTTAGCATATAATATAATATTTAGCATATAATATAATCTTAGAATCTATCGATATTAAAATTTATGAAAATAGATGAATATTGTGATTTCACCAGCAAACTATAAAACTCTTTCGGAAAATGCATAAGGGTGACTAGTGCATTTCAAACCGCATAAGAATCGTACAATAAATAAAAGACTTACAATATTAATTAAATAATCAAATTACTCGTATCAATAAATGTAGTGACGTACTTAGATAGTTTATCAATAATGTCACCAAAACCGGTTAAAATGGAAAATTGAATTCCGGCTTAAGTTCCTAAAAGGAAATGAGGTTGATGTTAGCAATTAAATTAAAATTAATTTCTAACACTATGATATAAGTATATGTATATTATAACTCTTATTTGGAATATTTATTTTGATGTTATTCTTCGAAAGATAAGACAACGTTTTTCTAATAATTCAGGATACTTCCTATACATGCTATTGAACCAAAGGCAAAAAAATCTGAATAATCGATATTAAAAAAAAACTATTGTCTAAAAAAAGTTTTTTTTTTTATTCATGGCTTGAATGTTTTACATTTAGGTAGTTTAGGCATATAAGGTATTAATATATATGCGCAATTCGTTGATTTGACCTGACCAACAAAAAAACTTAATAGTTATACCTTAACTTAAGGTAATAGTTTTCCTTAATATTCATAATCAACTTTTTATTTCAATTTATAAATCAAACTATCATATCAACTAATATTGATAACATATTAATATCTAACGGCGTACCTAATAAATAAAATTTCTATTATTCGCAGTGATCCATTCTTATTAGTACCTATCCATGTATACACTAACGAAGGTTACAACTGATCAGATAAAGTTGTAATTTTCAAGTCGATTAAACGGAACACGTTGCGGTAAAAAAGTACAAATTGGTCATCGAAATCTTAATTACCTTCCGACAAGTTATTGAAGGGCTGATCGGCCATGATTAGGAGCTTATTGCTAATTAAATTATTCTGCATTCATTTTATATTACACTCGTGACTCTTACAGTTATGTAAATACTCAAGAGTCGAGTGGTCAATAAAGATTTGAAAGGCGTAATGGAATTGGCAGGTGAGGGTGTGCGATGAGTTGCATCACATTAATGTTGTGTTTTCTGTCAAGTGATACCGTGTACGTACAATTTAAGAATTTGATTCACTTATTCAAGAATTTGATGACTGAACTTGTTCTGATTATAGTCACTGACACTGACTATAATAATAATTTAATTTATTTCTTTTGATAAATCCTTCTATGTTCGTCTGAGAGAAAAGAAAAAACTTAGAATGTACCAGCTGCTTCTCTTTCTGTGCAGATCGTAGAAGCCGAAGTAGAAGGGAATGGAAACTTTCGGAAAGTTAGGCAGTATCCTCTCGTCCAAAATACCTCAGTACCTCAACCACCTTGCCTCAAGATGAAAGTGTTTAATGTGACCAAAGTGTGTTACCAGTGATGACTTATGGCTTTGAAACGTGGCTCCTTACTACGAGTCTTATAAGAAGGCTTAGGTCGCTATGCTCTGTGTTTCTCTACGTGATCGAAGCAGAACTGTAGAAGAGCTAAGGTCAGTGACATAGCCCAGCGAATTAGAAGTTCCAGAATGCCAGCAAGTGCAGCGCAGGCACCCACCAACTAGATGGGCGGACGACCTTAGCAAGGTTGCAGAAAAACACTGAACGCAGGCCGCTTCCAATCGGTCGTTTTGGAAAACCTTGGGGGAGGCCTTTATCCAGCAGTGGACTGCCTGTGGCTGACATGATGGTAATGATCGAGGGAATGGGCCAAATGCGAATTTGTTAGTCAATGCGGCTTTGCTAGCTCATCACTTTTTTGATTTCATTTTCCACCTTCTCGCTCACCATCACGCTAAAAGTGGCTCTGGTCGCTGTCTGCTAGAGTCGTAAGACGTAAAATGCTCTGGGATAAATACGTGATAGACATATATAATTTAAGGGAAATAAGTATAATCTACAATAGATGATGTTTATCTATGTTTGTTGTGAAGTATTTGTTAAAAAATATAGTATAGTATAGTTGAGTTAGTATCCCAAAACCACAAGTCTCGAATTTACCTTAGGGCTAGCTCAATCTGTGTGATTTATAATAATATATTTAAAAAAATAGTTTTAAGAATTGTCACGCGTTAGATTTTTTTGCCAAAATTGGTTTTTTTGGTATGCAATGAAAATTTTGCGACCAACTGACTTAGTTTTTATAAATACTTTCTATAAAAACCTTTTTGTGGAAATTACTGTTTACCGATTTTAACGGTAGACCGTCATATGCTAAACGTTGGTGCAATAAGTACCTTATTCATAAAATTATTTGAATGGATCTAAATATTCACAAAATTGTAAATGAACATTTTCATTTTAATCTCATTTAAATGAAATTAGACGAGCCCAAACTTTTCGGGATAAAAAGTATCATTATATATCAAATGTAATAAGCTATTATATAACATGCATCTTTTTATCCAACCTACCGTTTTTCGTGATCGTGTAACAAACATCAAAAAATCTGGATTATTACACTATCGTCTATCATGGATCACTTTCATTTTCATTAAGTGTTAAATTTTGTATAAAAAGCTACTGAAAAGCTACTTTCCCGAAAAAATAACAAAATAGAAAAAATCATCTTTTCATAGTAATTCGATAGCTAATTGCTCGCTACATTGTATAGGTATGGAAGATTTTCATATTAGGTTGGGGAAAAAGTCTTTTCGCATATAGTATGTATGAATTTGTAATAAAACCACTTTAGCTATACTATTTGTACCTGGCTGGTTTTATCATTTTTATCATTTAAAAGTTTAAATTTTAAAGAAGATAATTCCAAATTTAAATTAGGAAAATGCGTGATTTTCATTTGTTTTTCATACCGTCAAGATGAGTAAATCTAATGAAGAAATTAGATACATTTTAAAATTTTACTACCAAAAAGGTAAAAAGGTCATGGTCAAAGGCCGGTCGGGCTTCACAGACTGTGGCGAAACCCGGGTTAACTCGCAACAAGGTGATGCTGTGTGTGTGGTGGGATTGGAAGGGCATTATTCATTATGAGCTGTTACCACCAGGCAGGACCATCGATTCAGAATTCTACTGCGAACAACTGATAAGATTAAAGCAAGAAGTTGAGAGAAAGCGGCCGGAATTAATCAACAGAAGGAGTGTGGTTTTTCATCATGATAACGCTAGACCTCACACATCTTTAACCACTCAGCAAAAATTAAGAGAGTTTGGCTGGGAGGTGTTAATGCATCCGCCGTATAGTCCTGACCTGGCACCTTCAGATTTCCACCTGTTTTGGTTCTCTTCAGAATTCTTTAGGCAGTGTCAGGTTAACATCACGAGAGGACTGTTAAAACTACTTGACGCAGTTTTTTGATCAGAAGCCCCAAAATTTCTATAGCAATGGTATCATGTCCCTACCTATAAGATGGCAAAAAGTTATCGAACAAAATGGTCCCTACATACTTTAGTTAAATGTAAATAAACTATATTAAATATGTTATGAATTTTGATATAAAATGCGAAAAGACTTTTTCCCCAACCTATTATATTGCTTTTCATCGTGCTGGTCTGGGAGAAAATAAAAGAGGAATGAATCTGAATCATGTTAATGTGATGCGGAAACCAACTCGTAACTATTTTGATCCCTTTTACATCTCAGCACAACGTGGCCTTCGAGCCCTGGACTCAGTCTACCCCGTTAGGGATAGAGACGTTATAATGTTCCTGTATCAGTGTGTACTATTTCAAGAGGTATTGTCTGATACCTCTCGAACTGGTTCAAATGTTTTTGTCAGAAACTTCATCGCGGGATTTAACCTACTTTTAAAAGGAAGTAGCAGGTTATCAATTCGTCGCGATCTTTTTTTATGTATGTTCACCGACTATTCAAAAATGCCTGAACTGATGTTTTTTTTTGTTTGAAAGGGTGTACTTGTCAGGTTGTCGTATAGAAAATTTATCAAAATTGATTGTAGTTTGAGAAAGTCGGTTTTTGGTTTTGAAAAATTACTATAAGTATAAAAACCCGCGATGAAGTTTCAGACAAAAAATGTAGAGAATGATACAAGCACCTTCTGCAAAGATTTTTCAAACACGATCTAGTTCCCACATTGCAAACCTAATACTTTCTTATTCTGCTAAACCTGCTACTATCATGATGATACACGCACGAATTAATAAAATATTGAGAAAGCTTTTATAGTATTGTATGCAACCCTTGTATAAAACGGTTCAAAAAATGCGAGTGGCGCAGGTTATGATGCGCGCCTTGGCGAGCATCGTAAGGAGTCGCCATCGCCACGGAGCATTTTTTGACGTCCTTATACAATGTTGCATACAATACTTTTTGTATGACTATATTTACTAAATAAAATACAAAAATAAACAAATATACGGTAGATACGGTAGGTATATAAGGTAGATTCTAGATACTAGATTAGTGGTAATTTTTACCTATGGTTTTTTTTTTAATTGACGCTTCCTTTAGTGACAATATAAAAAAGTTTTCCTTATTTCGAAATTACATAATTTATTTCGAAAAGTTTTATTTTTAATACGAACTGTATGAATTCAGTTGTTTGTTTAATTGGTAGTTGTGCTTTTTTTGTTAAGTTAGTGTTGATCGAGCGAAACCATAACCTAAGTGCATCTAAATAGGTACTATGGTGCATATATCTAAAGAAAAACATGTCTAGATCGTTGGCTGGGAGAATCTTTTTGGCAAAATAACGACACATGTGCTATTAGACAGTAAAGACTTTTCTGAAATCACATTATCTATGTTCTTATATTAGTGTTCGAGACCATTTAAAGGACATTGTAACAGTACAGCAGTAGAAAAACTTGATTTTCTACTCCTGTACTGTTATCTGTCTTTAAAATGGCCCCGAACACTAATATAAGAACATAGATTATATGATTTCAGAAAAGTCTATAGTCTATACCTAATATAATAGCACATGTGTCGTTATTTCGCCAAAACGATACTCCTAGCCATAGACCTATAACTTTTGGAACGAAGTTCCTTACGGCAGGCTTGGAGGAGATAGGGATTTTGCTGCACGACCGAACTGAAAAAAATGTGATAGTAAAACCGTAAGGATGACCTCGTTAAATAAAACCGTTAAATGAGACGTGCGCAGGCGCGACAGTCGTATACACAAGCGAGTAGTGTATAATACCTTTCTCTTCTTTTGCAAATTGTGTCGATTCTACATTAGCCGAAGGAACTTCGTTCCTACCTGGTGTCCCACGACACCACAATTCTTTTTTTCTTTAGATCTACCATACTGCTAAAATGATAAAATCGATATTTTGACATATGGTGCCATTTTTCAAACGTGGAGTCACTGAACAAACGGTTTTTTGTATGAAAAAACATACATTCATACTTTTCTTTGTTTATTGTTGGATTTATTTTAGTAAATGTAGTCGTAGAAAAAGTATTGTATGCAACGTTGTGTAAGTATGTCAAAAATGCTCAATGGCGTCTCCTTACGATGCTTGCCAAGACTCGCATCGTAACCTGGGCCACTCGCATTTTATGAACCTTCTTATACAACTGTTGCATAAAGTACTATTCAATATCATGATGTTGAATATTATATCTCTCAATTTATATTTTTTTGATCAAATAAAGCAGTCCGGAATAAAAGGTTAAAAACAAATTAAAAATTTTAGAAAAATCAGTAACATAAACGTTATAAACAAATTAGGTACGAGTGCAGTTGAGTTTAAAACTAATAAGCCTGATATGACTTTATGTATAAAATTATCTGATCTGACTATTAAAATAATCGTAAACATGTAACTAAAATGTTTCGAAATTATTAAACTAAAAAAATATAATATTTATTTAAATCTTTAGGTAATTTTGTTAAATCTTTTACATACTAAAATAGTATTTAAACATTTTTCTCTCTATCACCCCGTAACTCTACGATAAAGCGATCTTAAATTTTTATATTTAAAATGAAAATGCTTAAAATTTATCCATAAACAGCGATAATATTTATTCAAATGTTTAGGTAATTTTGTTAAATCTTCTACATACTTAAATAGTATTTAAACATTTTTCTCTCTATCACCCCGTAACTCTACGATAGAGCGATCTTATACTATAAGAAGTATTTAAAATACAAATGCTTAAAATTTATCCAAAATTCCATTGGAAAACATTTGATGAAATAATATAACCTTTTAAAATAGGTACAAAAAGAGTTAATATTATTAAATTTTAGTAATCTGACCTTTTATGTCGTCAGTAGTAACGTCGTGGTTCTCCTTGTTGGCCTGTATCTTCTCAATGAGGTGTTCCAGCCTGCTGCTGTTTCCCTTGAATAACATGATCATGTCGCCCGACCGCCCGACCGACTCAGCTCGCCGCAGATTGCAGGTGCATCAGGGCCACTTTATTTCGGACTTTTTGCGAATGCGGTTATCGTGAGTGCGAATTAATGGGACGCGTGTCCGACAGCTGCCACTTATTGAGGGGCGCACGAGCTTCCTTCACGGTTATTATTTGGGTGCCTGCTACCTTAATTAGCGACAGTCATTGCCGTGCACCTTTATGTTCCGGGTACAGGTGAGTGCTATTATCAGAGCGAAAGGACTGTAATAATAATTACGGAAGTCAACAAGTTTTTGTATCGGAAAGGTTTTGTAGGTTGGAGCGGCACGCGCGGCAAGTCCGGCGTGTGCGTTGCGACTGCGGTCTCCGGAGCACCGGTGGGCGAGTCGCAGCACCTCGGTCCTGGAGCACCCTGCGCCCCGCCTGCCCGCCCCGCCCACACCAACTCCCCCCACTTGCACCCACTATTTGGTTCATAAGATAGTCAAACCAGAATGTATTTTAAGCCACTATTGTAGATCACTAAAATGACAGTCAGTACAGTCTGAAAACCTTATCATACTAGGTCTGAACTTGTGTCTACTGCTCAAGAAACTATTGAAAGGTAATTTGCCATATTTATTTACAACTAGTTTTCATTCGTGAAAATTTCATCGTAAGATTTAAGATAATATTCTTGGAATTTACAGGCGCACGTAAAGAATACCCGTGTAAATGTTAACAAGGGTCTTAATTTGAGACTTTTTACTGATACAGCGCAAAAGTATGTTTTTAACCATTGTCTTCAATTCTGCGTACGTCAAATGTGAGTTCAATAATTCCCAGGGCACCGAGAATCAATCGTGTGTTTGACAGGCGTAGAGTTTCATAATAGCGTGCGAGACGTCGCGAATACGGCGCGACTAATCAACCGAGTGACAGGAAAATGACGCTAAAAGATACTAAAAGCTTTTCGAATATGTGGAGACTATAGGAAAACTGGCTGAGGATTTTCCTCAGCCCACCCACGGCGGGTGGGCGCGGCCAATGGGCGCTGTCGCCCCGCGCGCTCCGCGCCCTGCACTACTGCCACTACGAACAATAAAATTCCACTTCTTAGATTTTCGTTTTCGTTGCTTATTGTGCTGCCAGTTAGGTTATGTTTTATTTCTTGTCTGACTTTGGATGCTGTTGTAGTACCGTAAAATTTAAATGTTCCTAAAGATATATTTGTTAGGAGTGTCATTCTGAATTTCGACAGTTATTATTCCGATACAGTCCCAAAAAAGCTTTTACGACTTTAGAGTAGTTTTTCACTGGTGGATAGTAAACTTGTTATTATAGTAAAACTAAAATACTAAATAAACTATACTTAATAAACTAAAAAGAAATGCTATATTTCTAACATAACTGTTTGTATTTAATACAAACGAACGAACAAAAAATTACTGAAATGTGTATATCTTAACCAAAAATACAGTATAGTGACTAAAATTATTATATTTGTGGGTAGAGTCTCAAGTTAAGATTCGAAATTTGAATAGCCTTTTTACCTCCTTAATTATGTAGTTTGTAATGCAACAGTTGTCTAAGAAGGTTCAAAAAAAGCGAGTGGCACAGGTTACTATGCGAGCCTTGGCGAGCATCGTAAGGAGACGCCATCGAGCGTTTTTTGACGTACTTATACAACGTTGCATGCAATACTTTTTCTACGACTATATTTACTAAATAAAATACAAAAAGAAACAAAGAAAAATATGAAAATGTTTGACATGTTTGGCAGATACCCAGGTAGGGATCTATGGCATAGATTTAGACAGTAAAAAATGCTAGGTCTATCTATGGCAACCTTTATTTTTTAATGACGTTTACTTACCGTAATGACTATGACTATATTTATGATCTAAGGACTATATACAAAGACCAGAAATATTTTTTTACGTTCAACTATTTTCAAAGAGCTAATTGCAGATAATACAGTCAAAAAAAAATTTTTTTTACTATTTTATTTTGATAAGTTTCAAAGATCACAAAAAAGAAATATTGATTATTAATTGTAGGAAAGTTTTATTATGGTTTTATTTTTAATATAATAAGTTTATAGATGCGTTTTTTTTGTTAAGTTAGTGTTGATCGAGTAAAACCTTAACCTGAGTGTAATTTACATTTTAGCAGTATTTATTTATTAGAGCAGTTAGGGGCATAGATCTAAAGAAAAAAAAGTCTATGGTTAGGCATATCTTTTTGGCGAAATTACGACAGTGTGCTATTATGAGGAATATAGTTATAGACTTTTCTGCAATCATATTATCAAATCAATTTTCTTTTATTAGTGTTCGGGACCATTTAAAAGACAGATAACAGTACTACAGCAGAAAAAAATTATATGACTTATGTTTATCTGCTTTGTTATATCTGCTTATTTTTTTACTTATTCAGTTATGGATTAAAATTGTAACTAGAACTAAAATTAATGAACTAAACCGGTAAAAAAAACGGCTATTACAATTTGGAATCTTTACTTAGGTCTACACACATATTAAATATTTGTAAAGTTAATATAGTGTATTTTTATCAAGATACATGTTTTAGTACACATTTGAATTGATTTGAATTTGAATTGAATTGAACTTGAATTGAATTGATTTTAATACAAAAATTATAATCTAATCATAAATTGACACTGCCGCACATCTTGACATGGCTGACTGAGCAGACAATAGAATTTAGTACCTACTAAAATTATTCAGATTCGTAAATATAAATTTTAGTAAAATGTTATGATTTTATTAAGGCGCTGCAAGCGGTCACTGGGAGTCCAGCGATGGCTCCTCGGGGTGCGATCGGCCGCTCCGTTGCCTTTTAGTTGTGAATATATTACGGATTAGAGGCGACACTCTGTAATTCGAGGATAAACTCTCGTAACCGCTCAAGTGCCCCTTGGCGGTTTGTTAGTGAACCTCGAAGGTTTACGGAAAAGTGTTCCTATGACGTAAAATAATATGTATTGGCAAGCATACCTTAGCCAAATCCATTTGTAAGAGAATACTAATTATGATGTATTACCTATAGTATGTATTTATATAATATTCTTGAGAATGCTTTTAGCGTAGAGTCCGCCTAGTTTTTAATCGTAACATTTTAATGTTTACATATACCTTCATTGAACGGTACAGTAATAACTGTGAACATTATAATGTATATCTCTAATAAAATAATAATAATTGAACTCTTTTGTTAAATAAAAAAGACCATAACTAAGTACGCAGGAAGAAAAAAAGAATCATAAAAACAATTGATAAAAACAACTAAAACTGACACAAAATTGAAACAGGTGAAGGTGTTTTTATCAGAATCATTGCGCACTAATTATTTAAAGTATTTATTATTTTTTATCAGTTTCAGTGCAGTGATTTATGTAATCAGTGAAAACGCTTAGAATAAAGGTCGCATCTTGTCCTAAGTAAAGAACAATCACAAAATAATGTTTTAGTTAGGTTTCTTTGGTAACTTATACTATACCACAGCTGGGAAATGAGTTCCACGTCTCTTTAGCTAGGTTTTCGTCTTACACTTGGAATTTTGGAAGGTAGGGTAGATTGTTTTATTAATAAACTTAGGTACTTAATATTTGATTTTTGTTTGTTATCTCTTAATAACAAATAGCATACTGTCTACGGTAGAGTCCTCAATTTACGTTGCCATCTCTACCATGTAACGATGTTACAATAAACCTCATCCTTCATGTTCCCGTTTACCTTCTTTTCCGTTTTTTAAATAATAATTTCATTTTCAAATTCAATTTTTAAATTTAAGATTCCTTCCCCATCATTCTGAATCATTCCACTACCATCTCTCGAGCTGATTACATCTATATCAGTATTGTAAATTTATAATAAACAAAATAACTTTACTGTCTATTTCTCTCAAGCTCTCCCTTACGTACCTTACCTACCTCTTTATGTAGGAGCTCTAACTGTCCCAGCTAGTGCGCAACTACCTACCTACTAGGAGCTCCTACAACCTTATATAATATAGCTTTAGCATCTTCAACTTCGTATAAAAGCAAACAAACGATGAATAGCCATGCGATCTTACGTCTAACGTTAACATCTGCTAGCTAACAGGCTAATTGTCGGGCACATCACAATAAGACGCGCTCTTCTCTTGCAATAACAAATTAATGAACATTAAACATTCACGTTCTTGGTTCGAGGCGAGATTGACATCGAGTTGTCGGGCGCAGCTACAAAAGGGTTGAGCATTAATACTTTAGCGGGCACCTCACTCGTGACATGGCCGATTAGTCTGTCACTGAGCCAAATCTCCGGCCTGAATAAAGTATTATGAAAAAGTGCTCCTTATCTCCACGTCCGGCCTCTGCCGCGGTCGCGCTGATGAGGGTCTGAAATATTTTCACTTGCTTCTTTAAGCTTGCAACGGATGGGTACCTACAAAGCATAGGGTGTTATTGTGTAGTATTTAGGAGCAAAAAATTTGTGCTCAAAATAGGATACATGACAAGTGTCACAGTTGCATATATACAGGGTGTTAGGTCCCAAATTGAATTGGCGGACAAAAAGAGTAAACTGCTATCTTCCCTTTAACAACTCCCGTGCCCTGCGAATTTTGCTTTTTAATTTTTTAATTTTTTCAACTGCTTATCTTTTTATTAAAAACCGGCCAAGTGCGAGTTGAACTCGCGTAGAGAGGGTTCCGTACAATGCTAAAGATTTTCCATAAGTGAACGTATTATATTAAGTTTACCACTTTATTTTCAATTGATAAAATTATTATATTATTTTTCCTGTAATTTGCAAGCAATGAACTATATTTTGTATTATTTTCAAAATTTTTGGCTCAGTAGTTCCAGGCTGGGGAATGGTCAATTTTCATCTTTTTTCATGAATGAAATCAAATCTATTTATTTTAAAATAATCACAAAAATATATTTGAGATCCCCATAACGAGTCCTTTCATTTGATATATGACACAGTAAGGTTTGCAAAACTATTTTTTTAACTTTTTGTACGGAACCCTAAAAAAAACAAATTCTACATTCAAATACAAATTTCAAAAGATATATTAGGTAGTCGTAGACTCGAAATTTTAATTTTATTTTGATGTTTCTTGTTGTAGGGTTCTTTTAAATTCAAAAGCGCTGGCACTAGTCGTCTAGTTATTTGTTTATTTGCAAAATTTAGGAATATCTAAAATTTAAATAAAAACTTCGGCTTTACATGGCTATTAAAAAAAACCAAATCTTGTAATTCCCTCAATTTTTTTCTAGTTTTTTTTTTATCTTGCTAATGATGTGCTACATTCGCATTATTCGAATTTGCAATTGTAAATTATGCGGATTCGCAAAATTTACGAAACTGTGTTTAAAAATATTTTTGCAACTACATTAGAATCATATAAAAAATTCTGCAGAGCATGGGTGGTGTTAAAGGGTTTGAAAGGATAGCAGATAACCCCTTCAGTCCGCCATTTCAATTGGGCACACGAAGGACCAAACACCGAGTATAATTCTGATTACGGTGATACAATACCAATGAAACTTTTCGAAGCTACTTAAACTGCAACTGAATTTAAAAATATGAAAGAAAAAATAGGTAAGTAGTAAATATTTTTATGACTTGTTTTGTTTGAGAAAAACTCGTTAAAAATAACCACATACAGACACCACGAGCCGCGTTGTAAAATGAATTCGTCATTTACCTTACGATTACAAACCTAATTACTAAGCTTCATTGCAAAATAAATCAGTAAATTTTACATCAACTGTTTTCATACATTTCCCAAGTGCCGCGACGCCTGAAGCGCAGAGACTCAGCAGCTGCATATTTCATGAGCCACTGACACTGCGGCCCTTCGAAAGATGCTAATGTTCAACCCTTGATTTGGACGGCACGAGTGCTACCGCTATCGTCCCATTAAATTTGTATTGTATTGTTTGTTCCCATGCTATATTTCATTCACATTACATTCGAGTTATAGGGATTACTGATATAATCGGTATGACATAAAAATTTACAATGAGTATAATGAGACCGCTCAGATAATTTCTACCAAAGTATTTATTAGTTGACATTATTTGGTAGAAAATGTCTAATATAGTCTTCTATACTTAGCGAGTTCCTGTTTGCATTCTACGCTACTGCTTAGGAGACGGGGGGGTGCGCTTTCTTACTTTTAAATCGAGAAGAATTAGCTGGAACAGTTTAAACGATTTGGCTTTAATTAAACCGTGCGCGTAGTTTGAACGGATCGCCGCCCGACTTCAACCTTCCTTTGGAAAGCAACTTTGTAGCACGTGTATACTCTCGTGTATCAACTGGATTCCCAAAGAGAGTTGCTAAATATTGTATCCATATATGCTGTAGATTTTTTTTGTAGTAAGTAAAAAAATCTTTCTGCGACTGTTTTATTTATTGTGATCATAAATATTTTTTATTTCATCTACATCCTACATCCTCCTAGATTGGATTAACAATTTTAACTAATCATGACGAATGAGAAACGAAATATCACATTACAAAAAATCTAAATTTAGACATTTGTGAGCATGATGAACCTGCGATGTCAACAAACACCCAACCTTTTTTGTGTCCCTACCTGCGGGTCCCTAGAGTCCTGCGGATGAGAGTGATGGGACCCACGCACGTCTGTTCCCGTCCCAATAAATCAACGGGACAGCCTCGAAATGTCATTCCGATGGATTAGTACGTCGTTATTCTCCCCTTTTATGTTGTTACACCTTCCTCGTAATCCATTACGTCTCTATAAGTAGAAAAGCACACATGCAAAAGATTTAACTGATATTATTTTAAAAAATAACTGATGTTTTAGTAAAATATTTGCATTGAATACTTTGATACAAAATCAGTACTGAAATCAAAATGAATTTGACAACCTTCTTTGCAGCTCATATTGGTCCACTGCTGGACTAAATGTCTTCCCCAATCAAGGGCCCGTAATGACCACACTGGGTTTGTGATCGCAGCAAATGGTAATAAGTCTTGTACAGAGGGTTCTGCTGGATGCTGCCCGCTATACACAATCACTACACGACTTCATGAAAGTAATCATAACAATATAATAAAATTACTTACACACATGTCAATGCGTGAAATGAGACGAAATGCTTCTAATATTTACATCAGTCTACACTCCGTACGGTTTACTTTTCGTTTTGTTAATATATGATGCGTAGGTACTCATAATATTCTTGTAAATAACTAGCCAAGTGCGAGTCGGACTCGCGCATGAAGGGTTTTTTTAATTTTATTTATTTATTTATCTTCATACACAAATACAATTGCAATGGCACTAATGGCGTACTTAAAGCCTAAGGCCTTATCTACCAGTCAACCAAACGGGTGATGTAGAGAATGACAGGGGTAGTGCAAAACTTGAATAGGTATATGGCGAAAAAAATAACTATATGTTGCGTACCATTATCTATAAAAAATCATGTTTGTTGTGTTGGAGCCTTCCTTAAATATTTATGTTTTTAGTATTTGTTGTTATAGCGGCATCAGAAATGCATCATCTTTGAAAATTTCAACTGTCTAGCTATCACGGTTTATGGGATACAGCCTAATGACAGAAAGACAGACAGACAGACGGACAGTCGACTCTTAGTAATAAAGTCCCGTTTTTACCCTTTGGGTACGGAACCCTCAAAATAATCGTTCATCTATTCATATAATTATTACTGCATTAAATATAAAATAATTTAATGTAGATACACGTACTATAATTTGATACAGTAAACTTTTAAAAAATATTAGTTTTTATTCTAATTATTTATAACGCATTTCACACTACTCGAAGAGCGTAAAATGAGGGCCACACAAGCAAATAATCGATAGGGGTGTTGTTTTTGTACACAGATTGCGGGTGAGATAGCGGCTACGGGGTGGTCCGTCGCATGATATGGCACTTAGCATACTCGTAGATGGACATTGATACTATAAGGTTTAATTTCATTTTTTTAAACACCGTAAAGAACTCGTTTTTAAAGTTCTTACCTAAATACTAACCGTAAAAAAATCCCCAGCCATTCTATTTTCTATCTATTCCACCTTTAACAAGTGGCGTAATGGTCAACACGCTAGATCGCCAATCCGGAGGATCTGGGTTCAATACCCAAACAGGGCAATTTGGAAAATGTCCATTTTCAAATTGTCCTGGGTTTTAGATGGGTCTATCAATGTATGTTTTTATTACAAAATATAGTATTGTTGAGTTAGTATTCCATAATAAAAGTTCAAACTTACTCAATTAGTGTGAATTGTCCTTATAAATAAAAAATAATCTTCATCAGGTATTGATTATAAAAAAATTGCGTTTGCTTGTCTGTTTGTTTCATTGCTAAATACTCATTTATCTCACAAAAATGTTATTTTATTTAGGATTCAATACCGTGTGTTTTCACCAAAATATTTCACAACTATGATGCGCGTGAAACGAAATATGTATTAGCTCTAACACCGACAGACCCTACAGCTTATTATGCCTTTGCCTACATACTAAAACATTTGTCTTTGTTGGTTCAGTTTTCTCTATTAAATGAACTTCCATTTTCATTTTCTTTTCATCTCAATTAGCAAAAAATATTTCCCACTTACTTTAAATTATCAAAAATAGGTAGGTTATATTGAGGGGTATGATGATTGCATTAGGCGACGACGTCGTGACGAACGTTAACACACGTAACCACAAATGGGCGAGATGCCATCACGGCCGTGTAAATGCTCGTAATAAACACTCTTCCACAAAATGTGACCGCTGCCCCGCTGATATCATCAGCCCTGCGTGCTAAGGCAATAACTACTTCTGTAGGTACCATATTCGACAGCTCTCAATCACGATTAAGGTTGCTTGCAAAGACGTTTGGGATTTATTGCGAATGTTATCTTTTGTTATTATTTATTAGATTATCGGTTTGTTGGTAACTTCCTTGGCATCAAATATGTCACATAATAACAACGCAGAGACGAACTAGATACATGATACGCTGCGTCACGTCTCCGCGGAGATGCTATCCCAGACGGCGCGTATTCTGTTGTGCGCGTTACATCTCACACGAAATAGGTCAATTAAGACGTGGGAGTGAACCCTACGTGACCGTAACGCCTGATCTCCTTTAATGATATGACGCGGTGCTACGTTTCACGCCTTTGTGTTTTATAAATGGCCGCCAGAGTCACGAGTAAATTAAATTGTAAGCAGGAAAGACTCCTCAAGTAAAGTTGTCAAACAACCCTTCAATATATCACAGTCAAGAACAGTTTAATATGAGGGCGCGAGCCCTATAATGCCTTTTACTTGCGTAAACAACGGACAATGTCTACCCCAAATGAGAAGCACCATTAGCTTCATTGATAAACTTAAATTGTTCGACTACAGCATTGTACTGAATATTGCCAACTCCTTTGTGTCATCACGAAACGAAATGCCGACCGCAAAGTTTTTGTGAGTCAATGACAGCGCGGTGCTCCGTGGGAAACTGCCCAGTAGCAACAGTGCGTCTTCCAGACCGGCATGACTGGCTGGTATAGAAATCGGTGGAACGAACCACGAAGCATGCTCTAGGTGACGATCTGCGTGGCCTCGGCGCCTACTACGCCGAGGTCGCCGCAGCGCCCGATGCTAGGGTATCCAAAATTTTCAGCTGTTCGAAGAGCTTTTTATCATTCGTGAGAGGAAAATTTAATTAGGTATTGCAAGGTTGTGACGAACCCTGAAGTTAGTGTGCTATTGTCGACATATCATGCTCGGTAAGTATATATTGATAACTAGAACAGCAACTTAAAGTATAGATAATTAAAAATGGAGACAAATGCATATTTAGAAAACTCTCCTACAGTAAATAACGGACTATTACACGAAAGGCACGGGTACAGGATTTCCCTATTGGATTAGATAAAATACAGGGAACTTTCTCAATTCTATCAAAATTTTATTTTGAACTCCAATTAAGAATAGTAAAAATGGCAAATTTATTAGGTAAAAAGATATTTTTCAAAGTTCATAAGGGTAATTCCTGAATTTTATCTAATTTTTATTTGAAACTCCAAATAAAAATTGTAACATGTTATTATTAAAAATATATTTTTTAAAACAGCTTTTTTTTAAAACAATGAACATAAAAGTTTAAAGTGCTCCTCAAGACGAATAAAATGAGCCCAAACTCGATAGGGTGGCGTCGTTGTATTGCAGAGTTCCTATAGTTACCTTCCGGCTTCATTATCAGATCCGCTTCATATCATCGTAATATTGCATTGTCACGCGATATACGTATGCGTGCAATATTTCAGCTCAATCGGAATCCGGGAAGTGGATCAAGTTTAACTTACAAGGTTTGATTACAGAGAGACAGACAACGGGACAGATAAAACTAAAGAAAATTTTGTAACAATGGCAAATTTCTAGGAAAAGTAGTTTTTTTTAATTAGCTACGCTATACTTTTGCATACATGTCAAATCTGAAGAAGGCAAGGGCTGTAAAAATACTTCAACACTCTCGTCTCTGCATAATGTTGTGATGATATGTCAAATGTCCTAATAAAATTCTACTTGATATGTACCACAGTAGTAACGAATCTGCGACAATACAGTTGTGTGGCCGCTGGTCGTGATCTCGGATTGCCACGCCGCCGGCCGCCGAGTCACGCGGCCCAGTGTCCAGCTCTTGGTGAGTTACCGCATTAGGCCGCACGACCCTGCCACGCTTGCCGATTTGGTGACTGCCTTTGAATACTTTTTTACCTAGCAAGAAATATGGAGCACTTGGTTGAACCTGAACCAATTCGTGACTTATGCTGTTATTTTGGGACAATTTCGAGGTAAATCTATGATACAAATGACAAAGACATGAACTTGTACATGTTACTTATTTGGTGCCTTTTTTAGTTACTTTATAACTAAAGAAAAACAAGAGGTAAAAATTACTATGAAAGATAAAAATATACATAAACTTTTTTTTTATTGTCGGTAGTCTTAAACCTGAAGATTCTCTATTAATTAAATAAACCGGTGCAGATCATTTATGACACTGAAGCAATTTGGGCTATACGTCGCTTTTTTTTTTCTTCACTATTCTTTTTTTTAAACTATTAGTCCACCGCAGGACCTCTTTATCTTCTACTGATCCAGATACCATCATACCAGCCGACAGAATTCATTGGTTCAATGAAATCGGCTGCAATTTGTGTGGGTGACTCGAGTGATTGCGCGGTGCGCGTGCGCAAGGCGAATCGGCACGTAGTTCCGGCGGCAGGTGATGCTGGCTGCGGTCTCGCCTGGTCGACCAACCACCTGCACTGGCTGCGCAATGCTCAATCACACCACCTCGATACGAGGGTCAAGAAATAACGCCTTCTGATTGTTTTTAAGTGGAAATGAAAACGTGGAAATCGAAATTATTTTGATCGGAGCTTCTTTGCGTAACCACTGTGGTACTGCCCGCTATCTCATCTCGCCCGATCAATAAAGGACCTACTTTATACGCAATAGGTACTCAATCACTACTAAGCACGTGAAAGTAAATTCGTTGGTGTGTTCATTGTTTTCGTTTAAGTTGTATATAAATTAAATATCAGCGTAATAATTGTCGAAGTCACAGAAAAGTTCGGCATTATTTCTTAAAAATTTGGTGCACCAAATTTCCAACTAAAATAATTTTTAACATATTCTAATCTTTTTTTATAATCCCTTTGACAATCAAATCAAAACTTCTTAAACAATATCTCAGAGATAAGTTTGAAGAAATATTTGCATAAGTGTTAGGTAAATCTCGGCTATCCGTATATGCAGGAAGCGCGGCGAGTTGGGAGCGTCCGGCAGTGATCCGAATTTCCGGAGGCCACAACTTGCTTGGGAGCCGCTAGATGGACTTCCGCCTTTTAACTGCTCCTTACAAGACACAACCCTCGCTTATTTGATATTTATTGCCAAGGGCAACAATACTCGCTTAAAATTTATTGTAGAAGTAAGTTTATTTTGTAGAAAGTATTTATGTGTATACACAATAGAGAATTAGATAGGTATTATAATTTTCAACTAAGCAAAACAGGTAGTCCATTTCATTAAGACTCATCATCATCAGCGGCAATAGTCAAGTTCCTGAATAAATATTTATCTAATACTTTGAGACAAAAGTCAATCTGAGCCAGATCGTGGGATTAAAGCAAGGCAGTAAACATAAATCACAAGAAAGAAAAAAATGACTTTCTCATTCATCGCCTCCTGAAAGGCCTTTTACCATAATCACTAATCATTGATACAAGTAATTCGATGTTATAAAACCAGAAATAAAACTAACCTGCGCCTTCCTTCGTCAATGCGTAAACGCGATCGGAAACGCGTCCTCTCGGCATAGAATTTCCAACTATAAACTCGTATTCGCAGACTGTGAGCATGAACAAACAATAATAGACGTAGGGCCACAGGAAACGCTGGGGATGCCAAGATGAAAGCGCTAAACTATCACGCACAATGGCAATAACAATGGACGGGAGCAAACCCAAACTATACACCAAATTAATTTGTAAACATCGTCGCGTGCGTAGGAATCTGTGTTGTTACGTCATATCGCCATTTGGTGTTATTTAAGTTAACAATATATTGACCTACATAGGTACTTTATATTCTGAATTAAGTACCTAGCTTTTAACATGTCAGTTTTTTGTTATTATTAATTAGTCATACAACTATATTGAACATTTAATGTAATTTGACGACCTCTGTGGCCTAGTGGTCATCATGCCACGCTACCACACCGGAGGTCCCAGGTTCGGTCCCTGGTCAGGTCAAGATGGAAATGATTTTTTCAAACTGACCTGGGTCTTGGATGTTTATATAAATATGTATTTATTATAAAATATAGTATCGTTGTCTTAGTATCCCATAACACAAGTCTCACTTACTTTGGGACTAGCTCAATCTGTGTGATTAGTCCGTATATATTTTTTTATTAAAATAACCGTGCAGAATTATTGATTAATCTAAATTCAAAACCTCCAATTATATAACCATTGTAAAACCTAGGAAGACAAAGTACTCAAACTAAAACGTCAAAAAAACACCGACACAAAATGCTCAATTTAACACCATCCATTTAGTAGGTAGGTCATTAATGTGGTTAAAAATACGGAAGTTGATTTGATTGCCTCACAAAGTACATAATAGGCAGAATGTCGACGGTTAGTTACATTCGAAAATCGAATTGTTGATTAGTGATTACCACAGATAGTCGATAAATAGGGGGCTATAGCGATTAGTTGCGCACGCGTCGATGAAGACGTCACCGGTACACTTAACATCTGCACCTGGTGTCATTACGTTGTCCCCACCTGACTGAGATGGGATGCGTTGCGGTCACGGTACCAGTTATGGTTAACTACAGTTTAAGCAAATTTTTATTATTACGAGTAAAGAAGCTGGTTTTGATTTGGTTCATTTCGACGAACACTGCAATGATATATTTTTGCAACGAAATTTTAAATCAGTCAAATAGTACCGTTATTTTTTTTCATCTGTATAAAATAGACTTATACTTACTTAGTTCAGATACTCGTAAAAGTAAATATACGTAACTACCAAAGTGTCTTAACCTCATGTAATTAAAATTGTACGAAGGTTAACTTTTGATATATAGGTAAAAACAGCCTACCAGTACCTAGGTATGACTAATTTATAAAGTAAAAAATTCTTTGTGCTTTGAAGAATAGCTTATCTACGTCTAGTCAGTATTAGATACTTAGTAAATATATTCGTAAATGTAAACTCTACGTAAGTACCTATCAAAATTCCTACCTTATACCTAATGTGATTAAAATTGTACGAAGGTTAACCTATATTTAAGGTAAAAACAACCTTCCTACCAGTACTTAGGTATAAGTAGTTTATAAAGTGTCAAAAAATCTTTGTGCTTTGAAGAAGAGCTTTACCTGCGTCTATTCAGTATTACATACTCAGTAAATATATTCGTAAAAGTAAAATCTACGTACCTACCAAAGAACCTACCTTATACCTAATGTGATTAAAATTGTACGAAGGTTAACTTTAGATACATACATATGTAAAAAACATTGGTGACCTATATTTAAGGTAAAAACAACCTTCCTACCAGTACCTAGGTATGAGTAGTTTATAAAGTGAAAATTTCTTTATGCTTTGAAGAATAGCTTACCTGCGCCGAGTCAGAGTAGGTAGTTACTAACCGCTAAGAATTCAAATAAATGACTTAATTTGTATGAGAAATATGAAATGTAACAGCGAATGTAATCTCCACCACAATGAGGATGCTGATGAGCAATAACGACGTGAATGCGCCGATTTTCCGGCGCGGGCGTCGGAAACGTGACTCCGGCGTTTGGTGGCCGCCGCAAGCCCATCATACTCGATTAATTATTGTTCCCATAAAATCGAGAGCTCCGTATGTTGTTGCGCTAATGATGAAAGAATACATAGACTCTAATAAATTCGATGACACTGCAATAATCAAGTAGGTATTCTTATATCTATCATTCAGCATTGTTGTAAGTATAAGTATATTGTTGTGAAAGTAATGAAATAATACCTAATCAAAAAAATTGTTTAACACTTAAGTCATCAAAAATTGATCCCATAATACTAAGAGCTTATCTAGAAAGTATTAAAACATTGTTTTTATTAAATAAATTGATATAATTTTTTTTGATTTCTGTGTCAGAACGGTAAAACAGTCTAAATATATCTAAATATCAGATAGATACAAACCTTTATAATATCACATTCTAATCAACCCAATATTGAATTTGCAACTTAGATATCCTATTGAAAGGAGTAATATTGAGCCTAACTCTCATTGATAAGCCATGCTTTTACAACGCCAAACATATACCCCAATAGTAAAAAGTGTACCTACTCTGTCGCTCACAGTGGCAGAGCATCCTATTTTTGGGTGGTCGGCCGCCGAGGCTTCATTTCATGCATTTTAGCAGCCAATGCCGCAGCCTTCGAGATGATCACTCTGAACAAACATAATTAAAGTGGACTTAATTAGTAATCAATCGCTCATTTTTAAATGTGTTTTGTCAATGTTATGTAACGAACGATGATTTTCAGAAAAACAAATTTGAGTAGGTTTGAGAAATCATTTGGAATTAAATACTTTTACAGTATAAGGACATGATCACTGTGTCTGTGAGCTGTAGACTTTGCATGTCTTTAACCATATCATACACGACCTTTTACGACCTACGTGGCGTAGTGGTCACCATGCTAGTCCGCCAGCCAGAGGTTCCGGGTTCGATCACCGGTCAGGGCAAGTTGGATAATGGCCTTTTCAAATTGTCCTAGGTTTTGGATGTTTATCTATATATGTATTTGTTATAAAACATAGTATCATTGTATTAGTATCCCACAACATAAGTCTTGAACTTACTTTGGGTCTAGCGCAACCAGAGTAATTTGTCCCTATATATTTATTAATTGCTTATTAATACAACCTGCTCACAAATTTCACGAGAATCGGTTGAGAAATGCGAGAGCAGAAAACAGCTGAACAGCCGAACAGACATGCGAAAACATTTTTTTCCAAACTGAAAACAGACGCTTCGTTATCTATCTTACTAAAACAAATTCCCATGTATAAAGAAATGTTCAATGATTTTATGATAAAGTCAAAGACGGTAGAGACTTGCAGTAGAGAATAGTTAGTGGGTGTAGCATGGGTGCTCACGTGGGTGCGGCGGGCGGGGCCGGCACGCCCAAGCGACGCCCAGCGCCCGCCACGCCCTGTTGCAGGCACAAAACAACTACTGTCTCACAACCCAACTGTGCACATATGATTTATCACCAATTTATTATCAGCACAAATTCATTTTCACGTGCTTTTATTTAACTTTCAACGTTTGCACGTTTGTATAACAAAGCAATCAGTTTCAAATTTGTAAAACATTTTTAACACCCTTGCTGTTATCTCATTAGGGCGAAAATTTAACATGTTCTTGTCATCTTAAAAACTCGCAACATTATACTTTTCACGTTTGGTCTGAAAAGTTAAATTGCAGGTATTTTGCTGTACAATGTGCTTAAAAACCGTTCTTTAGGAAATCATTATTTAGGTATAGAAAGATAATTCGAAGCGTGAGAATATTTTTTTTACTCTAGCTCGGCTGGACGAGTTTAGACGTTCCAGACATCCCAATTTCAGCTGGACAGTCCGTCCACTTTGAGTTAGTGGAGCTGTAACATTATATAGTTTCTAAAAATCAAACTTGATTTTATTTCGATATTTGATCGTTTAATGAATATCTTTTGCTTATGATCAAGCAAGCAAAATTATTTGCGTGCTTAACATATTTAAAAGATACGGCTAAAAATAAATATTCATTTATATTTTGCAATAGGACTAGAACCGAGAAAATCTCTACATTTTCCATTGTGTTGGAAAAGACATATTACTTAATTCAATAGTTTTCCGGTAGATGTCGGGGCTTATGCTTATACTCGACGAAAACTCCACCCCTACACGAACCAACCCTCAAGTTTTGCTTTCTTCGTGTGACGATAGAGCGCGCTACTGCATGTCGTAGTCGTAAAATAAGTTACCAGGCACCACCTACCTACCTATGTATAGTAAAAAAAACCTAAAATAATAACCACCTACTAAACAGAAATTTTACTGAAAAAATATAAGGAGTGTCTACACTGAATGCTTTAAATTATTAGCTTCTTCTTAGCACTCAACTTATTATTTTGTGTGTACATTTAATGCTCAAAATAATATCTAAGCTTCTTCATAATAATTATGAAATGGCTAACAAGGATAATCTAAAATACATCATTATTCATTACTCAATTGGGAGTAGAAAGGTATTTATACGAAATTAAGTGTTAATAAAATTATATAATAATATATAGAACATAAAACATACTTATAAAATGTGATTGGACATGAACTAGCGATAATTTAAGGACATGCTGTCTACATCTATATGAATAACTTTTAATAAGGGAAAAATTACAAAATCGCGACATAAAAAATTTGCTGCTCGATATCTTTATGCGATAGGTATATAATTGCTATGGAGCGTGATTTTTTCCCTAAGTAAAAGTTGTTCGTATAGATGACGATAGCATGTCCTTAAATTATCACTAGTTCATGCCCGAACACACTGTATATCTATTGCACACCCGTGTCGAATATCTATTCAATTAGAATTTTCAACCTAAAAAACTGTTCTATGGTTCAACTAAGTAAGTATAATTTTATATGACGACGACCTCCGTGGTGTAGTGGTCACCATGCTAGTCCACCACCCAGAGGTTTCGCGTTCGATCCTCGGTCAGGGCAAAATGGAAAATGGCCTTTTCCAAATTGTCCTGGGTCTTGGGTGTTTATCTATATATTGTATTTGTTATAAAATATAGTATCGTTGAGTGAGTATCCCATAACACAAGTCTCGAACTTACTTTGGGGCTAGCTCAATCAGTGTAATTTGTCCCTATATATAATTAATTATTTATGTAATTATGAAATCTGATCGATAGAAATGGTTATTTGATGGTTCTATATATAAACTGTATACATATAAACGGACTCTAAGGCATGGGCGTACCCAGGTTTTGGGCCAGGGTGGAGCAAATCAGGTCTTTTTCTAAGCATCTAATCAAATAAATGAACATAAATTAAATAGTTTTTTTTTAAATCATTTTTTAATTAACCAATAACTATTGAAAAAGTAACTTTCAAGAGTCTTCAGCAAAACAGTTTATGACGTATCTTCCATGCCCATACCATTTACAAATTTTCTGTGTACACTGAGCATTTAAGGTTGAACTAGTCGCGGGCGCGGAAATCACAGGTGGGCGCGGCCAAATAGCATGCTGTCTCACCTCACATTGTGTTCAGGCGAAGCAGTGAGTTGAAATGCACGATAATTCATAGTTAACCGAACGCGTAAAAAAATATGTATAAGGTCCTTTGGGAAAAGTGGTTTTATGCAAAAACTCCTGCATTTATCAATTACAAAAATAAGCAAAAAACGAATCTTTGATGGCTCATAACTTTTTAATGGCTTTTTATTTTACTTTTCTATATTCATACAGACAAAATGTATAATGAGACAAAACGATATTATGTACCATGTCAAACTTTGGAACTAAATCCCCAACGAAATTTGTGTAGAAAAATTATCGACTCGTTCAACCTTAATCTATCTTCGATCATAGTCAGTCTTAGCCACATTTTTATGCATCTGACTGTCTGTCTGTCTGTGGCATCGTAGCTCTCGAACAGATAAACCGAATTTAATTCGATTTCTTTTACACGAAAGCAAGTTTCCTTGCGATGGTTCTTAGCTATGTTTGATAAAAATCGGTTCAGTCGTTTAAAAATTATTGGGGGTGAATGCTTGAAAATCTTTTTTCTTTTAAATTTGCCTGGCAAATAAACTTGTATATTGTTTGAAAGTTGTTTTTCTTAACTTTTATCGACAAAAGTAGAAAGTGAGTAGGGACGTCAACAAAATCCGGGGGTAGGTGCCCCCTTGCCCCCCCCCCCCTCGGTACGCCCATGCTTTAAGGTAAGTAATGTTTTGAATACCTACCTAATTGTATGTTGCCCTTGTAGGGTACCGTAGTAAACAAGGAATCCTTATTGTTTCGCCATGTCTGTCAACCTGCGGTTTTACTTAAAAACTATTAATACAAGAAAGCTGGGAATATGAATACTATCAGAGCTAAGTAGGGTTTACATATACAAGAGTAATAAATAACCAATTCAAAATGTACACGGGAAATTAAAATTTAATACAAATTCGTTTTTACGCCGTTTTTTGTCGTTAAACCGTTAGGCGTGAACTCAAAGTCAGCATTCGCAACTATAGATCCCTACAATGCGCGTGGCCCGACACGTACTTGGCCGGTTATTATTTGTAGAGTGTCCAGGTTACACTGAACAGGCGGGGGCAACTGATATATTCACGTAAAAATTAGGTCAATGCGTTATTCTGATATCTGACGTGAGAAAGGTCATTCTCAGAAGACCTGTTTTTTGAGCGGCCCCTTGAATATCTTTATTTCAAGCTATATATTTAAGACTTCTATATTTTTTATAATAAGTTTTATACCTCGTCTATTAAGCAAAATGAACTTATGTACTGTAACTAAACATAAAGGAATAGAAAAAAAATTTCAAAAGTCGTTCTCATAATTTCCGTTCGCTGTCCCAAGTCCAAAATTCGGATTTATTATTTCATTATTTCAAAAACAACGTTTAAAACAAGATTCCCATGTATTACATTTAAAAGTAGACTAATGTAAGATGTTATAAAAAAATCATCAGTCCTCTATTACGTGTACTTATTAAAATAAACCTTTTTGAGTGTTTGTCCCTTCGTCATACATTTTTTCCGTCACGGTCACTTTTTTGAAAATATCTCATCACTAACAAAGTATTGCCCCATCACTATCACACCGGCGTCCTTAGTCAGTAGTGCGGCGACAGTTAACCGGAGCAGTAACTTGCCGTCTGCTGTTCTGCCGAAATACGAACATAAGTAATAATGTACCGTTCGCGTGGATCGCAATCCCTTTAATTTCCGTCACGTCATTTATTAATTTACTTTGATGCTTGGGTTTTATAATAAATAGTAATTGTTACGTAAATACTCAGTATTTGACTCATGCTTGAGTTAGTGATCACTAGCAAAAGCCATATAATTATTAAAATTAAAATACGGTTTCTCCTTAACTTCCGTCACATAATTTCCGTCACTATAATCGTGACGGAAATTATGTTAGTGCTAATATACTACTGAATTGCGATTGTGATTGCCTGCAACTTCGTCCGCGTGTTACATTAGAAGAGTATTCGTCTATCCCGTTTCATTTTCTAAATACTCAATCTGTTTTTTGACATACCTACATAATAAAAACATGTTTTTATGTATTAAAAATATAGTGCATTGCTTATCTGGTCTATGTGAAATATCTCACTCACTGCTACTATGTGATATAATAATAATAACTAATACTTACTTGGTAACTTTTTATACAGTATGGCAAAACCGCTTTTGGTTTAGTAGAGAAGAGATTCTAGAAAAACAAAAATTAAGGTAAAGAGGAAGGCGGAAGAAAATTAAAAATGATCCCATATTTTATAAAAAATATAAGGAAAAAGATCGCCAAAAATACTTAAAACGTAAAAAAAAGGTTAAATTTTACCAAATTGGCCAAGAAACTCCTGCACGTCAAAAGAAAATACGAAAGCGAAAAGGAAATATGGTTAAAGAATTTTTTAGGCGCCAAAAGGAGAAAAATAAGTTTGGAAACAATTCAAGAAGTCAGTGTAACTGAAACTGAAACAGACCCGGAATTGTCAAACAGTTTGACTCATAATGAGGCAATTGATCCTCTCGCTTCACCATCTGCTGCAACTCCAGGAAATGATTTAAACTGAGCATAAACAGGTTCTGCTGCTCAAACAAGGCAGACAAGAAGCCGAAAACCGGCGATGTCGAAGATTTCAACCTTAACTTCAAGTCTTAATTCAGGACAAATAGTAGATGACTATATTTCATGGATATTACATACAGGAAATTAGTCTGAGAACACCTTGTGGTGAGAAACACCCAGAAGTAAAACAAATAAACATACATTCACAAGTTAATATATGGTAGAATAGATTTTTATAAATAATTTTGTTCTTGTCTAGGGAAGTCGCCTGAGATTTACGGTGCTTCGTAACTCTAAGCTGTAATAAAGATAACGCAATACAATTTAAATAGTGATTACAATCAAGTAGCTCCAGGTTGTGACGGCGTGGCATCGCAAGCGGCCGGCGGCAAGATGAAGGGAGCCCGATGGCATCGCGGCCTTTGCGACACCTCGCCGCCGCGCCGCCGCCACGCGTCTTCTATCAAATCTTTGATAAACTAACATCTTTAATTTCATCTCAATGCAAATGGTATTGTGTATAGTTCTATGAAACAAAAAATCAATAATTTAATAAGAAACTAGATCATTGTACGAACTTTTGAATGGCAATCTTTTTTGTCGGTGCCATAAGGATTTGGAAAGAGATGCATATAAATTTTTCGAAACTAAAATCAGACTTCAGCTTTAAACTAAACAACCTCCTTTCAACTAAACAACCAAATTTTGCTTTACAGAATGCAGGTGGCAGTAGTTGATAATGACCATATAAGCTCGTGAAAGTTGCACCAAGTGAGAATCAAAATCATGCCTCAAAACGCACAGCTTGTGCCTACACCGCTCACATATCAATAAATATCATGTATTGCATATTAGATAATATGTCTGATTGTATCTATAATCATCATTATCTCACGTCATGACTAAAGAATAAGCTGACTGAGACTGAAGTCATTTTTAAGCGACTACTTACTTTAAAAAAGAAGAAGCTTCTTAATTTAAAAGTATATACATAGGTATGTTCTTTTTTTTATGTATGTTCCTCAAAAACTTCTCCGTTTTTAAGCTGATTTAGAAATTTCTTCTTTTTATTTGAAAGGAACATGTAAGTTGGTCGGGTGTCTATTAGAATACAGATTTCTTTGACATCTAATTTCATTTCTCAGAAAACTATTCCACGATTTTAATATACAGTATTTAACAAAAACCCTGTCCAATCCTTATACATATAGGAGCAACTCCGTCGATATGAACTTGTCCTACGGGGCCATTGCTTGAAACTCGCAAAAAGATCGTCATTTTCATGCAAAAATTACCCAGCAATTTGTATGGAAATGACGATTTTTTCTTCGAGTTTCAAGCATTGGTCCCATGGGAAAAGTTTATATTGACGGTCTGAGTTGCTCCTATAAGGATCGGACAGGGTTTTTGTTACATATTGTATATTTTTCTTATAATAGTATAGTTGATCATCGCAGTTTCATATTATTGAACAAAATGTCATAATTTTTTTTAACTAGAAATACGTTTTATCGAACAAACATTTCACATAAACTATTAAGTTATCGATAAAACTGTTCATAAAAAACATGTTTCAATATGTAATAAAACCTAAAGGTTTGCTCTAACCTAGTAAAATGATTAAAACTGTCCTATAATAGAACTAGTTTTATGGGGAATGAAAATCGTTGAATTGAATTGCGATAAAGTGGTGAGTTTCTAATTTGTACCCATTGTCACCAGGATAGAATCCTCGAAAAATCGAGGAGACTCCTCAAATATTCTATGCACACTTACCTTTATGATTTTTAATGTTTTTGTTAATAAATCAAGCATTTATATGCAGAGAGTTTGTATAATGAAATGAAAAAGATGTAGAAAACCAGATATTGAAGTCGCTATTTTTGTTTAAAATTATAACTTAGCAAAACTCTTTAGCGGTAATTCTGCTCTATGACATCTGTTTGACGCGACCTCGCGATTCCCACGCCCGCGTTCTTTTTCTCTCCGTGCGCCCTCCTGCGAGATAACAAACAAACAATACGACAATCGTCACTTTGCATTAACTGGTGACTGGTTCGTAAGTTCTTTACAAATGGTTTATGATACGCTCCAATGAAAATTATATTTTATTTAAGATAACTTTTTGCACACGTTTCAGTCATCAAGATTTATTAAGTACTCTCTCATTACATGTCATAAGTAAACATGAACTACTGTACTGTACCTACCCTCTCTTTTTTTATTTTTTGTATTCTTTGTAAGTAATTTGTTTAACTAGATGTCCAGCTACAATTTATATATTGCACTGTTAATTGTATGTCACATCATAAACCGACAGATATTTTCATTGATGAAAATCATCGAGAAATGTCGTCAATTTAGCGTGCATCGTGAAGCTGTTTCACAAAAAAAGACAGCAACAAAAATTAAAATTTTGTAAAGAATTTCAAACTTTTTTAAAATGTTTGTATACTTATAAGATGTTTATTTTAGTCTAATGTAAAATAAAACCATGAAATGAGGTCAATAATATAGATACTATGTAATAAACACAAATTAGTAGTTCACCCCGAACTAAGGGCGCTATGTTCTTACAACCTTACCTATATCTCGGCCACCTCTAAATTGATTTTGTTCATGTACTAAAAGTTCAATATTATCTACATTATAGAAGTTCCGATTCATTCTCAAATTTATCTGGGCTTGCACTTATCCGGTTTTTAAAATTATAAGTACTTACGTGATCCTGTGGCCAATCATCGAGACGAGTAACGCTAGCATGCAAGTCAGTGACTAGTCAAGGCGAAAATGAATGCAAATTGCTATGCGATTTCATGCCACTGCTTCATTATCTTTCTATTTCCGTCGCAATAAACGTTAAAAATAAGTTGACTTTGATGCTGACATGAGAATCGCAGTATTTTACCTATGATTTTTAATTGTCACCCTTAGAGTAAAAGAGATAGCGATCAAAGTGACAGTGTGACAAGTTTTGGTACGAGTGTCATGCCTTGTCAGCCCGGCACGAATATCGTCACACTAAACTTGGATTAGATCTATGGTCACAGCGTGCAGTAGAGTCGTCTCTGCATTTCTCCTAATAATTATCCTGTCCTATATTTATCTAATCCTCCTAATAATAGGTTGGGGAAAAAGTCTTTTCGCATTTTATATGAAAATTCAAAACATTTTTTAATATAGTTTATTTACATTTAACTAAAGTATGTAGGTATCATTTTGTTCGATAACTTTTTGCCATTTTATAGGTAGGGACATGATACCATTGCTATAGAAATTTCGGGCTTCTGATCAAAAAACTGCGTCAAGTAGTTTTGGCAGTCCTCTCGTGATGTTAACCTGACACTGCCTAAAGAATTCAGAAGAGACTGAAACAGGTGGAAATCTGAAGGTGCCAGGTCAGGACTATACGGCGGATGCATTAACACCCCCCAGCCGGCCGCTTTCTCTCAACTTCTTGCTTTAATCTTATCAGTTGTTTGCAGAAGAGTTCTGAATCGATGGTCCTGCCTGGTGGTAACAGCTCATAATGAATAATGCCCTTCCAATCCCACCACACACAGCATCACCTTGTTGCGAGTTAACCCGGGTTTCGCCACAGTCTGTAAAGCCTGACCGGCCTTTGACCATGACCTTTTTCGCACGTTCTTGTCGTACGTGATCCACTTTTCATCACCAGTTATCAATTTCTTCAAAAATGGTTCGGTCTCATTACGTCGTAATAAAGAATCACAAATGAGTACACGGTTCATTAGGTTTCTTTCAGAGAGCTCGTGAGGTACCCAAATATCGAGCTTTTTTGTGTACCCATTTTTTTTTCAAATGCGCCTATACTGTTTTGTGGTCAATTCCCAGTTCTTCAGCTACGTCGTAACTACTGATATACCGATCTTGCTCCACTTTTTCAAAAATAGCATCCATTTTATCCGTAACAGGGCGACCAGAGCGAAGTGCATCTTTGACATTATAATTTCCGGATTGAAAACGCTTAAACCAAATTTGTGCTACTCTCACAGACATTGCACTAGGTCCATAAACATCGTTTTTTTTCGCGGCTTGCGTTGCATTTTTACCTTTTTGGTAGTAAAATTTTAAAATGTATCTAATTTCTTCATTAGATTCACTCATCTTGACGGTAAGAAAAACAAATGAAAATCACGCATTTTCCTAATTTGAATTTGGAATCATCTTCTTAAAAATTTAAACTTTTAAATGATACCAAAACCAGCCAGGTACAAATAGTATAGCCAAAGTGGTTTTATCACAAGTTCATACATACTATATGCGAAAAGACTTTTTCCACAACCTAATATATATCCTATAATCTACCTACTTGACTACAGATAGTTAGGCGTTTGTACACCCATTTCAAAACTTTGAATAAAAACTTCCTGAAAGCAGGCAAGTCGGTTACTTGCCTGCTTGACAAAAAAAAACAAAGTATAGGTAAGTACAACAAAGTGGGAAGGAGGTTGCCATAATAAGAAGGGTCGCGAATTTCAAAAGATTTCGGTTTCGAGTCTTATCGGTTTTAAATTTTATTTTCAAAAGGTATACACGCAACAAAATATATTTAATTGACAACGCTCCGTTTTAAACAACTCTAATTTAACATGTATTCTATAGATACAAATCTAAGATAAACATTTCTGATTAACTTCAAAATTGAGTATCAGAAACTTTGGCGAGCTTTCGTATTTGGGAGCGCGGTATCTCCGGCCATGCATAACTAAGTGCATCTGTGTGAAGTGTCGACGCAATATCCGAACGTCCCCACGGACCGGCAGCTTGTGATTTAACTTCTTAGCTGCCCACCTGCTGATGAGCTGGGAACAATGCAGCTTTCGGATCGGATCCAATCAAACTCAATAATTCTCTTTCCTAAAAAGTATATGAACTCTAAATATATAATATAAGTATACAAGAAAGTTTGCCCATTGGAACACACAAGAGAATTGTGGAAAATTCTTTTTAAAAATTGGTTTCCCGCATCCCACATGAATTCCTGCATCAAGTGACAAGTCATATTATACGACTTAAATTTACTTAATTTATTGTTGTTGGGACAGTACTTGTATTTCTTCCATGCTGGTCTGGGAGAAAAGAAGAAACTGAGAATGTACCAGCTGCATCTTTTCCCGCGCAAATCGCATAAGCTGATAAAGGAAACGGATGATAATGCAAATAGGCAATGCGGCTAGCAACCCATTACTATTTTGATTTCTTTTGCCAGATCTACTCGCCTATCGCGTGTCTAGATAAAATCAACAACAAAAATTTATTTTATAAAACCTCAGAATCTTTAATTTTTACTTACATTACATTTTTACTAAGCCTTTAACAGAAAATTCCATATCATAGCACTATTCAAAAATCATCAAGTAATGTGTCGATTTTATTATTTTAGAACGCAGTTTTAGTGTTGGCACGTGTACGAATATAACGGCAGCTTGTGTTATCCCGATATATTAAAAACAATACACTTAGGTAGTCGTGGTTTATCTTGGAAGTTGGCCATGCTGCTCATGCATAGCTAAAAATGTAGCCAGGTCTGGTGTGCCCGCGCTCCCAGGAGCAGCGCTGGCCGCGCGCGTCTTGAGATATTACGGCGAAAGCTGCTATGACAACCTTATTGTAACTTTATAATGCGCAATTTTTTACTTATTTGCATAAGTCGATAAAGTCCTATTGTGACAATTAACGAACATAACCTTATTCGGAGAAGAAAAAGCTGGAAATCATCGTTCGAATCGCCACAGCTATAAGCAACCTGATATGCGGAAGTTTTAGATAGAAAAGTCGACTGACAAAACTCATCTTAGCAGCACCAATTGACAAACCAGGATCTGAATTATGTACAGGCATTTATTCGTCTTTTATTACAGTAAATGTATAATAAAGCATATGAACCCCATCCGCTGTAAGTGTTCGGTGGGAGGTTTGTTGTTGCCACCTCAGCCGGCCCTGCCCGCCTGCCCTGTATTATCTTGCAGAGATCTCTGAGTGCTGAGCATAAACGCTCGGAACCCATTCATCCGCAGCAATTCACCATAGAAACAATAAGCATACCCTTCGGCACTCGGGTGAAAGACGACAAAACGCAAAAAAGTCTTATATTGTACGTGCTTCTTGGGAACCCTTTATTAATAGCGAGGGCAATCGAATGCTTAAAACATTGCAATCTAATATGAGTCGGCGGCGACGCAGCGGCAGCGGGGTGCATTGTGGCCATACAATGGCTGCGAGCGGCCGTGGCCGCAGCTAGGTGTCGTATGTCGGCCGCTGTCGCCCACGCCGCTGCCGCCGCACCTCTCGCCGCCGACACACGATATCGCCTTTTTATTTCATAATTTCTACACAATACAAACGCAAAGCCGAAGGGTGAAGACAATGCGCCCGGAGGTAAAACCGCTCGGAAACCCTTTATATTGAATTTATTGTCTCAAAATAAAATCGGGTGCAAATTAAAATAAGTATTAAAGCGTAGGCCCAGTACAGACATGGTTCTTTCAAGCGCTCTTTACATTCAAATAGCGATGATAGATAGGTACCTACATTTATAAATTTTAAAAAGAGGGATTTACAAAGCTTTCATTATATAAAAGAAAGATCGAAATCAATTCAAGCAAGAACCTATACATACTGACGTTCTTGAAGGTAAGTATTACATATTTATTGAGGACTAAAGAAAAAGATTTGATATGTACTAAACTAAAACATTATTATCAACAATCAAAGTGAAAAACAAGTATTATACGGCCTGTCTCTGTAGTACGCCAGTATTTGTGAAACAAAATGGTTTGTCCGTTTTAACCAAAAACAGCTCATCAGCGGCCACTAATAAATTGTGGGTGGCTTATCGAGATTGGCGATCCAGAGTAATGTGTGTAGGGGTAATCAGATGTGCGCCTTCCAACTTTTAATTCCCCGGGACCCAGGGAGGGTGCGGGAGGGGTCGAGGGTCCGGCGCCGACGCCGATATCGCATATAAAAAGGTTGCGGATCGCTCGCTCCTCCATCCGGCGATTGGCTAGGCGGCGCCCGCTGCTCCCTTGGGCCCTATACGAGAAGCGAAATGGGCCCCAGAACACCCATAAGAGAGCGACCCCGCCCGCCACGGCCGAATAATTAGGGCTCTTTGTTTAGATAGCGGCAATTTTATTTGGGAGAGAGCGGGCGCTGGGGACGTCTTCGACCATTCCGACCGCCTGATATTAATAAGAAACGTGTGTTCCCACTAACCCGCTTGATACGAGTACTCTGAAAGAAAAAGATTCCGATTCAACTTGCGGCTTCAGTTTTGCACCCGCATAACACCTACACAATATAAATAATAAGTGAGATAACAAAACCCACTTTTTAACTATTGACAGGCAAAGTTGGGAAAAGCGTGAATTATACCTCCACAAATTCGTAGAAAAGAAAGGGGAACACCGACAGTCGCCAAGCAAGCAATATCACATAAATAATGCAGCCAGTAAAATTGGGATTTTGATTTGTTTTCTTGAAAACTTTTATTTGTCTTTGAAGTGGGTAGGGCCGTTGAGCACAAAGGTTGAATTGTTTTGTCTTCTCCTTAAAATTCAATTGTGAGTTAATGAGGTAGAAAATTTTATAGAGCTGCCACCCACTAATTACTTGAAATCCTAAAGTTGTATGTTTATCATAACTTGGAATACAACATTTATCGGTACCTATTACCTTCATTGGTCGCTTTGATCATTGGCATGTGAAAGAACTCTGTGTTCCTAATAAATATAATGATGACTTTCCCTGCATAAACACAAACTTTGAGCACTAAAATCATTCCCGCAATTTTCCATGATAATTTTATTTTATTTTAAAACAAAATGTTCTCTAATTATGAAAGCTTAAATATCAAGTACAGATATATCACATCAGTCTAGTAGATACAATACGTGATGATGTCTAGCTTTAGGTATAGAGAGGGTAACTTTTTTTCACTTTAAAAGCAACAAATTAGTTGATCAAATATTTAGAAAGTGAGATAGGTCGAGACACTTCATCTTGAAGTGGAGTAAATGAAACATTACGAAAAGTAGCAAGTAGGTCGTGGAAAGCGAGTGGCGAGACGACTGTCGCGACGCAGCCCAATTCAGCCGCGGCCGAGTGTTCCGCGGGGGCCGCCTGGCCTTTGTTTCGTCCCCGCAAACTTGCCATAAATGTTAATATGGGATCTTCTCACATTTGAATATCTATTTCTTCGCGAGGCCGGTTCGTTAACGCGGCCTTGAATTTTAAATTTTATCGCCGCTGCGGGAGCGCCGCATATGAGGTGCGCGCCTACGTGATCTCCCCGAGAAAATAACTGAGGGTAACTTCTTTTGTTTGTCTTGTTTTTTGTTGCAAAGTGAAATAAATGATCTATAAATTTACCAAATTTTGAGAGTAATCACTAGAACACTACTAAACTCTACATTTAACCAATATATGTCAAAGGATCGACGGTTAGAAATTCTTTAAAAGCGTAACATGCATAATCTCTATGAAGATGGATTACTAATTGGATATGGTTATTGAGAAATATTATATTAAAAACATATTAAAATTGTTGAAAAAAATGCACCACAAAGAAAATATTAAATATGAAAAGAGAAAATTCAAAATAAAATAAATATAAATATACGTATATAGTATCTACCTATTTTAACAAATGTTAAAATATATTATTAACGATAACAAATGTTAAAATATATTATTAACGATAACAAATGTTAAAATATATGATTAACAAATGTTAATAAATATATTACTTTTAACGAATTTAAACGAATGAATATGAGTACAACATATACTTAATAAACAAACATAAGATACATCATCTTTATGTTTGTTATCCATCTTTTTAATTTTGCTCTATGCTAGAGCCAAACTTTAAAAAAACTTACTTCTATGCACAACATATTACTTGTGGTAAATGTTAATAATCGCATTTATAACATATACCTTAACCTTTAGCTAGGTACGTTTGTGCTATGCAGTTTAATATAATTTAAAATGTCATTTCGCCCGCCGCGGTTGCAATGTTCATACGTACTCTGGTTATTTTGAGATCTAATAAATACAAAAGAGCTTATTTTGTGTTAAAAGTTGCATCAATCTAAAGATTGTGATCCTAGTCACCGAACAATGTAAAAAAATATAAACATACTAAGCGACTATCGTAATAAATAAGAAGGAACATTTTGAAATATTCGTTGAACTGTGCTGTGATTTGTGAATGTGACTACTGATGACTGTGACAAGTACTTATAACAACAGCCCATAACTACCTACGAGGTGCAAACGACATAAAGAAAGAAAATTTCAATCACATTGTCGTCGAGTAGTTGGCGCAGTGGTTTACGCTATCGGACTCAAAAGTCAAATCGTTTGAAAACACCCAGGTTCGAATCTTACCGCAAGTGGAAGTTAATTAATTTTCTATTTTTCTTTTTAACTATTTTTTATTTGGGAATTAGTCATTTTTTTTTGAGTAAAAGGAATTAAAAAAGACTCGAAATGTCTACTTCACAGAAAACATGTGCGAAATGTAGTAAAGTTATTAAGAGTAAACATTTTCTCACATGCTCAATCTGCAAACGCACTTATGATTTGGGATGCACAAACACAGAAAAACTTTACAATTTAATGGACAAAGATAGGAAAACAAAATGGACATGCAAAAAATGCCTACATTATAAGAAGCTACAAAGAAATAGTACTAGCACACCGAAAGCACACATGATGAAATCGCCGGAATCAGTAACAACGTCCAAGCCTACACAGGACTCACCTAAACAAAGGGAAAAGATACAAGAAAAGGAACCAGAGCAACTCCAAAATTCATCAACTGATAACGTTACTAAAAGGAAATACAATGTTCCCATACAAAACTCATTCAGTTCGTTATCAGAAGTAGACTCGTTCGAAAATTGTATGTTAAGAAATGACACTCTGAACAGGAGTTGCCCAGATTTATCTGTGTTTAAAAATAATGACGACGAATTACAAGATATAAAAATAAAGAATGCAGAATTGGAAAAGAAACTTCAAACAGCCGATGCCGAAATCGAGAAACTGTTACTAGAAAATTGCACTTTAAAAAAGAAAATAACAAGTCATGAAACAAAAATAAAACATTTAGAAAATATATGCAAATCAATACCTAAAAACAACAAAAAAAGGAAAACCCTGAACACATCCAACCAAAATCAATCGCAAGCTGAAGAAAAGGACAAAGTAGAACAAATCACTGAACCACAAATATTTGAGAATAAATTGAGACAGGGTGAAGAAGGACAAAAAACTAACAAAAAAACCTGCAACAGTGTCAATACACTGAAAAAGACCGCGCGATTCAAACAGAGGACAAAAAACACAAAAATATATTAATATACGGAGGTAAAGCATGTGTCGGACTTGCTTCATCGATAACGCATGCAAGAGAAAACTCTCCATACGAAAAATACAAAGTAACTGCCATAACGAAGCCAGAAGCAACTAGAGAAGAAATTCTCAGATCGGCTGAAGGATTGGAAGCTAACGCAAATGATATAATAATCATCAACGTTGGAGATTGTGACGAAAATCCAACCAAACTATGTATTGAGCTAAGTTATTTTTTAAAAAGATATTCAAAGTTGACTGTTATTGTATTAGGTGTAAAAGACAGTACGTATCTGAATGAAAGAAAATTAAACGCCACATTAGCAACATATTGCAGAAATTTCGATAATTGTAAATTTATTAGTCCAAGTCACTTCTATAACGATGGAGACTTATTATCTAAATTGACATATAAAATTAATATTATTATTGACACTATTGATTATGAAAAAAAATATTTATCTTTTAAAAATAATAATCCCAAACGATATAATAGTTACAAAGATAATAAGACAAATACCAAAAATATTTACAGAAAAGGGACCATACCATTTTATTTTCAAATAGTTAGGAAAAAGAACGAAACGACATGCCCCCTGAAAATTGTAAAGAAAGCCGTGCAAAAACCTATTACAGATTATTTCACAAAGCATGATAGTATAAGATCGAGGTTAAAGTCTTGTAAAACGTTTTTTCGTGACAAAGAAAGAGAAAATTGACAGAAATATATATGACAAGCGTTATAGTAAAAGTGAAAATATAGGTGATGTAAATAAAATTAATATTGATAAAATATAGTTAATAAAAATGAACTATCACTATTTCACCAAAATATTGCCGGCCTTTTTGCCAAATCAGATTTATTGCTACTAAATCTAAAAGAACTAGAAAGAAACGGTCACCATTATGATATTCTGTGTTTCAGTGAGACTTTCATAAAATCCGGTAGTGAAGGAAACTTACACATTGCAGGGTATAGTCTGGCTGCATCATATTCAAGGAATCATGAAAAAAGAGGTGGTGTTTGCATACTATGTAAACAAGGTATACAAACACAGGAATGTAATTTAGTAAATGAATTTGCAGAAGATTATTTGTTCGAATGTTGTGTAACGCTTATTACCTCAATCAAATGCATTGTAGTTTGTCTATACAGAATTCCTTCGTCTAACTTGGCACTATTTTATGAGAAATTAAAGAAGCTGTTTAATAAACTAAAATTAAAAACAGAATATGAAATTATTATAACAGGCGACCTAAATATAGATTTACTCAATGAAAAAAAATCTATGGAACTTCGTAACATTATATCAAACTATAATTTCAACTTTCACATTACAACTCCAACACGCAAAAAAACCTGTATAAATCACATAATAAGCAATTTCCCTGTACTCAAAAGTGGTACTCACCCTCTATTTTTGTCAGATCATGACACCGCACAATATATAAAATTTACAGTACCAACGAAAGTTCAAGAACCAACTCTTTGGTATAGAAAGAAAAGAGACTATAGCCCTGAAAATATTGCAAAATTTCGGGAATGTCTGAACAGTCTGTCATGGAGTACCGTGTATGGAGAAAGTGGCATGAATAGGTCATTTGACGAATTTTATGATACTTTTAAGCTCTTCTACAATCTTTGTTTTCCAACAATTACTGTAAAAGTCAGAGTGCAACGAAGAGGTTTAACTAACTGGATTACGAAAGGCTTAAAGAAATCGGCGACTACGAAACGACATTTACGGTTTAGCTACTATAAAAACTCTAACGTTATAAACAAAACAAAGTATAGAAACTACTCAAAGTTATTAAAAAACTGTATACATATGTCCCAAAAATTGGTGAATTCAAGGCATATTATGCAATCTAAAAATATGTGTAAAGCCACGTGGGAAGTGATAAAAACCAAAACGACAAAGAAGCAAATACGTTCAAATATAGATAAATTAAAAAATAATAATGACTCAATTGATGATCCGATCGATATTGCAAATACATTCAATAAATATTTTATCAATTTGACAAATACAAAAATGATAAAAATAAAAGAGGGAAAACATCAAATATAAAGTCAAATCAGGCTAGTCTATTCTTGACACCAGTCGATGAGTATGAAATAGTTAAAATAATTAAATCGTTAAAATCTACAAATTCATGCGGATATGATGATATACAAACAAGTATTTTAAAATATTGCGCAAATGAGATTGCATCTGTCTTAACTTACTTAGTAAATCTATCCTTCACTACTGGAGTATTTCCAGAGCAACTTAAGATATCAAAGATTAGGCCTCTTTATAAAAAGGGTCCAAGAGACGTTGTCAATAATTATCGACCAATATCACTCATTCCAGTGATATCAAAAATATTTGAAAGAGCCATGCACGTGCGCCTTGTGCAATTTTTAAATAAATATGAAGTAATAAAACCACAGCAAAATGGCTTCCAAAAAGGCAAATCCACGTCATTAGCGTCCTTTTATCTTTTAAATAAAATACTAACTTCGATGGATAAACGCGTACCGGTCACGACAGTATTCTTTGATATGAGTAGTGCCTTCGATTTTGTAGCGCATAAAATTCTTCAAAGTAAATGTGAAACTTATGGCATACGAGGCATAGCCAATAAATGGATTGAAAGTTATCTTAGTAATAGAACGCAATATGTAGAAATAGATAATCTCAATGACTGTAATGAGCTCAATCAATTCAAATCTTCAATGGAACCAAATAAAGTAGGCGTTCCTCAAGGTGGTATATTGGGACCATTGTTATTCTTGTTATTTATAAATGACTTGCCTGATGTAACAAACCATGACTGCATTCTTTTTGCCGACGATGTATCTGTCGTTATACCGTGTAAAAACATTAACACGTACAATTATGACATTAACCACACAATTTACAAAATTATAGAATGGCTAAATGATAATAGTTTAAAAGTTAATCTCACAAAGACAACATTCATGCAATTTATAAATAAAAATGGCAAAAAGCGTAACCTTAATATTATTTATGACAACAAAAGTCTCCAAGAATTGCATCAAACCTAATTTCTGGGGATTACACTAGATGACCAGTGTACATGGAAAGCACACGTCACCAAAGTTTGCAAGAAAATAAACTCTTTCTCATATGCTCTATGGCGATTAACAAAAATAAGTAGTAGAGAAGTTGCCCTTTAGGCGTATCATGGCTATGTGGGTTCTGTGATCCGCTATGGTATTCTCCTTTGGGGAAATTCGTGTCACATAGATTGTGCCCTTAAAGCTCAAAAAGAATGCGTTAGAGCTTTATGTAATGCCGATCCACTAACTTCATGTAGACCTCTCTTCAAAGAACTAAAAATTCTAACAGTGCCTTGCTTGTACATTTATGAAATATGTGCGTTTGTCAAAAATAATCCTAACCTATTCAAAAAACGGAGTGAAACTTTCAAGTACAGTTGTAGGGACCCCAACAGACTCAATCTACAGGGAACAACTACAGCCGTGTTTAGTAACAACAGCTACCAAATGGCTGTCAAGATATATAATAGGCTCAATGAAGATACGAAGTCTCTATCTCTTAATGCATTTAAAAGAAAGTTGAGGAGTTGGCTGATTGAAAATTGTTTCTATTCTGTTGATGAGTTCTTTGACTTTTTTAAAATCAAATGATATTAAATTACAATTAGTTACCTAAATTTATTGTGCTTACCATTTTAAATTCTGACGGTTCAATTTACAATTATGACATTATTGACCAGAGTATGATATAAATAATTTTATAACTTTTATTTAAAAACCCTTAACTTCAATTTAAATTTTTTGCATGCCAGTGCCTGGTAAAATGTGAGAAACCTTCAATAATTTTGTAAAACCTGTCCGTGTACCACATTTTAAGCAAAATAAAGATATTTGTATTTGTATTTGTATTCGTTTAATTCAATTTAACGCAATTTAATTTTAATCTAATATAACATTTTCATAAAACATAATTTAATTTATTAAAATTGTAGATATCAAATTCTTATTGCATTCAGCTGTTTATGGTATTCTATTTTACAAATAAATATCTATTAGTCAGATCCTGCAAGTGGTGTTGTAGAATATCAGTGTTTTACACATATTTTATATGAGTAAACTATACACTGAGCCACAGCCCATTTGATCTGCTAAAGCGCACATAAAAAAAAAAACTATGTTATTTCCTCTTGTGTGTATATGTGTGTTTTTTATATCAAATAAATCTATGTCTATGCTTTGAATACTCGTACTTCACACTAATACTACTCTCTCTCTACAAACATGCACCTTAATTACTTGTTTCCGTCGCCGTAAAAGCCTGTCGCTTTCCGTAAGATGCGTCTCGGCAGCCCCTTCAGATCTGTAGTTATAAATTACCACAGCATCGTATGAACGCACTAGCGGGGAACTTCTTCATTAAGTAGTTAGTTTGGTAATTAAGAAAACCTGAGCCAACCATTGGAAAATTGGGAAGCTGTTCTCTCAATTAAAATATGACCTAATGTTTTTTGAAACAATGAATGCACAATTTTAGATTGAAGAAATAGGCACAGACAATTTATTTTAATTTCCTTGACTCTACATCATTGACTATTCCTAATTTGTTCATCTGAAAATAACTAAACGATAACGATAGATCTACCACTCAAATAAAAAATTATACTTAACAATTAAAACTGACCACGACTCAGTAGGGTGGGGAAATATTTTATGTAGAATACCTAATAAGGTTCTGTGGTGTAGCCTCTTTGAAAATAAAATTCTGTACAGTTTTTAAATAAATAAAAAAATCAATCACAAAACCTTATATAATAAAATTTTTTTTAATACGAATGTTTTTTATGCTACTTATTTTAATTCTTGTCGTAGTAAATACGTAATTTACCTACAAATTGATAACTAGTACAAGTTTGTATATTCTTAAATTAACTGTTTTAATTTTTATGACGAAAAACATCTATCATCCGAGCTCTTAATAATACCATTTACATTCGCAGTTACAGAACCGGTCGCCCTGCAAGCTGCAAATTGCTCATATTTTCAGCGGTCCATTAGTTTCCAAATCTGGCCGCCGTCGTGTGTCGCGGCCCAATGACGATAGGAAAGTTTAGCGAGCATTTTAATGCCCCCACCACCCTGTCTGACCCTCAATTATTGAAAATGCATTTCTGTCCGCGCCCTGCGCCTCGCTGCGCCACGATACATCTCAAATGCACATTTTAAACTGCACCTGATTGCAGAGTCGTGTACTATCCCAGCTAAAAGTCGCACTGTCACTTTATTTTGGCGCTATAATTAGCTTTATTAACGCCCGTTATAACAAGCGATTGTCACTATGACAGGCACATGGTGCGGAAATGTGAAATGAATAATTCCACGTTTAACATTAAATTATGTTCATTTTATCGAAATAACATACCAGTACAATACAGAATGTTGTTAATTAAGTAACAGTGCTATTAAAATTCATTGAAACTTAGAGTTATACCTATACTCGTGTAATGTTCTAGAAAGAGATGTTAAAAAGCGAAAAGGTGTGATCGGGAATGCGCTAAAAAGAAAACGGTCTGAAATGAAACCATTTATATATTGTATTGTACATGGGCAAACCAAAACCAAAAGGTAGTTTAAGTTATTTAATAAATAAATCACTAACTTATTTAGAAATGAAAAACGAATAAATTGAAAACCATTTAGAAACTTTGCCAAATAAACGCAAGACAATGTAGTGGCGTGGTGACAAGCCAGCGCTACCAATTTATTTATTTCTTTATTAATCTTAATAATCTAATACTTATCATTCATTACTTTTTTTTATGACAAAATTAATCATTTTACTGAACCTACAAGCATGCAATTATCAAGTCGTTCAAAGCATCAACGGGTCCCAAGTTCCCAACGTTGCCGCGCGCGGCCGGTCACTACTAAGTAACGAACGATGTACACAATTCCGGGCGTCCATTTTAATTGTAAGTTCGGTTCAATCCGCATCCACAATGCAATTTTAGAATCACAATTTCCATTGGCTCTGTCACCGATCTTTGAATTAACAGGGCAGGTAAAAACCATGTACAAAATTCAGATTTCCTAATCTAAAACCAAAAGCACACATAGAGACTTTCCATTAAAACAAACACCATTTCACTTTTGATAAAAATGTTCATGGAAGTCTATTGATTTTCTCTTAATAATTAATTTCAAGAGGTTCACTTGTTTTGAGTTAGCGAATAATAAAGTATACCTGTGCATCTAAATTACGTAATTTATAATTAATAGGTCTGTATAGTGCCATGCACCGAAATTTAAGAATTTTGAGACGTAAATATTTTTTATTGCAGTTTTAGTAAGCTTTTGCATCGTTAAGAGTACGTGTGCAATATGGTTCCGAGCCGCAAACTGCGTGTTCCAGTCGTAGCGGGTTTAGTGTCGCCAGGAGGGAAACTACGATTCCTCTGAGCGAGAGTATCTGCTCCTCAACTTTATGTTCATTTTATCTTTTCGGCTGTATTGCGAAACGGGGACATGGCCAAAGGCCCTCCAGGGCTCCGTTAACGCTGCGGCCGGCCCTGCCACCTCCGACTTCAACACTTTTTACACTCTCCACTATTCAAATATTAATATGAGAGTTCCTTTTACGCCGTCGTTGTCATTTAGCCTTAACTTTATTTTTATCGCATTTTTACGAGAGGCATTATGAGACGTCCTTTGTTTTATCAAGGATCGATAAAGAAAAACGAAACTACACAAGTGCTCACCTGACTCGAAACTGTCCATGCTTTCCGACTTGATGTCAGCCATATCTGGAAAAGACAATACTTATTAAATTATTTTATTCAGATCACGACCTCTTTATTCTTTGCGATGTATTTTAAATGTGTGAAAATGAGTATAATTCAGGATGTTTCATTTAAAAACTATAATGAAAAAAAGAGTAGTTGAAGCTTGCTTGACCATCCCTTATTTCGAAACATCTTTAGATGTTTGTTCTTCCCTTTGATCCGTCACAAAATGCTAAATGCAACTTTCGTCTTCTTTAGTACGTCGTCTTTTATAATCATGACTAGTACCTAAAGATATAATACGTTCATGATTGTAAATAAGGCTAAAAAAGTTAGTTTCTTGAAGTTTAAGGACCGCAGCAAAATTGGTTGGCGGCGAGTGCGGGGCCCTCCACACGAGTGTGGCGCAGCCCGAGGCGAGGCCGCACTCTGCGGTTGCCTCTCTAATCCACTTCCCAGGCACGATACGCCACTCGGAGGTACTTTTCGTCCTGTTTAAATTTCCTATTCGAATAGGTGATCCAGTTTAAACTTTTAGTCCAATTTTGTAGTTTGCGTCCCTTCGAATGTTTTGTTATATTTTACGAGGAGTCCGTTTTTATTTACACGTCTTCATTTTACCTTTTAGAAACAATGCACAACTTATGTAAAAAAACCATTTGGAACCACTGAGGAAGTTACAAACTGTAAAACATATTTATTTTATTTATACAATATAACCTTTCCCTTCATAACCGAAAATTTACATAGTAAACGATTTAATGAGATCGTTAATTAATTCATTTTCAATCAGCATATTAATACAGTACCAATATAGATAGGAAACACAGTCTGAAACTGAAGACCGGTTGCATTCCCCTACGCCTGTCACCTGAGACTTCGTTACTGCTGTCCTGACATGTAGCCCGGCTGCGTGTGTACTGCAAACTGCTGTACATCGTTCAAGGCTGCACTCACTAGGTAAATAATGTATAATGTTACCTATTATAGTGAGCTCGTTCTGTTTTTCACACAGGCTGCTTTTTTGATACAGACACTCAACTACATACCTCTTCTTTAACCCACTGTATGCATGTAAGGCATTAGTTAATTTACACAGGGCTGCTAATTAAGTATTAAGTATGATCAATTTATTTTGTTAAACAACTAAAATTAAATTGACAATGAAAGTCTTCTGCAGACGCTTAGACAGTAAAAACTGTATTATTACAATGCAATGAATTTATTCATGCATATATGATTCTTGGGACAGGGAGAACGTGTTAATAATATCTACACAATATTTGTAGCAGACTGCTTACCTACTTAATTTTCTCACGGACCTGTTGGGATTATTTTTAATAGCTGTCGAGCCGCCTGGGAATAGATGTATGACCTTTAATTTTTTGAGAACAATGGATTCGTAGACCTCTGGGGACTTGCCAAAAGTTTGCAGGCATAAATAGAAAATGGCAAGGTAAGTCCAGTCAGTCCATTACGTGATTTGTTTGTTAATTGCAATTTGACAACTAAGTGTATTCTTACAAGCTTTTATTAAGATTCACCTGTCCCGTTGTCGGTCTGTCTGTCTGTAATCAAATCTCAGAAGTTAAATTGGACCCACTTCCCGGTTTCCGATTGAGCTGAAATTTTCCACGTAAACGTACATCGCGTGACAATTCAATATTATGATGACAGGGAGCTGATCTGATGATGGAGCCGGAAGATGGCTGTGGGATCTCTGTAATGAAAAGATGAAACCCCATCGAGTTTGGGCTCGTTTGACCTTTTTAGTTCATTGTTTCGGATAAAAGTTTGTTTCAATTATATAATATATATTTTTAATAATGTTTTGTTTTATAAAAACTTGACGCTGAAGGTTGTGCTAAAGATGCTTATTAAAATGACTTGATTTTATATGATCCCTTTTACATCTTTCCTCTAAAAATAGCCTACTGATGATGATCTCATAAAATATCCCACGATATAGAACGGTAACTATCCAGGTTGCGATTTTTATTACCTATTATTTAGATGTCTGAATAGTATTAATATACACATATCTAAGCATACTTAGTTCGAACAATATCGCCTTAGTAAAGCGAGATAATAGGGCCGAGAGTGTGCGTGCAACATTAATGAGTGTAGGCGCCTCGCGCCGCGATTGGATCCTGTGAATCAGAGAGAGCCCGCGGGAGCCGGCTCTGACATCGCCGAATTAATCTACGTGATAGTGTAATACATTAATTGCCGTAAATCGGAGACGCTTAGTCGTAATTATTTATTGATTTATCGATATGACAGCTAGACAGCTCAGTCAAATGACATGCAGGAGCCACCAAAAAATGTCGGAATGTTATTATGGGAGGCAACCACCGTGACTAAAATTGTAAGTACTTATGCGAGTCAGAGCTCGCAGGAGCCCGATTTAACCAACAACCTTTTACCCAAAAGGCTTTTTCACACAGTGAAAATGGTGTTTGGATGTACATATTAGACTTATGACCACAAGTATCAACCCAAAGGTACTCGTATGTTGGTTGATAAAGAGAGCATATTATGCAGAACACAAAACTTCAATACTCTTAATATCGCAGATTATCTAAAGCTGAGAAACAAATATATTAATTTGAACGCTAACTTATAAGGGTTGTTCTAAAGGTGATTAACCAGAGCAGCTCCAGGTGTGGCAGCCGTGACGACATCAGAGATATTAAATACATCCCGGCGGAGCGGGAGCGGCCGCCGGGCGCCGGGCGGAGGCTCTAAGGCTGCCGCTAGATTTCCCCCGGGAGCACGTTAATTTTCTGCCGCCTTGAGCATAGTGCCCCCCGGGGGCGCTCTACCTTTCGCGTAGCCATTCAGACTGAAGGTGTTATTCCGGTAACGCCACGGACTGATGTCGATATGCCTCTCCTGAGGAAACTTTTTCACGTAACGTGGAATAAGAATAACAAAACACGCTCCTCGACTAAGTAACTGAGGGCTCAAAATGAAATAACTTTATTTCTCACCAATAACGTACACAGTGGAATTAAAGATCGTGCTACGTGCTTTTGAGCTTAAAACACCACACTGCCAATAATATACACTTCATCTGTATTTGTGCTGAGTTACTTCTCCATTGGTATTTGAATAAAGTTTCGATATTACAAACTGACATGTGAATATTGCAAATGAAGAACTGGTTTTTAAAGTCATTAAAAGTTGTATGACCTATAACTTTTGCAGTGATCGAGTTCACGGGCAATACAGAACGCAAATTGTTGTAACTGTTATGCATAGATTTTGCAATGCACGTGTTAAACTTTCATGTCATTACTTATCTGTAAGATAAGCCAGTCGTGAGCTGAATTAACTAATCAAGATATGACAAAATAGAGCGTCTTATTTTGAATATGTTTCTTCCACCTTACTACCGTAACAGATTTTGATCTATTTTCTAGATACAAATTCCAATTATCTAATAGGTGAACACGAATATGTGGATTTCGGTTTGAGTGAATTAAGGCTGCAATTATGTAAACTAGAACCCAAGCTTAGTTATCAGTTTCTCTGGCTAGCAAATAGCATAATTTCCTCAGATTAAGAACCGAAGGAACAACGGGAAGACAATCCCTTTAGAAAAGTGAGGAACATTAAGGACAAAAAGTAAGTACACTTTTACAAAGGTGTATAAAAAGTAAAAAATGCAAATCTATGTTTTTTTTTTTTGAATTCTCTGTCGTTAACAAAGTTCTTTTTAGTTTTTAAGTCTATAACAAATAGGTATTGGTATCATTAGAATTTTAATGAATAGTGATCAACTTTGGCTAGCGATTATTCGCAAACTAGTGCGTTCTCTTTGTGCCTGAAAATTTACCGGACCTGTTGTAAACTCTTTGCTTGACTATTATATTTAAGTACTTTTCTTCGAATAATGTCAAGTCACCTTAAGGCATTGTCTTGTCACATATAAAGATATTTTAACATGCTTTTACTTAGAAACTAGTTTTTTTAATTATATAGCATATAATTTACTGGCGACGAGGATGTCGACGGGAAAATTTACCTTCGATACGTTTAACCCTACAATAGAAGAATGGGACTATTATATCCAGAGGTTCGCCGTAGAGTTGGACTTACACGGTCTGCTCACGGATGCAACGGAAACACAACGTAAAAATCTATTACTGTCCAGAATTGGAGCACCGGCATTCAAGGTACTTGTTGATTATTATCGCCCAACAAAGGTTACCGAAAAATCGTACAACGTACTCGTATCAATACTAAATGAGTATTATGGTAAAAGAACGTATGTTCTCTCAGAAAGAGTACTTTTTGGGACTCGTTATAGACACAACAATGAAACAGTTTCTCAGTTTGTTTTAGAATTACGTGCATTAGCTGGTTTTTGTGAATTCGGAAACAATTTAGACGAACGACTTCGAGATCAGCTAGTTATTGGAATAAACAATACATCATGGCAACAAGAAATAATAAAGGAGTATCCCACCAACACAGCAAAACTAGCAGACGTTGTCAGCACAGCAAATAAGCTAGAACAAGCTTTAGTATAGAGCCAGAAAATTTCCCAAAATACACAGCAACCTGAACCTGACGCGAACGTAACAAATTATACAAACAACGTCAGAACAATCCAAACCATAACCGAAATTTTCAACAAAATGGGAAATTATGTATATTTTGTGGATCAAGCTATCACGTAAATAGTCAACAGTGTCCAGTAAGAGATCAAACATACAGAGCATGTGGTAAAGAAAACCATTTTGCAAAAGTATGTATAACTACAGGAAGAGCTAAGGTAGAGACTTCAAAACAAGATTTCTGTCACGTAGCGGTGACAGTTTACCTAAAGACAACAGCAGCGTACATACATACCCTGTCAATTTGCGACATTCAATCACAAAAGTAATGATTCCTACAAAACTTAACGACATATTTATTGAAATGTTATACGACCCCGGCGCCGTACATTCTGTCATAGGAAAAACATTATGGCAGAAAATTGGATCACCTACTTTAAAAAAGTGCAGTCAACTAATAGGTTATACCGACATAAAAATAAAAACACTTGGTACATGTCTTATTTCAGTACGTGCATTCGACACGCTTAAAATTCTAGAAGCCTATGTTACCGAACATAATGATCTACCACTTTTTGGACTCGACTGGTGTTTACGTTTCGAGATTCCAATGCCAAGAGGAGCTAAACTATGTCATGTTAAAAATGAACAAAACAAGACAAAAATGCCAAATATTCCAGATAACACTTCAAGCGACTTAAGTCATGAAGTAAAGAACATTTTAACAGAATTTCACGAATTATTTAATGGAAAACTAGGTACAATAAAGGGACATGAGGCAAAAATACACATTTCTAATAATGTCCAACCCAAAGCATACCGGCCACGTCCAGTACTACTAGCCTTGCAAGAACAAGTTAACGATGAACTTAAACGTTTAGTACAAGATGTCATTGAACCCGTCGATACAATGGAGACTTCTATAGATGGGGCATCTCCGATTGTTGTGGCAATCAAAGCTAATGGTAACGTTCGCATTTGTGCTGATTTCAAAGTAACGATAAATCCACATGTTCAAATTGATGATTACCCTCTACCAAGATTTGAAGAGGTTACCGCTAACTTAGCTGGTGGTCAACTATTTACAAAAATAGACTTGAAAGATACCTATCTACAACTTCCGGTTTATTTAGAGTAACGAAAGTACCTAACGATTGCAACACACAAAGGATATTTTCGTTACAAACGATTACCATTTGGGATATCACTTGCGCCAGCTATTTTTCAAAGAACAATGCATCACATTCTGAATAGTATCAAAGGCGTTGTATGCTACCTAGATGACATATTAATTACAGCAGATACACTTTAAGAACATTTACGAAGGGTTCGTCTAGTACTTAACCGATTACAAACAACTGAAGTCAAATGTCAAATAAATAAATGTCTTTGGTTACAGCCGAGCGTTACTTTTTTAGGACATAAAATTGATAAACACGGTTTACACCCTACAGACGAGAGAATAGAGGCGATCAAAAATATGCCAGTACCGTCCAACGTGCCTGAACTTCGTTCCTTCTTAGGCTCCATTACTTATTATGGACGTTTTATACGCAATTTACACGGGAAATGTGCACTTCTATACCGCCATTTAAAGAAAGGACAAAAATGGTTTTGGACACAGAAAGATAATATGATTATTGAAGAGTCAAAGAACATACTTACATCAAAGGATACATTAGAACATCACAACGAACGTCTTCCATTATCCTTGAGTAGTGATGCTTTTGACAGAGAGGGTAGGTGCAGTTCTTTTCCACAAAGATGGAGAAAGAATGAGACCGATCGCTTTTGCATCAAGAACGTTATCGGATACTGAGCGCCGCTACTTAACTATTGACAAAGAGGCCCTCGGTATCGTTTTTGCCGTTACAAAATTCCATCAATATCTATATGGACGAAAATTTACTTTACTCAGTGATCACAAGCCACTGGAGAGAATTTTTAGCCCAAATAGAGAGGCCCCTAAAGTAGCCAGTAACAGATTATTACGCTGGGCTATGCTATTAAACAGTTATGATTATTCAATAACGTACCACACATGCAAATAAAACACACCGGCCGATGCACTATCACGACTGCCATTGCCAGGATCCGACACAACATTAATAGAACGAACCGGTTACCCCGAATTTGCACATTTACTACATTTACGATTAAACAATATCCATATAACACAACACAACTTACGCTCAAACAACGAACAATACGAGATGAAACGTTAAGTAAAGTTAAGAACTACATTACTTCTCACTGGCCAGCAAAAAGCACCTTGAAGGGCGAATTACTTACATATTTTGAAAAAAGAGATGAATTATCATTTGAAGGTGGTATTGTGTTGTGGAATGGAAGAATATGCATACCGACAATACTTCGAGAGGAGATAGTAGAAATGCTACATGATAGTCATAGTGGGATAAATACGATGCAATAACAAGCACGCCTTCATGTCTACTGGCCCAAGATAGATAACGACATAATTGAATTTACAAAACTTTGTACTTATTGTCAAAAGTCACGACAAAACAATACCCAAGCACCAGTATATTCGTGGGGAGTACCCCCAGAACCATGGTATCGCCTGCACATCGATTTCGCTGGACCATTCTTTGGGTACACATGGTTACTAGTCATTGATGCTTACATTAAATGGCTAGAAGTACTTCCAATGAAAACAACTACAACAAGGGCAACAATTCTTAAACTAAAGGGAATTTTTGCAACATACGGAGTACCGAGATATATTGTATCTGACAATGGGCCTCAGTTTAAAGCGGAAGAATTCAACACCTTTTGCAAAGAAATCGGTTTGGTTCACATTAAAACTACACCTTACACCCACGGACGAATGGATTAGCAGAACGAGCCGTGCGAACTTTTAAAGAGCACATGTCAGCATCAAATAGAACCATCGATATTTTTGAACGCCTTTGCAAATTTTTACATGCTTACCGGAACACTCAACGTAACTCTAGTAATCGATCTCCTTACGAAATGCTTTTTGGACGTTGTATGCGCACAACATTTGATCTTTGGAAATCAGATGCAAAAGACAATCTAGAGAGAGCATGTTTAAATCAAGAACTTAAGCCATACACGAAACAAAGACTTGCTAATGAGTACGAGCCGAACGCTGCAGTCTGGGTTAATCGACCCCTTAGCAAAGAATCTGATCCTGGTGTGGTCGAGAAAAGAACGGGATGGTACTCCTACATAATAAAGATGCATGATGGAACTATAAAACGTAAGCATACGGACCAACTAAGACCCAGATTGGTAGAGAGAAAGGCAGAACCAAAGAGCCACATAGCTTTTCAGCAGAAAAATAACCAGAGTTCTAGTTATTATTATAGGCTAGTTGTTTTACCGGAGAAGAGAGGAGACGACCCAGGCGTTCCACTCCAGCAGCCTGAGCCGCAGCCCGGGCCATCTTGGCAGGAGCAGTCGATGCCGCCTGCCGAGCCACGCCGTTCTGAGCGAATGCGCAAACCTCCAAACAGATTCGGCTTCCCAGGGGGGGAGTAATGTTGTAAACTCTTTGCTTGACTATTATATTTAAATACTTTTCTTCGAATAATGTCAAGTCACCTTAAGTCATTGTCTTGTCACATCTAAAGATATTTCAACATGCTTTTACTTAGAAACTAGTTTTATTTAATTATATAGCAGGACCTAGCTTGCCATTTAGGCTTGTACGATAGTTTTTTTTTTGAAGAATAAAGTTACGTGCTCGATTTAGCAGAGCATTGTGGCCTCGGGTTAACTAAACGTATATTTACCATATTAGGAAAGTTTATCGCATTGGGCACTTTCTTGGGTCAAACATAAATTATTTGGTACTCTTAAGAAAATAAAACGCCACAAAATAATGTCACTTGTCATGATCATATCCATTTTCAACGTGATCTTAGATTTACATATAAAAGAAAAACTGTTATTGGGAACGCTATTTGACTCCAAGAAACTGTGATGTCATTAGTCTATATTTCATAACACAGAATTATAATTTGTTTTTGCTTCTTTAATCTAGGTTTCTTAAAATTCCATAGAAAATTTTTGTTTTGACATTTAGAAAAAAGTATTTGATTTGAATTGTTGGAAAGTAGTGAATCGCAATAGTAAACAACTAAAATATCAAATTAACTATAGTAAATAAGACCCACCAAAAACACAAATGTGAAAATGGGAGCAAAGTTCAAACTCCAACAAAAGAATTGAGATCAAATGGCCGCTAAGTTCTAAAGAGAATATTGAATTTTACGGATAAGAATCTGAACATTTGACCTGGCTAGTTTTTACCAGTAGTCTGATGTTTAGAAGAATAGTACCTTACAATGTAAAAACAATAACGTATAACGTAAAGATGATAAGTTAATTGGCAGAATATAAGTAGGCTTGCTAAAACTAGCCAAGTCAAATATTAAGATTCTTATCAATAAAATTCAATATTATTTAAAGAACTTGGCGGCCATTTGATCTGAATTCTTTAGTCGGAGTTTGAACTTGGCTTTTATTTTCACATTTATGTTTTTGGTGGGATATCGTTACTTTTTGCACAGCAGTATCAACTCGTGAACGGGTGCTGCCGGGAGGGACTGGTCAGCTCGGCTTCGCTTTTTTTTTTACTACTTAATATTTTTTTATTTTTTATTACGCAATTTATGTTTGTTTACTTGTTCGCAAGCATTATTTGTTATAATGTGTGAACATTGTATTATATTATAAGTATTTATTAATTAAAAGACAATAATAATATTAATATGACAAAGCCCTTCTGGCGAGTAGGCGACCAATACTGTGAAAATGAGTTTCTTCTCAGCAGTGGTCGTTACCAAGCGCTGGTATTGGTAGCTTTTCTTAAAAATTAATTAAATTTTAATATACTTTACACGTAACATAAATTATACTTATAAACGTGTAAAAGTGCCTGTAAAGGTCTAATTACTGAATAAACATTTGAATCTTTGATTTTTTGAAGAAAAAATGCTTGTTCGTATAATTTTGTTGGGCATTTTACGTAATTAAATCGATTAATTAAAAACTAATCAAATTTACGAAATTTACTGTTTTTATATTTTTTTCCTTTGTATACGCATAATTGTCTACCTAGATGCCAAATATCAACTTTCCAAGTTATACGTAATAAGGTTATCTTTTTTGAAAAATAATCAAATTTGTTACTGTTAAAAACTAAATTAATTGTTTTTTGATTTTTTCCTTTGTTTACGCGTAATAATCTACCTAGATGCTAAATATCAACTTTCCGAGTTATATGGAATTAGGTCACCTTTTTTGAAAAATAATCAAGTCTACTAATTCACTGTTTTTTGATTTTTTCCTTTGTACACGCGTTGTAGTGTGCCTAGATGCCAAATATAAACTTTCCAGGTCATGTGAAAGTAGGTTACCTTTTATGAAAAATAATTAATCCTTCAAGCACATAAATCGCAGACACAATTGAATTCAATTGTTCTTTTGACCCGATCGGGCCAATCGGTTAAATGTAAGAAATTCACTGTTTTTTTTTCCTTTGTTTACGCGTCATAGTCTACCTAGATGCCAAATATTAACTTTCTAGGTTATATGGAAGTAGGTTATACCTTTTTGATGATGGATAAGTTGTCAATCACATTTTTCGGAATTTTTTAACGTTATTATATTAATAACTGTTTAAGCTACATTATTGAAATTTTGAATTCAAGATGAACTAGGTGATTTTAATATTTGTGTTGTAAATTCATGTATTTAGGTTAAAAAGGTTTCGAGTTTTGAAGGGGTCAAAAGTAGCTCGAAATGGTTCGTGTAAATATACACACGGCTGCTGCGTCGCCAGTTCTTTTTTTTTTGAACTTGGCTCTTACACGCTGCCGCGTGTCTAGATAGATTGTCCAATGGCAACGCAGAGTGGTAGAGTCCGGAGAGGTTCGTCGGCAATCAGTGCCGCGCCTCGGGAGCCTAGGCTGCATTAATCAGGACCATCCGGCAGCGCCACGCCATGCTACCAAATTTTCAGCGGTAGGTTATATAGTAAATTTAAATACGAAAAAGTACAAATCCAAACGATATGAAGATTTTCAAGGAAAAAGTTAAATATTATATTCTACATAAAGTCATCTAAATTTATATAACTCAAAGTGCCTGACTGACTGACATAGTGATCTATCAACGGACAGCCCAAACCACTGGACGGATCGGGCTGAAATTTGGCATGCAGGTAGATGTTATGACGTAGGCATCCGGTAAGAGAGGATTTTGATCAATTCTACCCCCAAGGGGATAAAATAGGGTATGAAAGTTTGTATGAAACTTTGTCAATTTTAAACCGATCGGATGAAGACTTTGCATGCATAAAGCTAATATGACGTAGGCATCCCCTAAGACAGGATTTTGATAAATTACACCCCTACGCGAGCGAAGCCGCGGGCAAAAGCTAGTATAATTATATATTGTATTTGCAATTATCAGTAGAAATAAAAATCTATAAAAAAAAAGAAGTTTTTTTTAATTATTGTTAACTTTTAGAGACATTATATTGAAAAAATATTATATAAGGAGTAACTACTGTTTTCAGACAAAGACAAAAAATCTTTTAATAGGCGGCAAACTGGCATTCTATTACCCATGCTATCATTCTAGTCACCATACTATTATTTACTAAATATGGTCATTAGATCTTGCATTAGGTCCAGTGTCTATTTTCAGGCTGTCTTTACTGTAAAGATTTATAAATAACACCTACATATGATCAGTAATTTTTATGCAAAACAATATACGCCAACATTGTGATTTGAAAACATTATTAAATCATATGAAAAGCATACAATTCAAAAGTCGATTTAAAGGCCAAGTAAATAAAATCCATTTTCGTCGTTATTGTTGGTAATGCGAAGCTGGATGAGTGTGCGCGTGTTTGAAAGTGTGCGCATGGTGGGTCGAGGAGTATTCCCACGGGACGGAAGGAAGTGTGGCCGGAGCGGCGCCACCTGGGACCGCAGGGGTGCAGGGGGCAAGGGGAGCATTAGACAAGTAACAGACGTAGCCGATAGACGCGTTTCGGATGAACTCTGAAGTCATATCGAGCTCGAAACACTTTAGTAATTAAGCAGTGAAACGATGGCCTCAGGTCGCGGGTCATCCCCTGTGGCGGCCGATAATATCTAAATGCCTAATGGCTGCTGGGCCTGTGACGAATGTATCGAGCGGCCACCCCCCGCGCGCCGCCCGCCGCGCCTCTCCACTATGTGATAATTCCAAACGCTGCGGCCGCGCCACCTGGGATCAGCCAGGGACGGACTCTATACGCATACGACGCACACTAAACACAAGTAATAGTTTTACTTCGTATTACTTTGTTTATTCTGAAACAGAATACGATAAATAATAATACGAAGTTTAAATACTTCAATAGATTTGACATTAAATATCTCATTACCCTAAATTTGAGATAAGTATTTTAGAATGAAGTTCCTTAGCGCGACAAAAGTAGAGAATGCAACATAACGAAAAATTGTTTTGAGACAGTCGATACGGTCTGGTTGCGAGGCAAACCTAACGTTTTGTAACAACTGAACGTATCGTAACGTTTTTTGTAGAGAAGACGTGAGAAACTTCGTTCATGACGAAGGTCCTACGACAATTTTTTTTTATTTTGTCCAACCTTATTTACTTTTTGTTATATGTCAATAGTTATCTTGCTAATATTATGGTTTTCCTATACTTTCGAAGTGAAATTTGTTAATTTGTACCTAGTGTGGATGGTTAATTTCACCAAGTGTATATTTTAGTCAGATTAATTTATAGTACTGCAGAATCAAAAAATCAGAAATTCAACATAACGATACTGTAACGGTACGTTTAACCTATTATAACTATAATATATAATACCCATACGCTAGCTTCAGGCCGTCTACGACTGCGTAGACTCTGTCGTAGCACTCGTAACATTGCTACGACCTACCATATTTGAAGCTTCCGGTACCAGTGACATAATGTGTGTTTTGCTTTTTATTACTATAGTATTTCAAACAGATACTACTTTTACTTAAACGTGCAGATTAAATTATAAAAGGCTGTTTTTTCTATATGTTGACATACAGGTTCACTTCATACCAACGTTTAAAGCATGAATGAATGAGTATAGGTACAGTACGACCTACATGAGTATATGTATATCGCGTAACTCCAATGCGATTATTGTCACAAATTTTGGGCCAAGTTCGCAAACAATTCGAGATTGTCAGCTCGGCAGGCTCCGGCAGGCGGGCAGGCACGCAGCGCGGTGCCGGGCACACGCCTCAGCGCCGCGCGGAATTTGCGATGCACCCCCGAATGGCCGGCGGCCGACGATCGAGCATTGGCATTTAATTACCCACGTGCCACGCCGAAAGATCCTCCACCCGAACAGCATACCTCGCATTGTTACCCGCCTAAGTTGACAGAATAACTTACAAATGTTTTGCATCATGGAATATTTGTCGTAACCGCAACCCGGCTTTGAGTATTTCGATGCAAAATAGACACATTATACTTGCGACAAGTATATCTTCGAAGGATACTAATACATTAAGCAGAATTATATTAAAAAAGTTATCGCGCGAGTGCGGTCCCTGCGGCGCGGTCCCGCGGGACCGAGCCCGCGCGCCCAACTTCGGGCTCAGCGGCACGCCCCCTCTCGCGCGCCACCCTTGCCCCCGCAGAGAATACATTTGCGCAACACTCGTGTTGGCCTAACAACGACTCTGCGACAACGGGAGCCACTCACTGGCAAAAATTACTCATTTTCCTATAACACGTGTCTATCAGAAGTGTACTAAAACCTTTGTTGCGAAACAAAGCGTCTTCACATTTACTGCCCTTCCACGGAAACACTCGCCTGTTGACGATAGGCGATAAAGTATCCACAATAAAATGTGAACAATAAGTAATTTACTTATAATTCTGAGGGTGCCGTAGGGAAAATTAGGCTTTGTCTCTTACCTTAAAGTACTACTATATTATGCGATTGTTTCATTCGAATGAATCTACTGTTTGTGAAGTTTGCATATTGAATTATTACTTTTAAATTATTCTAGAAAACTATGAATTATAAACAGATATTTGCACAAACGAAGGGTAATTAAATGCCGCAGAAATTGAAAAGCTACTATTTTCAGCTTTTTTTAGGCATGAAAGACGACTTCGAAATTCGAGTGATAAGAATCAAAACATACTATGCAGTAACTGGACAGCCGCAGTGCGTGTTTATATGAGGTATAACAAAATATAATGAAACTATTTTAAGGGTGAATTCAGTCCGTGACAGTGAACAACTTTCCCCAAGGAACATATGTCGAAATATGAAAAAACTTGGATCAGCTGATCGATCAACTTATATGAGTGGCTTCAAATTACTTTTTAGAGTTCCGTAGTAAACAAGGAAGCCTTATAGTTTCACCATGTTTGTCTGGCTATCTGTCTGTCCGTCCGCGGTTTTACTCAGAGACTATACCTACTAGAAAGCTGTAATTTGGTATAGGTGTATTAATTATGCCAAAAAAGTGGTATAATATATATTTTTTTAATTATTGTGAGCATGTAAAGATAATTTTTCGATTTAGGGATCCGTTTCTAAAATCTTTGGTTTTATATTGCAAATTTTGTTAGTGTAAAATAATTTCGTATGCCGACGACACAGCTCTTTTATTTTCTGCTAACTCAGTTGATGAAGTCTTTAAACTTGCGCAACAAGGTTTAAATGTTGTAAATAATTGGCTTCAGCAGCACCTACTAACTTTAAACACTGAAAAGACTAATTTTATTCAGTTTTCCATGCGCCATTTGCACTCATCTCATTCTAACACAAAAATGTATGCACGTCACTGCACAAACCCTGCAACTAACACGTGTCAGTGCCCAGTTATTTCTAGCACCGACAAAACAAAATATTTGGGTATTGTACTTGACAAAACACTTTATTTCAAGCATCACATTGAAATCTTAAATGGCAGAATCCGTAAGTTAATATTTGTCTTCAAAAAATTACGCTCTATTGCGGACTCAAAAACAATCAGGCAAGTTTATTTTGCCCTTTGTCAGTCAGTATTAACTTATTGTATTACGTCATGGGGTGGCACAGCTAAAACATCCCTACTAACTATTGAGAGAGCTCAGCGAGCCATTCTTAAGGTGTCTACTTTCCGCCCTTTCCTTTTTCCCACAGACCTGCTCTATCAATCCTGTAAGGTATTAACAGTTAGACAATTATTTATATTAAGCACAATCCTCAAACAGCACGCCGCACTGCCATTCAGCACTCAACTGACGAACAAAAGACGGAAAGATATTGTTTGCACAAATAATGTTCAAACAAAGCACTACTTCTCCTCTCGATTTTTTCTATTCCTTGGCCCACTTCTCTACAATAGACTTAATAAAAAACTAGGTTTTCATCCCCTCACTTATAGTACAACTAAGAAAATTCTTCAAGAAGCCCTACTTAATATGTCTTACGAAGAAACAGAGGAATTGCTAATGGTTTTAAAATAATAAGCGTTTCGTTTGTTTATAATATATATATTTTTTTTTTTATTTTCTCTTTATTTTTTCCTAACGTTTTTAATATCATTGTAAGTGTAATTGTTTATTAAGTTTATTATGAGTATATAATACGTGTCTTGTGTAACGCCTGAAATACAGGATGATTTTCATCCTAGCTCAGTTATTATTATTATTATGTTGGTACGCTTTTCAGCCACGGGTCCAAGGGGACCCGGTCCTTTGAGGCGTTCATGGGGCCAAAGCCAACATGAAGAGGCCTTTTAGTACCTTTTTATCTAAAAAGTGAGATGGCTGCATCTATGGAGGTCTATCCCTTAATGTACCATTGAGATGCACTAACGGACAGTCCTCCACAGCTGCCGAACTATTGCCAGGGAGGGATTTACTTGATTTGGGCTTTATGGATGGGATGTTAGTGGACCGGATAACTGGGTTATGGAGTGAGATACGGACATCTACCCAAAAATCTCTCACAACAATTTTAGCCTGGTAGATGGTGACTCGCTGCTCGTTGGCTACACTGCCTGTGGGCACCCTAACTAGCCACGAAAATGCGGCCAGGGCGCAACACAATGTGAGCAGCTAAGGGTGTCGAGAGGTGCGGCTCCGGTTTCACCATCACGTTATTATTATTATGTTAACGGTTATATATGGACATGTAAAAAATTCACAGCAGTATTATATACTCGTATAACGAAGTTTAAAGGAAAACTATCAGAGCTGAATAGGGTTTACAAATTAAGAAGTTATAGGCGACCACCTTATAAAATGTACTCTGAAAAGGAAAAGTTCATACAAATTCAATAGAATTAGTTTTTAAACGTGTTTAGTGGCGTGAACTCAAAGTGGGCATTCACAACTACGGAAAACTACACTGCGCGTGGCCCGACATGCACTTGGCCGCTTATTTTTATATTTCAATTCCTTGGGAAAAGTTGTCCAGTATCATGGACTGAATTCACCCTTAAAGTAGTTTCAGAATATTTTGTTAGACCTTACATACGAAGCCTACAAATAAGCGAATGAATTTGACGGACTTTTATGTTCTGTTCTATTTCCATTTAACTCGTTGCTCATAAAATCTTAATTATCTAGACGAAGTGAAATTATAACCTCAACTGAGTCTTCAAAAACTGGAGTTGTAAAAGATAAAGCGGAAGCACCACCGCCCGATGATGAGCCACGGCAGCCTATTTATTTATAATCTCGGGTGCAGAATTGGCTACGAATTAGCATGTAAATATTTGAGGTCCAAGGAGCTTGGCGGAGATTTATCGCGAGCGGGGGAGATAAGCGAGGACAGAGTCGTAAAGCACGGCGGGCGGCGCGCCCGGGGCCGCTATGGCCGCACCACACCCTTTGGCGAAGTTGTAAAAAGAGCATTAAACCACAGTAAAAACGCATCACCAGCGTGGGCGATGGGGCTACTCGTTATTTTAGTGGCTTCCTTATGAATTTCAATGAAGACGTCGGCGTAATGAGACGCGCTCTCAACCCTTACAGCGCCATTAATCGAGCTCCCTTATCCTCATAATTTTGAGCGTAAGAAATTCTACAAAAGTTTCTTATCTCAAAACTTACCAAATTAGAAACTACATTGTTTTAAACTCACCAGGCATATCGTCGGTGTTACATTGCTCTGTGGAATTATTCTGATTTTCTTCCTCTTCTTCGTCTGCAAAAGAAAAAACTTAGTTATTACAAAATAATTTTTTATATACGAAACAGACTTCAAAAATTTTACTTCTTCGCCTGGAACTATGTGGTATATAAATACGAGTTGAAAGGAGCACAAGATAAGTAAATGCATTGAATTCGGAGTTTTTCCCCTTCATAAGGCAATTCTCTTGAGATGGAACGTCTTTCATAACGCATGGCAGGAAGCTTAAAATATTTTAATGCCTGGAGCATTGAAAGAAATGTGTACTGCGCTTTACACAAATAGATACAATAAAAATATCTCGTTTCTTTGCTTTTACCTCTCTTGTGTTTATAGGACTATGTTGGCCGTTTAGTACTAAAAGATACTATAGGCACGTTAGCATTGAGGTGGCGGATATTTTCTAGGAAACAGATAAAAGCGTAGTACGATCGATCAGTAAATAATGATTAATGAACGTCGCGATGAATCTGACACGCTTAATCCTAAATGTATTGTAACGGAGCCCATTAAGCTGGCAGGGACCTATACTAAACTAGATTATTTCGGCGTATCTCATCATCAGTGGTTATTCCGAAACGCTAGTAGTTTCTAGCATTTGTAAAGTGCAATTTGTTAAAAAAATACCTACCTATCTTATCTTTATGAATGTAAATTGAATGAAATAAATATATAACAAAAAATATATTAGCATAATTGACTAGTCTGTCAATAGATGATGGAGCTGCGAGATTTGTCAGTGAATAGTGAGCGTCGGCGGATCAATAAATTAGTAGATTATAGGGACAAATCACACTGATAGAGCACGCTCCAAAATAAGCTTAAACTTGTGTTATGGGATACTTACTCAACGATACTATATTTTGTGATAAATAATACATAGGTATAATGTTTATAGATAAACAGCCAAGTTCCAGGACAATTTGAAAAAGGCCATTTCCAACATGTCCTGGACCCAGCCTGGAACCTCTGAACGGCGGACTAGCATGGCTACCACTACGCCACGGAGGTCTTCCGCTATTTGACAATGTGCTGGGTGTGAGGTGACATCACATTGAAGCATTTTTTGCAACATTGATGATGAATAATTATGATGAACTTATATAAAGAAGACATTTATAAATATTCGTCAGCGCTATTTCTTTTAGTAGAGATATAACAAATATTGCCACACCTTACTGTTTAGAGGACACAGTTCAAAAAATTGCAATTTCTTAGAAGTAAATCTTAAAGAACATGAAATTAACTACTGGTATTTTAAACATGTCATTTCGCTTCGACAGTTTATGATTCTCAACCACCAGTACTAACTAACTATTCAATCAACTCTCAGCTATTCTGCCCATCCCTTACAGAAATAGAATCCGAACAATGGCACCTCAACTTCAGTGGGCAATAATCGTAAACAGCGCTGCAGGATTTGCAGTAGACACACGACAGGCGGTGATCTGTCATCCGCACATCGACGGCCTCGCTGCCCGAACGCAGGCATGCACCCATGCACGCAGCGCAGCGCTTCCATCGGTCGTACGTCATGTTTTATCTCGTACGATATGTCTGTGTCAGATGCTGGGTGACCGAATATGCAAATGTCCACGCTCTTTCGAACGTAACTGGCTATTGTAGTAGCAGTAGTTTAACTATACGTTGCATAACGCCCTCAATTTCAAAAGTTAAAAACAAAGTTAAAACCTTTAATTCCTTTTAGGGTTCAGTACCTAAAGGGTAAAAACGGGACCCTATGACTAAAACTGCGTTGTCCGTTCGACCGTCAGGCTGTCTGTCTGTCTGTCACCAGGACGTATCTCATGAACCGTGATAGCTAGACTAGATGATATATTTCTGTTGCCGCTATAACAACAAATACTAAAAACAGAATAAAATAAATATTTAAGGGGGGCTCCCATGCAATCATACGATAAACGTGATTTTTTCGCTGTTTTTGCCAGATATTAATAACTTTAAATATTCATTGAATATTTAATCGTATATTCACTTTAAAAATAAATATCGAAATTAAAATAAAAGAAATATTTAAGGGGGGCTCCCATATAAAATACGTGATTTTTTATAGATAATGGTACAGAACCCTTCTTGCGTGAGTCCGACTCGCACTTGGCCGGTTTTTTATTTAGCACAAGTTTAAAAACGTCTTTATCCCTAATGGGGCAGACAGAGCGCTTTTGGTTTTGGGGCTCTAAACAGACAAGAGCCCGGGGACGCAAGATTCATAGGCCTATTTTACCATGATGGTGGGCGAGAAGGTGGAAAAACAAATCAAAGCAGCTATGGGTTGTCAGCTACATCTCATATTAATATAGGTAATTTGCAGACCAGCAGGGAAAAACAAATGAGAGCAAAAGAGAATGATGTAAAAATGAATCCCACCAAAAATATAAATGTGAAAATGGGAGCCAAGTTCAAACTCCGACAAAAGAATTGAGATCTAAATGGCCGCAAAATTTTATATAGAATATTGAATTTTATTAATACGAATCTTAAAATTTTTTGTTTACGCGTAATAGTCTACCTAGATGCCAAATATCAACTTTCTAGGTCATATGGAAGTAGGTTACCTTTTTGATGATGGATAAGTGGTCAATCACATTTATCGGGTTTTTTTAAAACGTTATTATATCAATAACTGTTTTATCTACATTATTGAAATTTATGATGTAGAATTTGAGATGAGCTAGATGATTTTAATGTATGTGCTAAATAAATTTCATGTATTTAGGTTAAATAGGTTTCGAGTTGTGAAGGGGTCAAAAATAGCTGGAAATGGTTCGTGTAATAAATATATACACAAGGCTGCTACGTCGCCAGTTCCTTTTTTTAACTTGGCTCTGACACGCTGCCTCGTGTTTAGAAAGGTGAAATATCTAGAAATTTGTTTTTCTATTCTGACTTTACGTTTTTAAAATTTTTGTTGTAACTTTGATGACAAACAACCACCACCTATTTAACCCAGTTTACTATTTTATCTTGCAAATAATTGCCAAAAACTTTGTTAGTCGTTACCTTCAAAACATTGTTCTATATGTTCTTCAGCATCATCTAGCTCCAGTTGCTCGTCATCAGCCGCATCTTCTACCTCCTCATCGTCTTTCTTCTCAGCAGTATCTTCAACAGTTTCTCTTGCTGTGCCATCTTCAGTCCATTCGTCTTCCTCCGCTGAAAAAGTAACAATAGAATATTCATTTTTCTTACGTCTAAATAGATATTTCTAAGGACACGGAAAAAACAATATAGGGCTTTTTTTGTCATTCTTGCTGGTTGTATAAAGAAAATTTTAAATTTTCCAAGCACAATTTTCCCAATGTCTCCCTCAATTTCTGTCTCCACGATATTGTCAACTTACCGAGGATTTTCGACACAATATGTGTTGACATTATGCTGTACAATAACTGAGTATAGAGTGGACACAATGAAAAGGCAAATCCCCTTATAGCTGGCTATCTACAATTATGGTAATATTATTGTGTATCCTCCAATTTCAGTAAACGACTGGGGTGAAATGATGATAATAATGAAATAAATAAATGTTAAATAGTCAGTGAACGATCCGGAAATTCTAGTAGGTACCTACTGTAGGTAATTTTATTAAATATTAAGAATTTACTCATTTAAACGTTAATGCCATTTCAACGTACTCGTAAGTACAGTACTTAAGGCCTAAACTCAGCTTTGCATTAGTGTGAGTGAGCCGCAGTTAGCGCCAAAAGTACAATTAGTAAAATAATAACATAAAAAATCAATGTTTTATTAGAAATAAATAAACCATTTTGATTATTAAACATATTACGATTAAACATATAATGATATTATGTTAATTTATTGTAATTATATTATTAAATGTATCTCCTTTTGGAATCACGGGTCTTTTCACCCCGGTTCTTAGGGAGGCTTGCATGGGGATACAGATCCAACACGTAGAGGCCCTTTGGAGAAGTTGATGTTAAGTGGCGCTCCCGCAAAAACCCACTCCTGCATATATCTATAAAAGGTGTATCCTTGAATAAGTGTCAGCAGGAGAAAGATCTATTGCAAGTACAACGGAAAGGTCTGTGGGTTATGGAATGAGATTGGAATGGACTGATGCTGAGATATTGAATTAGGAACGTCGACACCTGCCATAATCATGATTACTGACTATTGAAGGCAGGTGGTGGCTTGTCGCCCACTAGATAGGCCCCTCAAACGCGCCGACAAGTTGCCGGCAAAGGAGCAACACCGGTGCAGGCGACTCAGGGGTGTCGAGAGGTGTGCTGCGCTTTCTCCGAAGTTACTCGCGGCGTTATGGCCTTTAACACTTCCACCCTTGGAGCAACAGCTCTTACGACTCCTCTCTGCACAGCCAATTAACTAAGGCAATGCAGAGCTGAGAGCCCTGCGAGCCCTCTTGGATCTCCGTCCCACCATATATTATTTATTAATGTTAGTTTATTTCACTAATAATTCAATCACTATAACACTGAAACGTCTAGTTGCTAGCGGTACCAAAGGTGAAGGTGAAGGCGGGAAGTGCGCGGCAGGGAGATGCCGCGCGTGAGTTGTGCCACGACTCAGGCAGTGTTTCAAAAACCAATCTAAAACGGCGTGGACCGTGCCGTGCCTCAGGCCGATGTTGCACCTATATCTGTGTGCACTCACACAAATGCAAAGCTAAGCTTGCGTCACGAGAGCTGTACCTAATTCTATGAATAGGCACACTTAAAGAGAATGTAGGTACATAAGTATGACTTCCCATACAACATCCAAGTTTCTATGAGAAGCAACTGATTTTGTTTTTTTTTTATTTTTTTGGAAAAATAAGTTTGATGATGATGAGTCTATCATGCCTACTGCATGCTATGATTATCAGCCACAGAAAGTCTACTGTTGGACATAGGCCTCCCCAAAGGATTTCCAAAACGACCCATCGGAAGCGGCCTGCATCAATTGCTTTCCTGCAACCTTGCGCAGGTTATCTAACCATTTAGCAGGTGGGTGTTCTACGCTGCTACTGGATGTACTGCGCTATGTATGATAGACTGAATCTTCCAATTATCTCTATTATTTGAACTTCAAAACAACCTAATCAATTTACTACTTGATTTTCCTTTATGGAACGTGAGTAGTATGTAACGAAGAGTAGGTAATCAAATAACAATAAGTACATCAAGTTAATGAATACAAACGGAGCGAAAGCTAATTAGGATAATGTAAGTGCTGGCAGGGCAGTGCGAGGTGCGCGCCCGCCGGGACCAGAAATCACTACAGCACTTCACAACGGAATTTATTGTACATGACCTTTTTTTAGCGATCCGTATTGAATTTGAAATAAATGTTATAGCAATACAAATCAATATAATGATAAATAAATAAATATATAGGGACAAATAACACTGATTGAGCTAGCCCCAAAGTAAGTTATAGACTTGTGTTATGGGATACTAACTTAACGATACTATATTTTATAACAAATACATATATAGATAAACATCCAAGACCCAGGACAATTTGAAAAAGGCCATTTTCCAACTTACCCTAACCGGGAATCGAACCCAGGACCTCTGGGTGGCGGACTAGCATGGTGACCACTACGCCACGGAGGCGTATATATCAATATATTATTTGTGTTTCGGAGCATTAATGCGTTGCTTATAGCAAACTAGGTAGGTAAAAATATTTCTTAACTTACATTTTAAGGAATAGAAACCTTAAATATCTACCTCAGCAGCTTTCATTGCTAAACTTAGGTAGGTAATGAGTAATTAGTTTAAAATAAGTCCAACATGTTTGTAAATTTTTCCTTCGAGTCGGATTATATTTCATAAAATAAATTTTTCATTTCATCTATTCTAAAATGGATGTTTTCATCCCAAAACATTTGGTGCTATAAAGTTACTGCTGATACTCTCGGAAAGTTAAAAAGAAAATCTCTTGGGATTAAAAACAATTTGAAAACTAAACACGAATTTTAGAATCACAAAAAAAAATAACACGAATGCAACCTATTATAATTAGAGAATCAGAAATAATGTTGGCAGTCCAGCAAAACAAAAATTTAGTTTTAAAACAATAATTCATTGGCACAGGCGTCTTTTTTTACTTTGGGATACATATCGTCGTCAACATCAATAAATGTAGGTAAACATTTTTATTTTCTTCGCTTCGGAGCACAATTATCTTTGATTCAAAGTAATTACAGATTGTTTAGTTTTAGGTTGTGTGTAAATTTGAATACTATTTTCAGAAGTTTAAGCCAATGGTGAGCCACGCCCAACGACAAAATTAAGAATTACAACGATGAGTAGAATTCTTTTCAGAAGTGGGTGCTCTTTGAAAAAATATTTCATAAAATTGAATGAAAACTACACCAAGTAAAGGTTAATAATTATCGGTAGAACTCTGATTAGTTATATGTAGATGTTCTACTTTTCTTTATATTCTGTTTTGTATTTGCAATTTTTTTTATTTTAATTTTTTTACACTTGTAGCATTATCTTATACTAAATACGGGTTACTTAGTAACTCCATATCAACAAAGTATTTTAGGCCTATACAAGTATAAACAGGCCAAAGGAGGAGAAGTTCAACAATTTTACTTTTAAATAATATACCACTATTTAAAAGGCATTTCACATTTGGTTGGATGTCTCGCTCGCATCGCATCAAACATTTATAAAGATTATTAAAATATGTGACTCATTTGTAGAAAAGTGTTTCATTAACTTTCAATATAATTATATGTTAGATATTGTAGACATGTTTTTGTACTGTTTATGTGTGTGTATCAAGAATTAGGTCATCAAAAATTTAAAATTTTGATGACATTTTCGATGTAGTCAATGTCTACCTACACAATATACAAACATGTCTAAAATATCCACAATATAATTATATTGAATGTTAGTGAAACACTTTTTTACAAATAAGAAACATTTTTAATTATCTTTAAAAATGTTTGATTGTGCGAGCGAGACAGCCAACCAAATGTGAAATGCCTCCTTAATGACGTAGTTACCCATCGCGCGTCGCTGTACAATGCTCCAACTTTTTCCATTTTAATTTACTTTATTTATTACTAAGAACAGGTTGTTGGGCTCTGTCTGTTTAAAGCCGTAAGACCCAATGCTTATTCTGCCTAATAGGGATAAAGACTCGATCCCTGATAGTGTATATCTAGTATGTAGCGGTAGAGATATGTACTGCAATGCTGTGTTATGCCTAGATGCATGCTTTACTTCTATTCAGTATGATATTTTAACTTTTTTATGGCAGAATCACTGAACAATTAAAGCTTTTGGTGACATAATTAGCTGGGTGGGCGCGGATGGCGTGATTGCGCCACGTCCGGCCGCACCCTCCATTCAATGTCCCTGGATACTTTATTATAGCGAAAATACGGACATAAACTATTGTCAATTATTCCATGCCAATCCGTTCAGTTCAGTTTCTTAAGCAGGCACCTTATATATCTCACAGATCGAATCGGAAACACAGTAGAAGATATGGTGATGCTTTTAGATCTAGACCTAGGTATTTGCAAGATTTGTAATATATGGCCACAATCGTGCGTGTTTGTCCATATTTTGTCTGTTTTCCAATAACTACTTTTAAAACCAATGGTCTGATTTTTGTAGTTCAAGGACCTTTTTTGAACATTTGAAAGACTTTCTTTAACCTTGACATTCTTCTATAAGAGAACTTGAGTACTAAATATTTTAAATAAGATAAAATTTCGTAAAAGAATATATGTATATAAAACCTATACGACGAGGCACCATACATATCTATTAGGCTTTGATCAGGTCGAGGCATACTATTTGGACTGAATCTAATTGGCGACACAAATAGACAAACCATATCGATCAGTTATTTATTACAATTACAGAATCCACAGGCACCTCGCTGGCAGTGGCAGCGTAAATTAATCGCAACCAAAAGCTGAAATAAGGTATTAGGTGCTCTGCCCTGAAACTACTGGACTGGGAGACTGGAATAACCTAAAAAGATGTACCTTCATTATATCTATGTGCATACGAGCATTTATCTTCAGGGGATACATGAATTTTCCAGGGTCCAGTACTACCCCCATTAAAATAAATTATTTGAAAGCAAAATGAGATATCATCCATGGCGTAATGGTCATCACGCTAGTCCGCCAATCTGGAGATTCTGGGTTCGATCCCCATCCAGGGCGAGTTTGAAAAATGGCCTTTTTCAAATTGTCCTGGGTTTTGGGTGTTTATCTAATTTTCTTAATCTGTATTTATTATAAAATATAGTATGGTAACCCATAACACAAGTTTAAACTTACTTTGGGGCTAACTCAATCAGTGTGATTGGTCCCTTTATAAAAAAATACTTCAAATGATGCCAGCACTGGACCCCAAGAAATTAATGCATCCCCTTAACCCTTGTTCATATACAGGTTAAGAGGCTTTTCACTTTGGTTGGCTGTCTCGCTCGCACAACCAAACACTTTTAAAGATTATTAAAAAATGTGACTCTTTTGAAGAAAAGTGTTTCATAAACTTTTTAATATATTATAATATGTTAGATATTGTAGACATGTTTGTATATTGTGTAGACATTGACTAGATCGAAAATTAGGTCATCAAAATTTCAAATTTTTGATTACCTTATTCTCGAAACACATAATTAAAATATATTAAAAAGTTTATGAAACACTTTTCCTAAAATGAGTCACATTTTTTAATAATCTTTAAAAATGTTTGATTGTGCGAGCGAGACTGCCCACCAAATGTGAAAAGCCTCTTAAGTCGAATAAAATTTCGGGTGGGATGATCTAATTTTCTTAATCTGTGAGATTACATAGCTACTGTTTTAGTTATATTCCTATATTCAATCAATACCAGTGCAATATGAATGTGTTAGTAAATTATGTTTCAAAATATTCATCATATTAAATGTAGGTACATAGAATATTGAGTAGCGAGTTATTACGAGCAGCGGCAGAGCAGCCGTGCCGTGCGACACTGGGGAGTCCTGGCCCGCGCCCTGGGGAGCGTCCATCGATTCATCAAAAACAGGCCACAGGCTAAATCCCACTAACAGCCGAACCCATGCGTCCCTCAGGCACTCGAGGTTATCAGCCTAGCGCACGATTTGCCAATCTATATTTAACCCACATAAAGGATTGATTAGGATGGTCTATGAGCAATAAAATCTTGACCCCTTAGAACAGTAGGTAGAGTACTAAATTTTTATCCGGTAGAATACAGTACCTAATTTTACAAACATACAGTACAGGAACTTTCCAAAGAAGTATCTGAAATGTACGAAAAAAATTGACTATAGGTATGGATGAAATACACTGCGCACAAAAATTCAATCTTAAAATATCGATATGCATGGAGAACAAATGTGATAAATACACATTGAACATTTTAACGTAAGGAAACAGTTTACCATACCCCGCAAATGTACCTCGATCGTTATGTTTCCTCCCAGCCCCCTAAATTCCTACAGGTAATATAATCAAAATAGGAGTTCCAAGAGCAACCAGAGAGCCATCAGCACAGCATCCGCAACAACGATAGCCCATCATAACTCGCGGTGGCAATGTGCCGCGAGGGACGCATTCAGCACCAAAGCGGCAAAGCGGCCATACTGGCGGCAATTCAATTTTCTTACTGACCATACTATTGCTTATGACGCCCTGTCGAACAAAGCTCCTGCCACAAGTACTTTACGATACGAAGAAGGAATGCACATGAATTGCATCTTAAAAACGACGACGTACTTATAGTTTCTTTTGTAAGCTGTGTTCTGTTAAAACTTTATAAAAAAAAGAATGTACTTAAACTAAAAAATAAAATAAAAAATATCAAAGAAAAGATATCTTCATTGCTGTTTTTCGATTACTTATTTATTATAAGGAATTTAAGTTTTATTTATTTTAACCGACTTCAAAAACGAGGAGGTTCTCGGATTACTGAAAGACGCGTGGACCGATTAAGAAAATTATTAAGCTATTGTATAGCTTTTATCGCGGGCCTTGACGCGGCGACCGAATCTAGAAATTCCGTAACGGAAATAATACCTAACACTCGTCTAACGTCGTTTCAGTTCGGCAGACTTCATCACGGTGTTTGTGTGCGTGCGACTGACGTATGCGTGTAGACACAGAGTACCATATACTAGCCATTTGCACAGTACAGTAGATCTGTACTGTGCAAATGGCTAGTATATGGTACAGTATTGTATCTTTATACAAATAAAGTTCTTCATTCGTCATTTGTTCGCCGATGCGATCTAACATCAATTTCCGTTAATAATTCTAATTACCAATAGCCAGTGCTAACGTAAGCGTGACCTACTCCACTTTTTGTGCGTTTTACTAGTGAAAATCTGATTTATGTGTACAATATACTCTACGTTTCGAGTTATATAATTTATAATGTTAAAGAGTGATCCGTGATAAAAAAGAATAATGGATAGCCCCTTTAACCGCAGTGCGTTGACACGTCGTAGTCTTTCGCCAACCCCCACACCACGCCCGGACAACCCCAGGTACCCCAGGAGTCCAGGAAAGATGATGAGGAAGATACTTGTCTAGAACCGGTATCCACAGCCGAGATCCAAAAATGGATGATCACGATAGAACAATGTCTAAATGAACTCTGCACGATCTCACAAGAAGGAAAACTTAACAGTGATCAAAAAATACGCATTAGTAATTTATGTAGAAAAGTGGGACATGGTACTTCCCAAATGGCCGTCCAATACCAGTCCTTAAAACAAAAGGCTATACAGGCGTATGCAACTGTTCATGCCCTAAATGAAAAGAAGGACTTTACGAAGCAATTACAGGACTTTCAACGCAACATCAAGGAATCCATTCAACCGGTCACAGGTCCTGTGTCTTTTGCGGATATTGTTAAAAAAAGCGGACAAAATTTTATTACACCGGCCAATGTGAGCGCAGTTGCAATCTATCCCACTGACAAATTAAAAACAAGCGAGGAGACTAAAACACTCGTCCAAAAAATTATTAAGCCTGATGAGATGAAACTACACATCAGAGGACTACGTAAGACCAAAAATGGTGGAGTCATCATTAGAACGGATACCAAGGCCGACATCGAAAAGTTAATGAAATCGGAGCAACTAACGACCTTGGGCTTTACTATTGATGAACCACATAAACGTAGACCCAAAATTGTGATCATCGGAGTGCCTTCCGCGATGCAGGACAAGGAAGTATTTAGCTTTCTCTACCATCAAAATGAATTAGCCGACAAGCTTCAAGGCATGCCTTTTGAGACATTTTTGGCCACCTCAAAGCTAAGACACAAATCGGGGAAAAAAGACTCAGAGACCTGCAATTATGTAATCGAAGTGACGCCGAGTATACGCAAGGCCATTATAACGCAAAACAGGATCTTCATCAACTGGACATCGTGCCCAGTCAGAGATTTTACACTTGTAACTAGGTGTTACAAGTGTCAGCAATACGGAAACGCGGCCAAGTCATGCAGAGCGGATGACGTCACTTGCGGTCACTTCGGCACTGTAGGTCATGGAATACAAGACTGCTCAAAAAAGACAGAGCCCCCAAAATGTGCAACATGCCTTCATTTCAAGAAGCCTTCCAACCACAAGACAGGCGATACAAACTGTCCGGCCAAAAGTATGGCCGAAAAAAGGTACATCAATTCAATAGACTATGTAGGCGCCTAAGAGCGCCGTTTTTTTCTAATTAATTTAGCACTTTTTTTGTTGATACATACTTAAACACATACAGTCTTATTATAAAACAAGGTTTAGAGATAGATCGAGTTCTAAAGTCGGTCTAAACTAGGTAACAAGGAAAATCTTATTATAAAACAAGGTTTATGTTTTGTTCTGAGGACGATCCTCGGTCTAAAGATAAACCAGCTAGGACGCTAGTTTAAGCTCCGACTAACCTAAAATTCATGACAGAAATCAAAACAAAGCAATAAAATTATTGTGAAATCTCAGTAAATCTGAAATTTTACCTGATGGCTAATAATAAATGATTATTATATCCAGGAAATGTGTTAAAACTGCCATGATTATGATATAAAAGTATTTTTATTGTTTTACAAGTTTCCATGACAAACACGATTTCAACACTTTTGTTCGTTTATTTCCATTCATAACATTAAAAACACGATTTTATATTTATAACACAATACAACACACATATAAAAACAATATTTGTTAAGATTATTTACAATTTACAAACGTAAACAAAATCATAGGTTACGCTCCATGACAGTTTATTATGACAAGTGCCCACAGACTAAATAAAGAATTACGTTGTCAAAGTTGTCAACTTAGCTTCGTTCCGTTTTTTGATACTATAATTACTTTATTATTGTATAATAAATGTTATTTAGTAATCAGATCAATAAATAAGAGGTTATTGGTAAAATGATTTACTTTGCATAGTTTTGAATTAATATTATTTAAAATTATTTCGCTTTTAATTAAAATATTTGCGATGAAAATATATTATTATGAAAAATGGAACGATTTTTCTACTTCCGGTCAGACTAAGTCGGATCTATCTAATTCCGTCTTTGGTTCAGGATTTGTAATAAAAGAAAGTCTAAAGTAGATTTATCGCTTGTTACCGTACTAAACCCCGACTTAGATAATACGGGACTAAACCACGATTATGGCCTTTTTTATAATAAGACTGATAGTAAGTAATTTTAACACACAGTAAGTAAATTATTAAACAATCATAGTTACTTCAATTATGTCAGAAAGACTAATAGATGACCTGGATAATATGTCCATAGCTGAGTCAATGATATGTGAGGTCGATAGCTGTAAACAACTCTTGTCAACCTACAAACACGGTAATTCTTTAACAATACTTAATCAAAATATATGTAATATTTCAAAAAACACTCCCAAGCTCCGTTTACTGACTGAAAGTATGGACATCAATTTAGACATTATTGTTCTTACAGAGTGTTGGCTCTCTACAAATACAAACATACATATACCTGTCTTAGATGGATACTCCTACTACTGTAGTACAAACAATAACATAGAAAATGATGGGGTAGTGGTTTATGCAAATTACTCTCTTTCGAATGTAGTACCCATATCACATCATCTATTCGATGCTTATAGTGTGGTTTTAAAAATAGGTCAGCATACTGCAGTTGTAGCTATTTATCGTTCGCCATCATATAAAAATATTGCCAACTTCTTAAGTTCTCTTGACACAATTCTCAATAATTTGCGATCCTTTAGAAATATAATTCTCGTCGGCGACTTAAACATAGACATTGTTAACGATAATGACGATGATCGAAGTCCTGACTATTTAAATCTCCTAGCATACCATGAACTGCTTCCTGCTCATAATCTTCCAACCCGTATCAATACATGCCTAGATCACATCATGGTAAAAACTAAACTTCCTGCTAAGTGCTTAGTCATTGATACTGTCATAACTGATCATGACCCAGTTATACTTGCCTTGTCAACGAAAACTAACATTAGAAATCGAAAACAGATCGTTTCTCAAATTAACTACTCCATACTTGCTTCAAAAATTGTAAAATTTTGCAGCAACATACGTAATAAATACCTTAAATAAATGTATTCAAATGAGCTCCAAGATGAAATCTATTTCTTCTCGTAAACGAACTCTAAAACCATGGATAACTCCCGGACTTTTAAGGTGCATGCGAAATAGGGACAATATGCGTAAACGCCTAAAATCAAACCCTGACAATGAAATACTCAACAAAACTTATACGCGTTACAGAAATTATTTGTGTCACCTAATTAAAAAACTAAAGCGATTGTATGACAAAGAGGAACTGAAAAAGGCTGGTCTAAACTCAAAGAATCTATGGGAGGCGATACGAAAAGTAACAGATATGAACAAGCAACGAAACAAGTCTGATTCTCTTCTTTCTATTAAAGCAACGCCATTAGAATCTGTAAATTGCGTTAATGATTATTTTTCCAACATAGGTAAAACACTAGCCGACCAAATTAAACAGAATACAACAATTTCTGCACCTTCACAGTCTAATATTTCGTCCAAACTAGATTCCTTTGTTTTAAATACTACCGATAAGCAAGAAATCAGTTTCATTATTGACTCTCTAAAGGCTGATGCTGCTCCAGGGTGGGATAATATATCTGCAAGGATTCTAAAAATTCATAAAAAGTTTTTATCCCCTGCTATCACCCATATCTGTAATCTATGCCTGTCCAAAGGTATCTTTCCGAGCGTATTGAATATATAAAATTGCTGAAGTGCATCCAATACATAAAGCTGGCGACAGCGATCTTGTTGACAATTACCGCCCAATATCCATACTACCAGCGTTATCCAAAATTCTTGAACGTATTATTGCCAAAAGCTTTATCAAATACCTTGAAAATAATTCCCTGCTTTCTGAAAATCAATTTGGTTTCCGTTCAGGTAGATCAACTTCGCAAGCTGTAGATGCGCTTGTTGAAAAAACGGTTACAGCTCTTGACTCCAACACCAAGTGTCTAGTGATATATCTTGACCTCAGTAAAGCCTTTGACACAGTGTCAATTTCCCTGCTGGTCTCAAAATTAGAAAAAGTTGGTATAAGAGGGATACAGCTAAAATTATTTTCTGATTATCTCACAAATCGTAAACAACGTGTGAAGATTGGTTCTTATGTAAGTACAGACCATAATGTCGAATTTGGAGTACCCCAAGGAAGTATTTTGGGACCAAATCTGTTCCTGGTCTATGTTAACGATTTATGTAACCTGGTCCTTAAAAATTGTAAAATAGTGTCCTTCGCAGATGATACTGCATTAATATTTACAGGAAACAACTGGACGGAAACCTATAAGTCGGCCCAATCAGGTTTTGACAGGGTGAAAGGATGGTTAAATGAAAACTTCTTGACACTAAATGTTAACAAGACCGAATACATGGCTTTCAGTATCCGTAATGTCAATCGCCCTGACCCCGATCACTTCAAACTGTATGCGCATACCTACTCTTCACGAAATTGCTCTGAAGGATTTTGTGACTGTATTTCATTAGAGATGACAAATATTAATAGATATCTAGGAGTAATAATAGACTCGAATCTTACCTTTGCAGCACATATCAAGCAACTCTCTGGCCGAGTAAGAAAACTGCTTTACATTTTCAAAAAGCTACGCTACATAGCTGATACTTCTATCCTACACATGACTTACATAGCCCTATGCCAATCTATCATCGTATATTGCATCACGGCCTGGGGTGGCGCTTCTAAATCTCATCTTATTGTCCTAGAAAGGGCTCAAAGAGCTATTTTAAAGGTATGTACCTTTAAGCCGTACAGGTATCCTACAACAGATCTATACAAACATTGCCAAGTGCTAACGGTATGACAGCTTTTCATACTCGCAACTATGATGCAGCAGCATGCTCAACTTTCTTTCCTTCCTCAACTCCTAAGTAGAAATAATAGACTTAACTTTTCTTTACCCCCATTTAACTCCGAATTTATAAAGAGATTTTTCTATTTTCTTGGTCCTTACCTTTATAAGGAAATCAATCATAATATTTTTGTTTATCTATTAAATAAATATAAGTGCAAAAAATCGATCCCTGAGTGGTTGCAAACGTATGAGACCGAAAACTTATTAAAAATCGTAGATTAACTTAAAGCTATGGCCAAACTAAAAATTTTATTTAATTAATTAAGTTATGTATACAAATATATTATAAGATATACATATATAGATTGTTAATTTTTCATGTATATTAATGTTTTTAATTTAAAATATGTAGGTCTTATTATATTTCAAACATAAGATCGCTATAAATAATTTGTCATTGTTATATGAATCATATATACCTAAATTATGTATAAGCCTTAACTATATTTATTAATGACGAGTCCTGGTGACCTGTAATACAGGTTCTTCGGAAACCTAGCACGGGCACCAGCTCTCCACTTTTAACACACTTATTTACCTTTAATTTTGACTTTTTTACCTATTTATGCTTGTATTAGTTTTATACTCAGTTTTAAGATAAATTGTGGAGGAAATAAAATAAACATTTATTATTATTATTATTATATTATACAAACGGTCGGAACGCAAGTCATGCCTACGCGCCTCCTAGGTCAGCATACACTTGTTCCGTGACTCGGCGTACAAACAGTCGCGGTTTGGCCGCAGTGGCGAACGGTATGTTATAAGCAGTAAGCGTGCAATACATTTATTATATATTATTAAAATTATCTTATTCGTGGAATAATATGGCAAAACATAGACAAAATTGTGCTGTTTTTGGTTGCTTAAAAACATCATTAACGCACCCAGATAATTTTTTTAGGTTACCTCAAAACACCGAAAGGTAAGACAAAAAATAGTTTTTATATAGGTACCTACTAGGACGTAATTTGTTACATTTTTATTATGTAAAGTATTTCGTTTTTTCCACAAATAAAAATACCTGGATTTAAAAATAAATTAGTGGGTAAGGTGGAAGACAGTGACACAAGTGACGAATCTTACCTACCTACGCCCTACGCTCGCGATAAAAAAAACTAGTAGGTAGGTAGTCGTTTTCTAGGCTACATATCTTACTAATGTGGTACTTAGCTACTTACATATATTAGTATTGAAGTAGAATGTCATTAAAAGTTATTATAATGTTACCTACCTTTCTGGTAAGATTAACGTTAAGTAGGTACCTACCTATAAGTACCTAATACCTATTTTAAGTAAGATTTGTATTATGATTTTGATTGCTGTAGGTAGCACACGCGATGATATGGTTGATGTTAAGTAACAACCGCAGCGTTTGGATATCGGATGGGTCACCAAAAAATTTGTATTACGATTTTTTCCGTGCTGAATATAGTAGGGATTGCAATCCGGCTTCATTTTCAATCTGACCGGATAGAACAAGCTGGAATAACTAAATTTTCATTTTTAACTGACTTCCGAAAAGGATTTTTTTATGTATGTTCACTGATTATCAGAATGCGGATTTTTTACGCATAAAAATTTAATAATAAAGCCTTTCGTACTTCTCAGTCGAAGCGCAAATATTTTTCCGTCGCAAATTTATAAATAAGCATGTGAGTGATTTTTTTATTTAATCTTCTAAAACTGAAAATAAAATAACACTTATTTTTTTTTAACGCTTCCTTTTTCATTCACATTACAATCACGAAAGTGTAGGCGGGCAGCCCTAGCGCACGCGTGGCGTAGGTATATTTTTCAAGGACAGCGCCGAGTGCGAATACTGTATGTCTCTATTCTGTGCCATTTGGTACCTGGTTAAAGTACACAGCGCCAGCACTAACAAGAGGAACTAATTTGTCAGCTGGTTTAAAGTTGTGTGTCTTTTACAAGTTTTACAAGATATGGCGCATTTATCACTGTGCCTCGTGCGTATATGTTATTACTGACTTGTAATAGATGGCGATATTAACAATCAATCATGTTGGGGTCATGGAGTCAATGCACCAGCAGCGAGCTTTTTATTCCTTTCAAACACCTACTTATCGGTCGGATCCGGACGACAGTACTAAGTCACGCGTTTACGTAACGTCAAAAACACCAGTCGGTTGGATCCGACGGCGTTACCCCGTCGTCGCGTCGCGCTTATTTTATAACTTTGCATTTCAGAGGCAACTTTTTGTATAAACAAGTTTAGTCATAGACAAACTATACTTTTACTACATAATGGAACGGAACAGTAGTCATCGGTGTTTTTAATAATTTGTTTTTCTCTATCACAATCTGTTTTTAGGGTTTCGTAGTAAACAAGGATCCCTTATAATTTCGCTATATCTGTTTGTCTGTCTGCTTATATGTCTGTCTATTAGTCTGTCGGTTTTATTATTACTAGAAATCTTGGCACATGGCTTGGCCAGAAATGGGTTGGGGGGGGATTCTAGCCAAAGACAATAAGTTACATCCATTCATTACGTGCGTCTATTAATTACGTGGGGTAAAAAAGGGGGAGGGGGGGAGCGGGGGGGACATCACATATTTTTTTCTTTCAAAAAATTATGTAAATATGTTAATCATAACAAATAAATGTACTTCAACCATGTTTCTAAACTAAAATATGGCAAAAATCTGACCCAAAGATTTCGTTTGGTTTCTATACAGCCGCATAAAGTTATGCGGCTGAAATGATGATGATGATTTACATTATACATTATACTTTCATTTGATATTAACTATAATATGAATATTATTTTTTTAGAGTTCCGTACAAAAAATAAAACACGGAACCATTATAGTATCACTCGTGCGTCTGTCTGTCCGTCCGTCTGTCACAGCCAATTTACTCCAAATCTACTGGACCAAATCAGGTAAAATTTGGTAGGATGGTATAATCCTATGACCCAAACACAGATGTGTTAAGTAAAGGGACAAATTAGAAAATTAAAAAATCTCCGAAACTACTGAGCCTAAAATTATGAAAAAAGTACAAAATATAGTTTATTGCTTGTAGATTACAAGAAACATAATATAAGAATTCTATCAATTGAAAATAAAGTGGTAAATTCAATATAATTCGTTCACTTACGGAAAATCTTCGGCATTTTACGAAACCCTCTCCCGCGGGTTCAACTCACACTTGGCTGGTTTTTAGGGTTCCGTACGTAAAATGAAAAACGGAACCCTTATAGGATCACTCGTGTGTCTGTCTGTCCGTCCGTCTGTCACAGCCAATTTGCTCCGAATATACTGGACCAAATCAGGTGAAATTTGGCAGGATGGTGTAATCCTATGACCCAAACACAGTTGTGCAAAGGTAATAAATATTTTTTTTTAAATGAGGGTCACATTCGAAGGACAAATTAGGAAATTAAAAAAAAAAAAAGCTTTGCAAACCTTACTGTGTTATACATCAAATAAAAGGGCTTGTTATAAGGATCGAAAGCACATTTTTGTTATTATTGTAAAATAAATAGTTTTGATTTTATTCAAGAAAGAAGACGAAAATTGACCATTCCCCCCCCCCTGATCTCCGAAACTAGAGAGCCTAAAAGTTCGAAAAAAATACGAAGTATAGTTTATTGCTATTAGATTACAGAAAAATTCATAAGAATTCTATAAAGTGAAAATAAAGTGGTAAACTCAATATAATACGTTTAATCACGGACACGGACAGAAAATAGTTTACTAAAACACCGAAACTACGGAGCCTAAAATTTTGAATAAAATACAAAATATAGCTCATTGCTTGTAGATTACAGGAAAAATAAGAAAATTAATATTTTTTTTTTTTAATGAGGTTCACATTCAAAGGACAAATTAGGAAATTAAAAAAAAAGGTTTGCAAACCTTATCAAATGAAAGTGCTTGTTATGAGGATCTCAAATATATTTTTGTTATTATTGTAAAATAAATAGTTTTGATTTTATTCAAAAAAAAAAGACGATAATTGACCATTCCCCCCCTGATCTCCGAAACTACTGAGACTAAAATTTTGAAAAAAATACGAAGTAGTGGTAGGGTCGTTGAAGCCAAAACATCGCGATTCATACAATTAACAGTGGGAGAAGGGAGCGTTGTGTGCGAACATCGTGCGCGCGTGTGAAGTATGCCACTCCACTATAGACGAGAATAGAATGTGAATGTTATCGTAAAATAACAGCTCATATTTGGTACACAATAAATGTATGAAAAAGTGGAGAAATACCTCACTCGAGTTTCGAGGAAAAAAGAGTGGAGTCTCTTCGTGGGGAGATTAGGCAATAAACAAATTAAAACTGGTTTCATAAAACAAATATTTTAGATAGGTATTTATATTTTAGTCAAAAATTATACATTAATTTTTGACTAAAATATAAATATCGCATACAAAAACTTTAAACAATAGTTTACACAGTAACAATTCGAAAAACGCAAACATAGGCTCTGATTACGCCAGAGGTTGTAAGTAAGGTTTTCCAAGCAAGTGGTGTTTTAGCCGGTAAGATCCGGCACTATCTGGGTTACTCTTTTTGGAATTGCCAAATGTCCATGAGGAGGGAGGTCCATGGGGAGAGCGGCAACATAACACCGACACTCCTCCTCCTCCGCGACCGATCTCCAACCACAGCCACGGCGGTGTGGCCCCGCCTGAAGCGCCGGGAGAGCAATGAAACATTCCCCTCCCGGCGGCCCCACCCCGGGTGGGGGGAGAACTTCCCACTCCCCCGCCGCCCCATTGGGCGCATCCCTACAGGCTCAAGGCCGAAGCCGAGCCCGCGGGAGCGCCCCTCCCTGGGTGGGGGGAGAATTTCCCACTCCCCCGCCGCCCCAATGTGGGTGCTCACTGCTGGTAGACGACAGCAGGAGCGCCCCCTCGCCGGTTCCTCTTAGCTTCCCCGTGCTCAAGGCCGAAGCCGAGCCCGCGGGAGCGCCCCTCCCCGGGTGGGGGGAGATCTTCCTACTCCCCCGCCGCCCCAATGTGGGCGCTCACTGCTGGTTGACGACAGCAGGAGCGCCCCCTCGCGGGTTCCTCTTAGCTTCCCCGTGGCTCGAGGCTACCACGGGTACTGAGCCCCCCCGGTACGACAAACCGGGAACCCATTCAGGGGGATCCTCTTCCTAACCTAACCTTACCTATAATCTGTAACCTGTAACCAAACCTTTTTTTCTCGCGGTGTCACCTCTCAGCCGCAATGGCGCATGGTGCCCGCTATGGCGATCCCTGCACGCTTCGGGGTCCTTCTCATTAAGAGAGGGCATCAGAGCGAGCAAAAGCAGGCCCTGCCCCAGGTCCCCTGACGGAAAGCGGGGCCCACCAAGCCAGCCGCAGAGGATAGGGAGAGCGGCAACGTAACACCAACACTCCCCTTCCTCTGCGGCCCCACCGACACCGTGCCAAACGCCACGGCCATGCTCTGTCGCGGAGGATAGGGAGAGCGGCAACGTAACACCAACATTCCTCTTTCTAACGTAACCTAACCTAACCTTTTTTTGTTTTTTACTGAGGAAAGATCCCTGTTACGGATACCCGTCAGCCTGCGGGGGAGGCTGTCGGGTTATGTTGGACTCCACGCCAGAGTGACGTGCCTACCCACTAAAAAACCGCCGGAGTTCTAGCTCAACCGCTTTTGCCGGGGACACGGGAACGGAAATACAACCGCGAATCCCGGCGCGGCTGGCGGCCAAAGCGACCCCTCCTCGGGGACGTCTTAGCGCCCCCCCCACTCACCAAGTCGGCGCGTCCGGAACTCACGGACGCGCCGTACCTCCTCCGGCCAATTGAGAGGCGGCAAAATCCCACGCAGTCTACTGCCTGTGGACCCATGGGAGCCAGATAAACCGGCTCCCAGCGGCGGAGAAGATGATAGGCTCCGCCGCTTGCCACTCGCTGCAAACGCGGTGCGGCACCGCTCGGTCGCGGAGGATAGGGACAACGTAACACCATCACTCCTCTTCCTCCGCTACCGATCACCAACAACAAGTGGCATATAAAATTCTCGAGCTCCTCCGTGCTTTGGAAGGCACGCATAAGTCGTTGGTCCTGGCTGTCATAATTGTATGACAGTCGTCAAGCTATGTCAGAACGCAGTGAAAATGCTGACACTAGTTTTGGCCACTTACACATACGAAAAACAAGAAGCAAGCTGAACATTATGTTGCTGCGTGCGATAATCAAGTCACTTTACTAATTAAAAATAATTGTAATATAGATATTATATCAACTATAAAATATTGGCTAACTAACAAGGTATCACTTTATGACAAATTGATTCGATAGCTGCTCCCACAGGGTAGGTTACCTACCCTAGGTTTGGTTCACATTCGATTTTAAAACTTTTTACGGCAAAAGAACTGCGTTATGTCTTGCAAGACTTGTGCATTTTTGTACATGTTAATGTTTTTGTTAAGATCATGTTTACAAAAGTATCGATAGTCAATATCAAATAATTATTGCCAATCCCTGGAACAAATTCTTAGAAAGTAAAAATAAAAAAAGATGAGCGCCATCTGTCTTGAGTAGAAAGTACTATGGGACGACGAGATTACTAGACGTTCCGATTGAATATGACCGAATTTTGTTGCAAAATTTCAAGAGATAGCGCTTTTCATTTGGAAGAAATAAAAAATCCGATTTAAATGACTACATGTCCATAAATAGTAAAGTAGTAATAACTGGATGATACTACAAAGATTTAAACTTATAAAAAACTGCTTTAAATCTAAGAATAAAACTAAAAAGTTGGAACTTATTTTGAAATGAGGTAAGTAGTGCCATCTGTTAACATGTTTATGTAACTAAATGTAAAATGTATGGGACTGACAGGACATGGTGTAGACCAGCTGCTCATAATAAAAAATCCTGAATAACCTACATGTATTGTAAGATAATAAAAATATTTTAAACGATATTAACTTCTCATTTACTCAATAAAAGAAAGAAAAAATGTTTTCTTATCGGTCACCACTTACCTCGCTCAAAAAGTGTAACTTGAATTAATATATAAAAAAATATTGCATGAATAAAAAATAAATAAATAATTATAATTGCATAAGTTGATAAAAAATGAAATGCAATAGCTTTACCGCGGCAGTCCCCGAGTGCCACACGTATTTTTTTTTGTTTGAATGGTTTTACTTCCTAGGTGATCCAAATTTTATCAAAATCGGTTGTTTACTTTGGTATTAAAGTCGATTTTTAGTTTTTAAATATTATTATAAGACCACGGCAGCCAGCGCTGGCTATGGTTTTTATATAACATTTATATATTCGTTTGTTTTTTTAATTCCTGCAATGGTTCAAGACATACTAAGTCTTTACGGGAGAAAATATCAATATAAGGGATCTTTTTCTTTACACATTTTTATAAAGAAATATTCTTTATACATTTTTGGGAAGAATTTTTTCTTTATACATTTTGTATTTTTTTTTATTACAAACAAAAATACGCATGCGCAGACGACTTTGAAGTCCGCCATTTTTCTTCAACTTATTTGTGTCGCATTGTAGTTATTTCCAATAATTAATTGTATTCAAAAAGAAATATCACGTAAATAGTGTTATTATTTCAAAACTTCAATGTGTACAATGTACGTCACGGCAGGGACGTGGCCCGATCCCGAGTCCCGTCTCCCGTGTCTCCGACGCGATGACTTGCGACCAAATGTAATTCGATAAATCAAGTTTTCAGCTACAATTTAACTCCAAAAGAGAAAAACGAACCGAAGCTGCCCTCTTTACATAATTAAGTATATATTGTATAGAGACAGATTGTCTGTTTATAAAGCTTTATTGTACGTAGTTCTGTTAATTATCTTACCTTCTTAATGCGAAGCTATAAGTAGCACTATTATTTAATAATGCTACCTCAGTATGTAATGATAATTTAATGATCATTTGATCACCAGGATATCTTCCCAGTGCGTTTGACTAACAAATCGTATTCGCGTGGTATTTGATCTACCTAATATCAAGGAGGTACGTGATAGCGCCAAATGATTGAGTGAATAGGATACTCAGCCGTTGAGTGTCCTATTCACTAAATCATTATGAGGAATCCGAATGCAAACACAACATTGCAGATGCCACTAATGCAACAAATCAAAATAAAAACTACTCTAAATTAATTAAGAGTAGAAGTAGAAGAACTAAGAGTAGTGTTAAACTCAATCTATTATTTTGCTTTTGTGAGTTCACACTAGATGTCGCTGAACAAAATTCAAACGCGCTATGGTTTCTTTTTCACCATTGATATTGTTCTGAGCGATCCGCTTGCACCTCGAGTGTTCTTATACAGTGAAGTAATAAAGTGTTTAAAGTACATAGTGTGTGAGTATTAATTAAACAAATGGACCTTCGTAACCGGATAAACAGTGAGTAATGTGCAAAGTGAAATAAATAAATACAAGTGTTAGTTTAGTTGTGGACTTAGCCGAATTCGTGAGTAAAAAACACTTAGAATATTTCGCGTTCAAAAAGACTTAGAAAATTTTGTGTTAAAAAATACTTAGAAAAATTTAACTGGTTTTTAACTTAGTTTCTGGAAGTGACTTCGGACTTGTAATTTTCTTGGGACTTGTGTTTTTATAGTGAACTGTAAACGTTGTATGGTGAACATTACTAATTTAATAGTGATACAATAAATACGTGTAAACTTGATAATTTTGTTGTCTACCCGCAATACACTTCGTGAAATTTATACACTATGGCGGATAAAGAATCCAAACAATACATCAAACAGATGAATCAGAACTCAATGAAGATTAATAAATTACTTACGAATACGAAAAAATCTGCTAAGGAAAAAAGAACAAGGGGTTTTTTTGATTCACGGATGGAGGCGTTGCAGGAGTATTGGGCCAGCTATACGAAACATTATGATGCTTTTTCTGGATTGATGGATGCTGAAACTTTAGTGTCAGAGTACAACTTTGACTTAGAGAAAAACTTTAAGCAAACTGAAGAATGTTATCTAGAGTTACAGTCGTGGCTTAGGGATAAGTTGTATGAACTAAAAAACGATCGAGTTGAAACCTCAAACTGTGATATTCAGGTAGAAGGTCGGAAGATGAAACCAAAGCTTCCACTGATCTCAATTCCTCAGTTTTCTGGTGATTATAATCAGTGGATGAGTTTTAGAGATTTATTTCGTTCTCTTATTCATGAAAATACTCAATTGACAAAAATAGAAAAGCATCAAGAGAATGATTGTCACTAACATACTCAGTCGGTTTTTGAGTCAAAAGACATTGACATCGGAATCTGCAAAGGGTATAAAAGATCTTTTGGATACTTCAAGCCAATGTCTTACGTCCCATCACAAACTTGAATATCGATTCTTGGAATGCAATAGTAGTACACATCCTAGTCTCAAAGTTAGACATCGAATCTCGCAAACTTTGGGAGCAATCCTTAGAAAATTCGACTAGCATTCCTACATATGAAGATTTAATCATTTTTCTGGAGAAACGGTTCCGAGCTATGAAAATGGTAAATTTTTCCCAACCTCCACAAAAAACTATTGCAAAACCCGTTCACCAATTACCTAAAGTAACAACAGTTAAAAGCTTTGCCACTGAAGTTGATACTAAATGCACCTATTGCTCACAGAATCATTATATTTGCCACTGTAAAGATTTTGCCTCACTTTCTGTTCTTGAACGTCAAGATTTTATCAAAAAAAACAACACATGTTTTAATTGCCTAGTTAAAGGTCATTCAGTGTTCAACTGCAGACAGAGCACCGTTTGCAAAAAGTGCGGACGTCGTCATCATACGTTGCTGCACCTAACCACGCCTAAGAATGACAAGTTAGTTGAATCTGATAATGATAAGAATACCTCAAAGGGAGACACCACTGCACCTCAGACTTCTTGCAACCTCAGTGTGAACCTGAAAGCTGAAACAAAAGATGATCTTGTTATATTAGCTACTGCTATAATAAATGTTGATTCAAGGAACAGTGGTACTTACCCATTAAGAGCTCTTGTTAATCAGGGGTCGCAGGGTTCTTTTATCTCCGAGGCAGCTGCACAGTTGTTAAATCTCAATCGCACTCCAGTCACAGGCAAAATCTCTGGAATTTCTAACTCATCAGTGGTTACTACAAAGTCTATGGTCACACTTACACTCCACAAAAGATCACGCTACAACCTTCAAGGTTATGCATATGTTTTGAAAAAACTTAACATTGTTGCCTTCACGTGAATTTCCACGAGATGGCTGATCCAAACTTTCACAAGCCAGGGTCTATTGATATTTTACTTGGTGCCGACGTGCATGCATACGTCTTACTAGAAGGCTTACACAAGTGTAATTCTCTTATTGCACTCAACTCTCGCCTTGGTTGGTTAGTATCTGGCAGAGTTTCACAAACTGATTCAACACTGTATGAACATAATATGGTCGTTATGCAAGCTAAGATTGAAACGGATCAGTTACTCAGAAAATTCTGGGAGATAGAAGAGAATTTACCACACAAGAAACCCATGACCAATTTAGAAATTCAATGCGAAGAACACTTCAAAAATACTCACACTCGCAACTACGACGGTCGATACATTGTGCGATTACCTTTCAAGGAAGATCCACCCACAAACCTTGGTGATGCCAAACCTCTTGCTATTAACCGCTTACTACATATGGAGAAACGCTTTACACGTAAGCCTGATTTTAAGGATGAATATCACAAATTCTTAGAGCAGTATGAATCACAAGGTCATATGTTGATGGTACCTGAAACAGAACTAGTATCACAAAGGGTATACTACTTACCTCACCACGCTGTACTTAGGCCGGCGAGTCTGAGCACGAAGCTACGTGTAGTCTTCGATGAGAGTGCTGCACCTGAAAACGGAAAATCATTAAATGATGAACTTCTAATCGGATTTCCTCTTCAACAAGATATTAGAGATTTGATAACTCGATGGAGACAACACAAAATTTGTTAAGTTGCGGATATTCGACAGATGTACAGGCAGATTTTAATAGCGAATGAGGACGTCGACTATCAGAGAATTGTGTGGCGAGAATCCCCAAAACAACTTATTAATGAATACAGACTACTTACCGTTACGTATGGAACGTCTTGTGCGCCTTTTTTGGCCATTCGCACACTTCATCAACTAGCTGAAGACGAAAAGAAGGACTTCTCCACTGAAGCTGAAATCCTAAAACATGACATCTATATGGATGATCTGATGACCGGCGCATCCACTACGGAAAATGCTATTAGGTTGCAAAAAGGGTTGACGGAACTTTTGGCTCGCGGTGGATTCCCATTGCACAAGTGGTCCTCTAATAGTAAAGTTGTGTTGTCACAAATCCCAAACGTTGACAAAGATTCTCAAAGTGCAGTGAATATTAAAGTCGAAGACACCATTAAGACTTTAGGTATCACGTGGAATTCTGAAACTGACAATTTTGAACTAAATTTGAAATTAAATCATTGTTTTGACACTATTACGAAAAGAAATGTACTATCTATCATTGCAAAGTCTTTCGACCCTCTGGGTTGGCTAACGCCTGCAATCATACTACTTAAAATATTTATGCAAAAGTTGTGGTTGGCTGGCTTAGATTGGGACGAAGAGCTGCCTTCTGAGCTTAAGAGAGAATGGATTACTTACCTTGATCGTTTCACACACATTGAAAACATTCAGTTCCCAAGATGGTTTGGAGTTTCCGATTACACAAGTAGACGAGAACTGCATGGATTCAGTGATGCCTCATGTGCTGCTTATGCTGGAGTGGTGTACCTCAGAGTTTTAGGAGATGGCGGTGCAATTAATGTACATCTTATTATTGCAAAATCCAAAGTTGCCCCAGTCAAACAAATTTCTCTTCCACGTCTGGAACTCTGTGGTGCAGTTCTCTTGGCAAAAATGATTCATCATATAAAAACTGTCTTAAATATACCCAATAATGATGTATATACCTGGACAGACTCTACCATCGTTTTGTCTTGGCTACGAAAAACACCAAACACGTGGACTACGTTCGTTGCAAATCGCACTTCAGAAATTTTGACATTACTTGATAGTAATCAATGGCATCATGTTAGTTCCACAAACAATTCCGCTGATTTGGCATCGCGTGGATCTTATCCAAATGATTTACAGCAGTCAAAACTTTGGTAGAGTGGCCCTCAGTTTTTGCATAGTTCCTATAATGTTGAACATCCTCCAGTCGACATTCTTTCAACAGACTTAGAAATAAAACCTAGCATTAAAATGTTATGTAACGTTAATTTTATAGAACCAGCGCATGCAACTTCTTATTTGAAACGATTTTCTACTTTGTCAAAATTAATACGTGTCACGGCTTACTGTTATCGTTTTTTTAAACTATGTAAAGCTAGTATAACTAAAACTTCATTAACTGATACTATTTATTTGTCTTCAAATGAACTTGATAATGCTCTCAATTGTTGTATAAAATTGTCACAATCCATTTCCTTTCGAGATGAGATCGGCAGTTTATTATCCGGTAAGCCAGTTGTAAAGTCTAGTAAAATATATGTTCTTCATCCATTTATAGAAAATAAAGGTATTGTTCGTGTTGGTGGGCGTCTCGCTGATGCGGATATTCCAAATGATATGAAAAACCCTATTCTTTTAAGTAGTAATTGTGCTCTTTCCAAGCTTATTGTTTTAAATTCACATTTGAAATCTCTGCATGGAGGACATCAACTAACTCTTAATATCATACGACAAACATTTTGGATTATACGGGTAAAAAATCTTGTAAAAACGGTCATTCACAAATGTATACCATGTTTTAAACAAAAGGCTAATCCCCTTGCACCATTTATGGCAAATTTACCTAAATTTCGTATTCAACCTAATCGTCCTTTTAGACTTTTGTGGCCCATTTACAATGAAAATGTACCCTGGTAGATGTAAAAAATTTAGTAAATCTTATGTTTGTCTATTTGTGTGCACCGTAACACAAGCCATCCATTTGGAATTAGTCACGGACCTCACTTCTGCAGCGTTTATTGCATTTCGGCGTTTTACGGCTCGACGTGGTCACTGCAAAGAAATTTAGAGTGATCATGGTACGAATTTTGTAGGCGCGTCCTGCGAATTAGATCAAGCTTTTAAGGATTCACAATCTCAGACTGTAACTGAAATCTCTGAAATTCTGGCTAATGATCGTACACAATGGAAATTCATCGTTCCTAGATACCCACATTTTGGAGGAATTTGGGAGTCTGGAGTAAAAAGCGTTAAGGGACATTTAAAACGGGTCATAGGTCAAACGATCCTTACGTATGAAGAGCTAGCCACGCTCTTATCTCAAGTTGAAGCTTGTGTGAATTCCCGTCCCCTCAGATCTATGAACTCCAACCTTGATGAACCCCCTTTGACTCCTGGTCATTTTCTTATCGGGGAGCCCATAATCGGTGTTCCTGAGCCGTCTTTACTGCATGATAAGATAAGCCCTCTGAATCGATGGCATATAATCCAACGTATGGTACAATGCTTATGGCATCGTTGGCAAAATGAATATCTCACAACTTTGCAACATCGTTACAAATGGAACACTAAGCAACCAGATATTCCCATTGCTACTGTTGTTTTAGTAAAAGATGACACACTTCCACCAGGAAAATGGCTTTTGGGACGCATAATTCAGAAACATCCAGGCAAAGATGGTACTACAAGAGTTGTTACATTAAAATATAAAGATAGTATTTTCAAAAGACCTATCGTAAAAGTTTGTCCTCTACCCCTGGATGAGTCTGCTGACTCGCAGTAACTTCAATAACTGGTACTTTTGTTATGTTCCTTTTTGTTTATCACATTTGTTTATTTGTTTTTTTTTTTAAGGACTTTAATCGTCCTTGGCCGGCGGAATGTTAAACTCAATCTATTATTTTGCTTTTGTGAGTTCACACTAGATGGCGCTGAACAAAATTCAAACGCGCTATGGTTTCTTTTTCACCATTGATATTGTTCTGACCGATCCGCTTGCACCTCGAGTGTTCTTATACAGTGAAGTAATAAAGTGTTTAAAGTACATAGTGTGTGAGTATTAATTAAACAAGTAGTTTTTATTTTGATTTATTGCATTAGTGGCATCTGCACCCGACAAAAAAGTGTTAATACGGCTTTTTCTGAACCAAAGGTTTCCTGGCAGGATTGATCTTTGTGTTCCTAAGATGGGTTTTTGAAGTATAGAGCCACCTGAATTTTTCATGCGGGTTGGGTGGAGGGGGGTATTCAGCCTTAATGAAGTCCGAGGTTAATAACTGCGTAAGTTAAAGTACAAAGTCTAGTTTAGTATCATTTTCGCATATATAATTATATCGAATGAGTGGATATCATTATTTAAAGATGACGAAAATTTTTAAATCCATCACTTTTAATAAACTTTAAACCAATATTATAATCTTTTTCTAATTTTTTATGACGTGGTCTTGTTAAAAATGAATATTAATTACATTCACATTATTCTTACTTTACAATAAAGACAAAAATTCGAGATAATTTTGTTGATTATAACAATAAAGAAGATGCATGATGAGTAGATTTTGATAAATGTCTCTGTTTTTGTAAGCATTTACGTAAAAAAGGCCTTTAGGCACAATTTTATTTTTTATCGATTCATTATCTTTGGTTTTTAGTTGATTTAAAATGTCAATTTTAGAAGTAGCAAAAAGTTAAAAAAAAATATAAACATCGAATTTTCTTAAAAAATAATTGCTACTTTTATTATGAGGTCAATCCTGTAAACGCAATATTTGACATAACACCTGAACACATGTTCTTACATCACGCCTACATATGCGACATAAGTGACGTCACTCCTGACCGATCTTTCTAAGGCGCTCCGAGATGCCGTCCAAAGGCGGAAGTGACTTTCTAACCTTTTTATCTTATAGAGATTTTATGTTAGCAAGGTCGTGCCTCTTTTTAGGATCTCTTTCCAAAGCACAACGAAAGAAAAAGATGCACCCTCCCAATTGCCTAAACTAGCCAGAAAAGATTTTTTTTTTGTTTAATATTTAACTATACCAAAGCTCTTTTTAAGGGATTTGCCTTTCTCAAATATTCCAATTTGTGTATTTAATAGAATATGTTTCCTTAAATCAAGCAAATATTATTACATAGTTTACCTTGTGAATTACAATTGTGAATCGAAATATGAATTTAACATCCTTAAGTCACACGAATATGACAAAAAAATTGATAATAAAAAGCTTAACCAATGCATCAATCAAGATTGAGCTCAAGACCAAGAACCTCAAAAGGCTGACATAAAAACGTTGGTGGCCCTACTTCTTTAATCAACTTTTGGGCCCTAAGTATTAATCCTGATAAAGGAAATCTTTGGTTCGTACAGATTCTTCTGCATATTGGTGTAGAAAAGTTTATTAAAAATGATTATAATAATAAATTGTTATTGGTGACAAAAGCCTGCTCGAATCAGAAGTGTTTGAGCATCTTCTCAATTTTAACCAAATCCTCCTCTGAATATATCTAACGGTGCTCTATAACGTTCATGTGTTAGACATGGAAAAAGTAGAGCCTATCTATCTAAAATTCAAAAATCACTTATCAATCTAGATATATTAACCTTGTCTATTTATTTACTTCAAGTCAATCAGTTCATCTGTGCCGTACATTAAATATTTAATAATGGATATCACATAAAATTACTTAGATAGATCTACCGAGATTCCTTGGTTAAGTCGTTACGTATAATAATGCAGAAACGACCAATTCCACGGGCAGTACTAAACGATGTAGGTAATAACTTTGATTAAGGACCAGGCGAATAGCAGCACAAAGGAATAATAACAGAATTCCCATCTCCGACCAAGTCGTTGTAGTTTCGCCAGTTGTATATATCCTTGGAAACTGTAATTTTAATGTGTTCGGAGGCGTTAGTATGATGTCGAGTGGGAATTGAGGAGTAGAGGAGGTCCCAGAGGTGGGCTACGGTCTCGGTCCGGGTGCCTACCGGCCGCGCCTCGGGCTCCGCGTGGGCCGGACGACGGTGCCTCCAAGTCGTTAAGTAAATGTACTTGTTGAGTAGATACTTAGTCACATATAGACACAAGTGAATACGGTGTATTGTTGTATTGTGTAAATATTGCAAATGTTTGAGTGATACCTATGACATTAATTAGACTGTATTCACAAACTCAAAGAATACCATTACATAAGTGTGGGGTGGGCCTTATTAAATGTTTTTTTAAGTTTATAAAGAAAAAGAAAGAATGATTCTTACTCAACGATAACTATCTTAGAAGCAATTTAATCTAAAAATAAAAAGAAGAAAAATTCCAATTGCAGATTAAACTTGCTTGCGTCGTATTTAGGTACTTATTTGCATTTGTCTATGTACCTACTCTATGTAGGTAACTATGAATTTGTATGTAACTTAAAGTTATGCGTTTCAAAATTTATACACCATTTTTCACTGCAAGCCGACTAAGCGTGTGAGCGTTACGCTGACATTAAGCTGATCTGATGATGGAGCCGAGATGTGAGGACTAGAATCCTTATGATCTTCAAATGGCAGAATATCTTGTAGAATTTAAGAGTAGTTATGATAAAGGTTTACAAAAATTCAATTTTTGAATAAAAAAACTTATACTCGTGATCATAGTTGATCCATCGATCCAAGATGCTTTTGATCAAAACCCATATCCAATGTTCAACTCCAATCTCTCTACGACACAAACTAAGTATATTCCATGATGCTTATAGTGACTGATAATGTAGACAAATATAACAGGTTAGGTTATGATAAGGTTGTCACGTTTAAAAAAAAACCAAAGCCTTTTTTGACTGCCTCCGTGGTCCAGTGGTCAAGGCGTTCGCCTTGTGACCCGGAGATCATGGGTTCGATTCCCGCTGGGAAGCATACTTTGTGAAAAGTTGTTTCCAGTCTGGATAGGATATTGCAGGATTGAATTACCTGATTATCCGAAAAGAAAGATGATTCCGTGTTTCGGAAGACACGTAAAACTGTGGGTCCCGAACGCCACCTAGCGTTTGATCATCAAAACTACCCAAGGATTGGTTCATGGTTTTCCCTTTGGGTTGTGGAGGTCAGACGACAGTCGCTCTGTGTAAAAACCAGTAACCTCGTCAAATCTCCTTGGTTAGGTAGCGGACCCCGTGCTCTGAAGCGTCACTACTGAAGATGCAACCGGGAATACGCTCGGATGATGATGATGTTTAAAAAAAACCAAAGCCTTAAAATAAATGAAGAGTAAAAAAATAGAGACTGTTGAAATGAGGTTAAGTTATCAGACAAAATCGATAGAAAAGGAAGCTACAATATTGATGCTAAATACCTGTACATGGTGATGTTCATATGTTCAACAACTGACAAATTGTTCTTCTCCTATTTCATGAGATGACTTTTTCGTATTTTAAATAGGTACTGTCATATAAGTATGTGCTTATAACCAAAATAGATTCCATGAATTAAATAATTAGATCATCGAGACTACATCGTTAGAAGTTCTAACTTAGAACAGAACGCGCAATTTTTGGTATAGGTACGTTTACGCTCTGGAAAAAATATTCCTGAAAGAATCCGAAAAGCGAAGAGAATATTACAACATTTTTCCAAACAGACTTTCGATTTTTCACAATAAAGGCACATTGGTATGCCAAAGGAACGTTTATCAATTAAAATAGGAGTCTTCAGGCTGTTATTTCCCAGAGAGGCTGATGCAGAGGGGCGCGGAGCACGGAGTGGGAGTCCCTCGGGAGCAGGCGGCTCTGCTCGGGCCGGCTCCCGCGGGACACGGCGTGGGCGGCGGGCGAGAACTTCGCTTCCACAGGGACCTGGCCCCCACTACCCACCACCTTACCCAAGGAGCCAGTACCGTGATATTTTTAACAATATCTAAGAGTGCTATAATATTTCACGCTATAAATAAGGAGGCACACATTTTTAAAGGGAATTTGGATTGTACAGTTGGAAGCTAAAAAAATTAACACCTTGGTCATTAAACAAATATAAAAGTAGGTACAACATTTTTGAACAGTCCAAAACAGTGTTCATGATACAATATCCGAACTGCTCTAGTTGTGGTAAAGACCCAACCTATGAAATCAACCTTGCAATGAAAAATTATATTATTATTATATTCTTCTTCTTCCGTACCCACTGTTCGTGGGGTCGGGACAGCGTGTCTTTTATAGGGTTACGTAACCAAACGGTAAAAATCGGACCCTATTACTAAGACTCCGCTGTCCGTCCGTCCGTCTGTCTGTTACCAGGCTGTATCTCATAAACCGTGACAGCTAGACAGTTATAATTTTCACAGATGATGTATTGCTGTTGCCGCTATAACAACAAATACTAAAAACAGAATAAAATAAATACTCTAGGGGAGCTCCCATACAACACACGTGATTTTTTTACAGATAATAGTACGGAACCCGCGAGTTAGACTCGCACTTGACCGGTTATTATTGAAATTGTTTCATTTTCTGTTACACGTAAATTATACTGGGTTATATCGAACATAATATGTGTACCTACTTATATCAATCAATTTTATTATTTCCCTATTATCAATCTAAGTATTAATTTGCGTATCTGCTATCTACGTATTTACCAACTTACTCATATCAAACAAACTGCGGAACCCACGTAATATGAACCTATATTGTTGTTACCTTTTATGGATTTTTTGCGTGAAAACACATGAGTGATTTATGGAAGTCGACTGGGAATGGAAAAAAGAAGAATGCTTCGTCATGTTAACAGATTGCATTAATGTTTTACATTCGTATTTTCTTCATAAACACTGACGTACATCAGCAGGCTGTTGTTCTGAATTTTCCTTATTACTCGTTACACAGAGATGAAAATGGTATAAAAACCGACCATTGTAATTTATTTGTATTAAAATAACTAAGTATAGCATTGACGAGTACCCAGTAGCTTACATTGTAATTTTAGCCGTAGCCTACATTGTAATTTTGAATATTTTGTTTCATTAATATTGAATTTTTTGCGCTTAAGTTTTATCAGGTTTCGTATTTGACAAATATTTTGATCAAACGAATCAAATAGCTCTACGCCACATGTCGATACACTCTACCTACCCAAAAACATATACTACATACCGTTACAGAAAATCCAAATACAATTTTTTCCACTCCGTCAATGGATAATACCCTGTTGTTACTTACTCTGTGGTAACTCGTATATTTTTTTTAAGATAAGTACTTAGCTACTCGATGCCCTCAAACCACAATACTTATACTTCAGGATTCAATAGGTATCTACTCACTAGCAGCAGGACTTAGGTTCTCTTCCATAATTTTTTTCACTATTCAAAATCTTTGTTTATTCCAAGTCTTGCTCAAAAAACCGTAAATTAGTTTGGGCTTACATGCGCTTTATAACGTAGAGCACATAATATACAGCATGGACTGAAAATTAAAACGATTAGTGGTGAGTCCGATAACCGAGATGAGAGGTCAACATCAACATAAAACTGTTATGATATGGCTTTACCGTATTTCCCAGAGGCAGGGGAGGTGCGCGCCACCCAGGGGAAATTTCCCGCGGCTCTCTGCGGGCCTCTACAAGTTTATGGATGCCGACACCCCGCTACCCTGCTACCCTCGTGGCCATCCACTTCTTATCACTACACATAAAGGAGTATGACAGTAATAGGAGCTATTGAAGCTAATTATACTACTTATTACATTTGAGTCTTGCATGAGCTTAATGCGAAAAATAGACAAAGCGGGGAAAATTACCATTTAAAGTTTGGATGCCAATAAGGTACTATTACTGACATCCGAATCCTTGTACCTATAAAAACAACAATTTACTATTCAATTTCAATTATTGTACAGCAATGATACTGTAAATTTAAACAAGCATTAAAACCAACATATTTTACTGTGTATCTTTATTTACTTATAACTATTCTCAATTTTGTTTATTAAACAGTCTCGTTAGTCTTCCTTGTTAATCAGTTAATTAAATTATTTATAAAAGGACTTAGAATGAAATAATAGCCTATAGGTACGAAGCGCATAAGCCGGTTGAAAAAGTTGACGCTCAAAGCCAAATTGACTTAACCCTCTTCAAAAGGCTTACAAATACGTCCATCCAGGGCTTTTACCTCGCATAAAACATTCATACGTTTTATTGTGATCTTTACACCTCCACTTCTTCGCTGCATTACAACTTGATAAACTCCAATGCATTTATTTAAAATATTACTCAGAAAATAAAAAGGTACAGCTTGTTGTACATTTTGTCTGTCAACCTTTTCTTTGCATGCAGTGATGACATTTCAAACTGCCTAAGTAGGAAGTGCTAAAAAGATTCACCTCGAACTGAATATAGTCGTTTATTGAAAATAGTCTTCTATTCCGATGATTTCTGAAATATTTATAATAATTATGGTTATGATGATATCATTTGATCTGCCAACATATTGGCCGTTATTGAAAGATCCTTAAAGAATTTATATATTTTTGACACATTCCACTTTCTTACACAACATTGAATATTTATAAAGCTATGTTCTTCAAATTGATGTACTTTTTAGAGTTTGCCCTCTAAGTAAGTACAGGCAGCTTCATAATATTTACTATTTATTCCTAACTAAACAAGCTTACAACGGTGCTTAGACATTTTATCTTCAGGTTATTACAGAAAACAATTCAAGATGCTTATAGCCATTCGGTTTTATCGCCTGTTTGGGATGTCGAAGGATTAACATTTTGCACGAATGTAAAATTTTAATTCGTCGGCATGAGGGACGAATGGAAGTGGAAATTGACACGTTATTGGACCCCTGCGACCTGGCGCAGGCTCTCGGTGGTCAATGGACACATATCGGCATTATTTGAGCAAATCAAAGCACATATTTAATGTTACGGTGTGTTAGAAAACTAATTAGCTTTTTTTTAGAAAACTAATTAATAAAATATAAAATTTTTGGGGCTAGCTCAATTAGTATGATTTTTCATTGTAAGTATATTTATTTACAAGTTATATTTCTACAGGCCTAAGTCAGCAGTGGTCATACGGCTGAAACGGTGATGACGATGATTTCTATGTAATATTTATACGTCGGTTTTTATATTATATCTAAAAGCATTCACAGACAAATGAAATTCATAGATATTCAAACGAGGTCAAACCATCAAACGGTGATAGGATATGTAACTACAATATGTAGGTACCTAGCTGACTGTAAGAACCATTTTATTTGAACATGTATTTTTTGTATAAATTTGTGAAATCATGAAGGGAATAAATAATAATATGTTGGTAGCCACAAAGGACGCAAGCTAATATTGCATCAGGTTTCCCTCGAGCAGCGGAGAGTCACAGCATCCTCACTTCCCGCGGGACGCATTACCAGAGTGCTACAGAGATCGATATCTAACTTGCTACATTACAGGCAGCCACTAACAACAGCTCACTGTTACATATCTCTTGCACTACTTATACGTAAACACTTCTTGAAACGATATTGGTTGCTTACTGCACATGACTAAAAATTCTAGGTCAGATAGAAAACTGCGTAGCTTGACTGGTCTTTTTTAACATCCAAAAGTATCGGTTAATGGAACTTCTGAAACTACTTATTTCTAAATTTACCAACCTATGAAAAGCGGCCTGCATCGTGCAACTGGCCAAATTGTAGATGGATGTCCTACGCTGTGCTTGTAGGTCAAATGTACCTAACTTTATTAAGTTCCTACCAACTGACATGCTAAGGACAATTGACAACACATACAATACAGGTCTACCAACGTAAGTTAGCAAAATTAAAACGCTGCTCCATTACTCCCCGCTAAAGCGGTAATATCTGGGCGCCCGGCTTAATTCAGCTTTATAAAGCAATCTATCAGGTTTATCACGGCCATATAACGGCCATTTCAGGTACGCAGCGCAGGCTAGCCAAACCACAGCTGACGACCGCTTGCCGACTGATAAAACGCTGATATTAGGGCACCGCGACGCGCGCGGCCGCAGCGCGGCGCACCGTCCATCACCCGCCGGCACATCCGCGCACGGACGTGATGCTATTATTTTTAGTTGTCCCTGTCCCTATATATACTGAAAATATATAATGAAACTTTATACATTACTGCAGTTGCAGATGCTGATGCTAATGCAGATGCACGCACGATAAGTACCAATTTTACAACGTTTCTGACAAAGATTCGGTGACATTGGTAAGATCAGACTAACAAATATTATTAAATAGTAGATTGTGCTACAAGAAGATAAGATAATCTTTTGAAGGCGAGGGCGCTATTTTGAAATCAGAGCGAAACGAAGGATTCAACAGTTGAATCACGAGCGTTATAGCGAGCTTAGTGATTCTACGGTGCAATCCTGAGTAAAGCGAGGAATTCATGTATATCGCCCGAAATAAAAATATTACCGTACCCGAGTAGCACGCTGTACTTTTCATCACCATCTATGAGAAAAACTAGAAAATACAAAACAGAATATAAAGAAAAGTAGAACACCTACAATACCTAATCAGACTTCACCCGACAATTTAATACTCACCTTTGTTTGGTGTCGTTTTCATACTAGAAATACTAAGAAATGATCATTTTTTAAAGACCACCATGTTCACTCATAACTACTTTGCTTGGTCCTTCATATCTTTTTTATTTTTATAAGTTAACTTGATACCTATTCACTATCGGCTTAAACTTACAAAAAAGGTATTCACATTTACACAAACAATTACATGTAATTACAAATAACCTAAATATTCTGTAATTACTTTAATCAAAGAGAAAAATTGCGTTTTTTTAATTATACCTATTATTTACCGAAGCAAAAAACATAAAAATGTTTACCTACATTCATCCATATTGACGACGATAAGTATTCCAAATTTAAAAAATCACAACGTCTGTGCCAATTATTTTATTTTAATAAATATTTTCTTTTTTTGCTGGACTGCCACCATTATTTTTGATTCTACATAGATTACACTCGTGTTCAGTTTTCAAATTGATTTTAATCCCTAGTAATTTTCTTTTTCACTCTTTAGTCCCGAGAGAATAAGCAGTAACTTTAGCTCCAAATGCTTTGGGATGAAAACATCATTTTTCGAGTAGATGAGATGAAAATTAATAACTAAGCGGATGACTGACATCGACAGGATATGGTTTTTATTTATGAATGTAAAGAGAAAAATTATAGATTAAAATATAAGTATATGTAAAGGAAATGGGTTTGATAAGGCGGCTTTCTTTTTTCGAATTCATCACATTTAACTAATTTGTCCGATTGTTTGTCAAACAGTTGCTCAAGTTAAAGAAATATGTTTTCCAACAGTGTAAGGCCCAAAGGGAACCGGTGTTTTCAGCACACCGTTGCTGGTTTTTGTTATGCAGTTTAACAGAAAATATTTGTTGAACCATAAAAAGACGGAGTTTTGGACCAGGAAAAAGTTAAAGTCAATAATAGCAGGTTAAAATTTAATGAATGGGCTACTACAGTACATGTATTTATATAAGTAAAAGAATTTGATTTGATTTATTTGCCCAAAACAATTTAATTTTACGCCTAGCTTTGTTGATTAAGTTCAAAATTAAGTATTTAAAAGAGTTTACAAAATTTAGCCTTTTGTTAACTCTTTTAAATAATCTTTAACTAAATATTAGTAGAAAAATCAATAATGCACCAGAAAAATTAAGGAAACGTATACGGAAGTCTTTAATAAAGAAACCGGGAAAACAAAAGCGAAACAAAATATTCGTGAAATCAATTGTGCCGACAAATATATTACCAGACCTAAAGAAATAGTAAAAGTACTCTATGTTTTTTTTACTAGTATTCCCTTGGAACTTACTGCTAATATGAATTCAAGTCCTCGACATGCTGAAGTCTTACTTAAAGATAATGTAATCATAAGTTTCATATACTTATGATTACATTATCTTATTGCCCTTACCCTTCCACGTTATGATATACCCGTAAAAATCAAACCACGGGCTGTACTAGGTAGATCACTATAATATAATGAAATTAAAACAACAGCCAAAAGGCAAAACAAAAATTTGACATTCCCATACAAATTGCCCGAAATGACAAAATTTTTCTTGCTTTTTGACTGTTATTTTAATTTAATTATACTATAGTGATCTAGTAGTAGTAGTATAGCCCGTGGTTCGATTTATTACAAGTATGTCCCTTCCACGTTGTATACAGTTAAATAAAAAATAAAAAATGAAGGTTACTGGGGTATGTCCGTTAATGTAGTAAGCAACATCATAATAGAGCTACAAGGGACAAAATTAATATTTTGAAGGCGACGGCGCTACTTTGTATCGAAGGATTTCACATTTGAATCACGAGCGTAGCGGGTGATTTTACGGTGGAATCCTGAGTGAAGAGAGGGATTTGTGTAGGTATATCGCCCGAGATAGAAAAGCTTTGAGGAAGAAGCTGGAAAATACATGGAGAAGAATTCGGCGAATCCGACTCGGCTGGGCAGCGTTCGAGAAATTACGCAGTGTTTTATCGTCTAAAATACCTCAGTGCCTCAAGACGAAAGTGTTTAATCAATGTGTGTTACCAGTGATGACTTATTGCTCTGAAACGTGGTCCCTTACTATGGGTCTCATAAGAAGGCTCAAGGTCACTCAACGGGCTATAGAGAGGACTATGCTCGGTGTTTCTCTACGCGATCGAATCAGAAATGAGGAGATTCGTAGGAGAACGAAGGTCACCGACATAGCCAAGCGGATTAGCTCATTGAAGTGGCAGTGGGCGGGGCACATAGCGTGAAGAACTGATGGCCGATGGGGCAGAAAGGTTTTCGAATGGCGGCCACGTACCGGCAAGCGCAGCGTAAGACACCCACCTGCTAGATGGTCGGATGACCTGAGCAAGGTTGCAGGGAAGCGCTGGATGCAGGCCGCTTCCGATAGGTCGTTATGGAAATCCTTGGGGGTTTCCTATGTCCAGCAGTGGACTTCCTGTGGCTGATATGATGAGTACATTTTATAAGTTGGTCGCTTGTTACTTTTTAATTTGTCAGCCCTACTTAGCTCTGATAGTTTTCCTTTAAACTTTGTTACATTTACTACAGCTGAGAATTTTTTCACACGTCCATATATAACCGTTAAATAGATAGAGGGGGAAAACTTGACTCTTACAAAAAATTGCAATATAAAACAAAATATTTCAGAAACGGATTCCTAAATCGAAAAATTATATTTACAAGCTCAATATATTTTTGAAATACCTAATCAACGATACCCCAGTCGATGGGTTAGTCGAGCAAAAATGGTTTCTGCGTTACTTGTATGGGAGCTACACTAAAAATTTTTTATAAATATTTTATCCCTCCACATTTTTGGTATGATTAATATGCATACCTATACCAAATTACAGCTTTCTAGTACTTATAGTCTCTGAGTATAACCGCGGACGGACAGACAGACAGACATAGCGAAACTATAAGGGTTCCTAGTTTACTACGGAGCCCTAAAATATGACTATTATCAAGTGATACAAATATCCAAAGATAAATGAATGATTTTTGACTTTTTGACTGTTGGTGTAACAAAATTTGACTTGGCTAGTTTTTCATCAGCAAATATTAATTCAGAAGAATTTTTAACTAGAGCAAGGGGATACCTGAATTTTCCGTGGTCCGGTGCTGCCCCCATTTGAAATAAATCATTTGAAAGGAAACGGAGACATCATTTAAAATTTTGTCTTGACCAGGCACTAGATAAACCTTTGTGCAGTATTGGGGGTCTTCAATGATTCTTCCTCTATTAATACGGTTTAAAAATATTTTATTTATTTAAATTTACAAATACATGATATGTATGAAACCGATTATATTCGAGACGTGCTTGCGTGTGTAGAAGGATCTAGAGAGAGAGAGAGTGGAGGGGGTTAAGTACATCGATTATTGATCGTCGATCGCCCGGCTGCTACTCCTCAATAGATGGCGCTACCAGTGGCGTTGACATACCCCCGGCCTTGGAAGACTCTTCCAAAGGTACGTCTTCTCTTTTCGGACTGCCCTCTGACTGCATCGGCAATGGGCAGATTTTTGAACATGATCTTCTGATGATCCCTGTCGCTGTACGGATGTCGGCAACTCGAGATATTCCGTCTGTGCCAGGAAAGGTTCTTATGATGCGACCTAATTTCCATTTCAGTGGCGGCATATTGTTATCTTTTATAAGAACCAAGCTATCCATTGTGATGTCGCCTTTGTTGTGTTTCCGTTTGGTCCTCGTCTGTAACTCAGCCACGTACTCCTTTGACCACCGCTGCCAGAAGTGGCGACGAAGAAGCTCGATGCGTTCGTAGCAGTTGAGAGAGGTCATCTTAACATTTGTCACGTCTGAGCCGTCGTCGGCGCTCGCAGGCGAAGTCAACGGCCGGCCTATAAGGAAATGACCAGGTGTAAGGGGAGAGAAATCGTTTGGATCTGAGGAAAGGGGGGACATAGGTCTGGAATTGAGGACAGCTTCGATTTGTGTCAAAACCGTGCTAAATTCTTCATAAGTTAATCTAGCGTTACCCACAATACGTTTAAGGTGATATTTACAGGACTTTACACTTCTTTCCCATAAGCCTCCGAAATTAGGTGAATAAAATGGGATAAATGAGAATTTTAGCCCATCATTTGCGTCAACATTCTTAATTTTATCTGAATTATCGAATAAAAATTTTTGAAATTCTTTCTCCGCACCAACAAAGTTTTTTCCGTTATCAGAAAAAATTACATTAGGTTTACCTCTTCGGCTAATAAAACGTTTTAAAGCTAAAAGAAAATCGTCAGTGGAGAGACTGGTAACGAGTTCTAAATGTACAGCTCGAGTAATAAAACAAACGAATAAACAAACATACGCTTTCATGAGTTGTGCTCCTCTGCCTTTTCGATTCAAGATGTACACTGGGCCACAGAAATCACAACCCGTCCTGATAAAGGGAAACCCAGCATCCAGACGCTCTGCAGGAAGATTTCCCATGATCGGCGTTAAAGGTTTACCACTAAAACGCGCACAGGTAACACAATCACGCACTGCTTTTCTCACTAAGTTCCTAGCGCCCAATGGCCTCCAACACTCGCGCATGGAAGACAAGAGTAGCTGTGGACCGGCATGAAGTAAGCGTCTATGTTCGTATCTAACCACCAGCAACGTAAAATGATGTTTATTGCAAAGTAATATCGGACGTTTCTTATTATAATTGAAACTGGAAGAGTTAAAAAGTCTACCACCGACTCTAATCACTTTTTGTTTATCCAAAAATAAATTTAGTCCAGATAAATTACGCGTTTTTATAGGAGACATGTTATTACGTAACAAATTATCATAAACGTCTGGAAAGGATTCACGCTGCGCAAACCTCACTAACAATAACTGTGATGCGTGCAGCTCATCCGTCGATAGAAAACCGGTTTGTTGTTTTTGCACGCTGCAGCCTACTGCGAATGTTACTAATAAATCGCAATACATACGCACCTATGCGTATAAGTTTAGAGTACGACGAGTACTTCTGAAAGTCAAATAGGTCATTCTCGGCTGGAGCGCAAACAAAACTAACTTTAGAAGGAGGTTTTAATTCGGGCAAAGAATTTAATTCAATTTTATCGTTGTATTGTTTGTAATCTGAACTATTAAAATCACGAGATTGTAGGAATAATGGTCCGTTCCACCATAAGTTACTATGAATTAATGAATTTAAATAAACACCTCTGGACAACAAATCTGCCGGATTATCTTTAGTAGGTACATGTAACCATTCAAAGTCCTTCGTGGTACTTTTTATTTTTGATACACGAGTTTGCACGAAGGTTTTTAGTAGATGTGGAGACATTCGGAGCCAACCTAAGACAATGGTCGAGTCTGTCCAGAAGTATGTTTTAGTAAAAGTTAGACGTAATGATTCTACAATCTTTTTATAAAGCTTAGTACCTATATACGTAGCCGAAAGTTCTAGTCTAGGTATAGACAGAGTTGGAGAAATTGAAGCTAATTTCGTTTTCGAGCAAAGTAATTTAACAGTGACGACTGGTAACTCATTACTATAGGTACGTATATATGCACAAGCGCCATAGGCTTTCGAAATGAATCGCAAAAGATATGTAGTTCTCTATATTCCCTATTTTCAGATAAAGCATGACGTGGAATTTTTAAATCGCCTAAGTACCTCAGTGTACCGATAAAGTTATTCCAGGCATCTGCAACATCCTGAGGGACAATGTCATCCCAACCTAGTTTGTCTAACCACAATCTTTGTAACAATATTTTTGCGATTATAATTGAGGGAGACAAAAGACCTAATGGGTCATAAATTTGTGCAATAATAGATAACATCTTTCGCTTATTCAATGTAGATGCATCTAAATTAAAATATATCATCGTTTCGTTGTAAAATGCAGCTCATCAGTATCGCTATTCCAACCTATGCCTAAAGTTTTATTTTGAGTATGCTCGCCCTCAAAAGTTTTGGTAGAAGCACAACGCGTGACATCAGAATTGAATGTCCATTTACGAAGTGGGAAGCATCCAGACTGTAAGACCTGTCGTGTCTTCTCACAAGTATCAAGCAAGGTTTGGTAATCATCATCGCCGGTTATCAAATCGTCTACGAAGAAATCTTCGGTGATAACGCGAGCTATGACATGATCCGTGCACTCTAAAGCTAGCTGGCGTATACAGCGCATACTGAGATACGGGGCTGATGCTGTACCGTAGGTTACACAGGTCAGCTGATATATTTGCAGAGGATCTGTAGGTTTTTCACGCCATACAATCAATTGCAATGACCTTTGGTCTTGCTGAACCATGACCTGCCTAAACATTTTACAAACATCAGCACATGCCACATACTTGTATTGCCGAAATCTTAAAAGAATAGAAAATATATCATTCTGTAGTGCTGGACCAGGCAATTGTATACAATTTAAAGATTTATTTGATGTCGTCACAGCACTACCGTTAAAAACTACACGTAATTTAGTAGTAGAACTGCTCTCTCTAAACACACCGTGGTGTGGTAGAAAAAAGTTAGGCTTTGGCGGACTATCTATACGCTCCATATGACCTAAAGCCTCGTATTCACGCATAAACTCAACATACATTTGTTTATAATCGGGATAACGCTCTAACCTGCGTTCTAAAGACAAAAATCTATTTTTGGCTAAAGTATAAGAATCGCCTAACACGTCAGCTGATTCTTTGAGCGGGATACGAACTGAGAACCTACCATCAGACAATCGCTTAGTCGTTTTAATAAATAGTTCCTGACACAAACGTTCGTCGTTAGTGAGAGGAGTACCTGACGGAGGTACCTCTTCGATTTCCCAAAATCGCATAAGTTGCTCATTGAGAGCTTGAGATAAATTACACTGGACTTGTTTAGTAGAAAGATTTTTGTCGTTTATAGGTCCAGAGATAAGCCAACCTAACTTAGAGTTTTGTAAGTAGGGACCATTCGCTAGCCGAAACTTATTTTCGTGTAACAAATCACAAAACAAGTCTGCACCAATTAATAAATCAACCTCTGAAGGAACGCAAAAGCTCGGATCAGCCAGTTGAATATTAGTAGGTATACGTATAAGTGCATTGTCAATGCAAGTCGTGGGCAAACTGTTTGTTATGCGCTGCAGGACAATGCATCGAACATTTGCAGAAAATTCGCATGTTTTCGATTTAAAAGTTAATTCGCATGAGTGATTTGAGTGCGCCACCGATTGTGCGACACCCGAAATTCGAATAGTGGACTGTATAAGAGGCGCATTAATTCGTTTTCTTAATTTCTCCGTAATAAAACTGTGTTGACTACCAGAATCTAACAGCGCTCGGGCTGTGTGCACTCGATTATTATTATCGATCACGTCCACTAACGCAGTGCACAACAAAACAGATTGCATAGGTACATGATCCAGCGCGCCAATGCCTACGTCGCCGCTTGCGCATGCCACTGTCTCTGAGTGGAAGGGATCACTACCTATTGATAACGAGTGAAGCGCTGCGGTCGGCGAAGGGGTGGTACGGGGAGAATCGGACTTGCATTCACGATTACTGTTATTGTTTGCAGAACTAGATAAATGGAGTAAACTATTATGTTTGCCCTGGCATTGCTTGCAAGGACCAAACGTACAATCTGCAAGTACATGTCCCGATCGTAAACAGTTACGACACAAATTATTTTTATCGACAAATAGGGAACGATCTTGAACAGATAAATTTAGAAAATTATAACACATATAAAGGGCGTGGTTACCGTTACAAGAAGGACAGTTAAAACGTTTATTATTACTATTTGACTTAGGTTTAGAGCCGCTATTAGTTGAGACAAAACTATGTGTTGGTGTTTTACTGTTACTATTAACAACCTTATCATTTGATGCTGATTTAATTTGCAATTTATTATGATTTGCACTAATCATGTCCAACATATCGGCTTTATTCCTAAGGAACCCTAGCAAATCTTCCAATTTCAATTTTTGGCAAGAATCCGACACAAGTGTGCCTTTATGTTTTTCCCAATTACGCTCGGTAGCTAGATCGAGTTTAGACGCAATCAAATAAATTAACAAGGTGTCCCATGTTTCCACAGGCTCCTCTAAAGTCTTCAAGGCACGAATGTTACGTAATATGGTATCAATAAGTTTTCTAATTTGTACGGCAGATTCCTGTTTAATAGCTGGGATTGAAAATAATGATTTGATATGATTATGAATGAGAAGTCTCGTATTATGATATCTACTTTCAAGTAACTCCCATGCGTGGAGGTAGTTAGCCGCGGTAAATTCCAACGCACTTATAACCTGCAACGCGCTGCCACTGAGCGAGGAACGCAAATAATGAAACTTTTGAATCGCGTCGAGATCTGTACGTTTATGAATCATAGTAAAATACGAATTCTTATACTCTAACCAGTTGTCGTACTGACCATCAAAAACTATAAGTTTCAATTCTGGAAGACGAAGAGATGCGCGTTGTTTGTCAGAGCCACAAGAACTAGATTTTGATTTAGAACTGTCCACAGTCTCATCACTTTCGACCAAACTTTCAGCCGTAGCCAAAGCAGTAAAATATAAAGATTCAAATGACTCGACATACTCGTAGTTAGACGTCTGATCCGACTCACAAGACTGAATTTCAATGTCACTTTGAATTTTATTAAAATTTTGAAAAATATCCTTTGCCGCTTGCATTCTAAACTTTATTTGTTTAATATCTAATTAAGAGGGGCTATTATTTTTAAATGAATCTAGATATTTCTGAAATTGAGTCAATCTACCTCGCAAAGTACCTCTTTGTTTCTTGAGATCAGAAACGGACATTCTCTGCGGAGAAACTGATCGAGATGAAGGCTTTGCTAATAAGTTATCACCAGTCATTTCGAAGGGCTACGACAAAGAAAGTGTAAAGTACTCACGGTTTCGCGAGACTGGAACGGCAACCAGACACGTCACTAACACGATCCTGGAATTTGCACAAAATAACACAGTTTTAACAGAATTCGATTTGGAGGGGAAGGATATACGGGGAGGAAGACCTGACCGTTAACTGCTGGTGATGTGGTTCACGCGTAGAAGCTTGACTTGGAGGCTCACGACGTATAGGTAATTCGCATCGACGTGTTCTTCTCTCAACCGAAGAATCCTCTTCGTCATCCGGCCGCAGGATCAGATTATGTGCAGTATTGGGGGTCTTCAATGATTCTTCCTTTATTAATACGGTTTAAAAATATTTTATTTATTTAAATTTACAAATACATGATATGTATGAAACCGATTATATTCGAGACGTGCTTGCGTGTGTAGAAGGATCTAGAGAGAGAGAGTGGAGGGGGTTAAGTACATCGATTATTGATCGTCGATCGCCCGGCTGCTCCTCCTCAATAGATGGCGCTACCAGTGGCGTTGACAACCTTCAAACTATTTTATGAACTATTGTTTACAATTTTAAGTAAGAACGTGAAGTATTTCTACGCACTATTGCGAAAAACGACCAATTTTGGCGTATGTGCGTAGAAAAACTACACTTTGTCACTTTAATCTGTAAACAGTAGTTCATAAAGTTTGAAGGGTTATCTAATGCCTGGTCAAGACAAAATTTTAAATGATGTCTCCGTTTCCTATCACATAATTTATTTCAAATGTGGGCAGCACTGGACCCCGAAAAATTCAGGTATTCCCTTAAATGACGTGCATATCCATGCATCAAGTATGCAGCTCTATGTATTATATGGTAAAAATCATCTATATAATTATCATCGGTAGAGCAATTTTGAGCGAGTAGCGTTACATTGCTTGTTTCATTGTTACTTAGCGTGCCCAGTTCCGCAACGCAATACTAAGTTGCGCTACTCACCCCCCATCATCATCATTGTATGGCAATCGTCAAGCTATGTCAGATGCCCGTAGGCAGCTTGAAAAAGTCTAACACTAGTATTGGCGACTTACACACACGAAAAGCAGGCAAGCTACTCATCCAGAATAGAATATGAAGTATAAAATAGTATGAAGGGTTATCTAGAGTCTGATCAACACAAAATTTTAAATGATATCTCCGTTTCCTTTCAAATGATTTATTTTAAATGGGGGCAGCACTGGACCCTGAAAAATTCAGGTAGCCCCTTAAGCCAGTGTACAGCAGGCTTGCCAGGCAAATTAAAAAACCCCGACTATCAAGGGTTCACGCCCAATAACTTTTGGATGGCTGAACTGATTTTCAGCAAACATTGCTAAGAATCACTTGAAGGAAACTTGCTTTTACGTAAAAAAACTGTATCGAAATCGATCCATCCTTTTGAGAGCTACGATGTCACAGACATACATTGGCGTCAACCTTTAACACCCCTCTTTTTGCGTCGGGGGTTAAAACATATCTAAATCAAATAAGCTCTAATTCAATAGGATATTCGTAGTTAAATTTCTTTACTGAGTTCCTATGACTACGAACTTTCCGCCCCTATGATAATTTATCAGACTTTAGCTCTTCGTTACAGTCATCCCATTTACATAAGTTTGCAAAATACGATATCATATGAATCGGAAACAAGGACGTGGATCTTACGTGTATTATTGGTTAACAGACGCTCAATCAAATTACGCTTGTAAGTATGAGAATATAAACTCTAAGTTACTTTTTTTTCTTCTAAAAATGGAACCTAAATGATATTGTAGTTACCACAAATTGACTTAGGTACTTATTATATATTAATATGTTTTTCAAAATTACTAAAGGAAATAATTGTGCACGAAATGATTCGATTTTTTGCGGACAATTTTTTTTATTCTAATCTTTATAAAAAAATACCGGCGTTGTTACACATTATTGTGTTTTCAAAATAATGTCATTCTATCGCCAGACGCGTTTGTTCGTGACAAGCAGTGTTATTGTAAATGTATAATTATTTCCACTACTGATTTTATATTGTCAATGCTAGAAACCTAGAAAATACTTTCATAAAACTTATTTAAGCTTATTTTAATTAAGTACTGCGCAACTTAAATTGTATACTTAATTACTTCGTTACATCTAGGTATCACAGTCCTAGAATAGTGTACTTACAATGTTATTTTATGAAAGTATGTTAATTTCTTATAAATCACTTACGTTTGAGAGACCTCGGTTTCGCCTGTTTTCTTCTAGACATCCTTTTAACAAATCTACGAGCAGTCCCACTTCACTCTCTTACCACTTTAATATGTCTTACAACTGAACATTATAATCCGGAAGTTTTCCGTTAGGATCATGAAAGTTTATCGGAAAAGTAAGTGGGAGGGTTTAGAAACAGGCGCGGGACAGGAGGCCGAACGCACGGCGCACCCCGCGATAACTGAGCTTAGTGGCGCCCAACAAGTGGTAATAACAATATTGTAACGTAGGCGGCGGCGCGCAAACTCATAGGTGCACTGCACGTTGTCGGCACTTAGTTCCCTGATCTTCGGAAGTTGCTCTTGCATGCCAATACTTGTGTACTTACGTAGCACCTGCGGCGGCCACAGGTCTTGATCGTGGCCGCTAGTGCGCCAGGTGCCTTATATATTACCGGAAATGTATAAAATACGTAATTGTGTACAATTCGTAAGAAATGTGTACAATTCCTAAAATCGATGGAACATGTATGAAATATTTTTTTATAAGTACATACTGTTCCTGGGAAATCTCTGTAGGTAGGTACATTTCCTAAACAGCAATCGTAAATGTATTTAATTCGGCCAACAGGAATTACCTATATAGAATTCCTGAAATACACATTTCCAGTGACACATACAATTTTTCGTCTTCCCCGGGCCAGGAAGTGGGACTTTACCCATGCAAAGCGGGAGCGAGGTGTAGCGTAAGATAACTAGTAAACTACTTTTTAGCCCGGCGATATAAAAATATAATTAAAGTTGAGAGGTTTATAGAAATTACGTTTATAAAATGTTCTGGTGTAGGTACTTGTTTTGTGAAATGATAGTAACAAATTAAAATATTAAAATAAAAAGTGGCTGTCAATCTTTATCCGGATTGAATTGACTATCTGACATACTAGTAGGTAGGTACCTAATACAATTATTATCATTCGAAAAGTTGCGGATAGACTACGGCTACGACCATAAAACCTTAAGTAAGCAAAGGACCATAGATTCAAGAGGCGGCCCAAAAATATCCATAGGGTTTGATATACCTATATAATTACTCTTTCATGCTAATCTGGGTGAAAAGAAAAAAATTGTAGAAGATAATTTTTCAAAACTAAAAACCGACTTCTCCCCCAAACTACATAATTTTGATAAAATTTCTATAGTACCACCTGGAAATAATACCCTTTCAAACAAAACAAAGATTTTTTAAATCGGTCGAGGTGTCTTTGAATAATCGGTGAACATACATAAAAAAAAATGATCGCGACGAATTGATAACCTCCTCCTTTTTTGGAAGTCGGTTAACAATCGAGGAAATGGATGAAAATGCCAATCATCTAAGGCAGTCTTTCCCAAAGTGGGCGCTGGAGGCTTTAAGGGGGGCGGTAACGGGCCCAGAATAAAGGTGGGGGGCGCTGATGTGAGTTAGCTATTTTATACTATAAAATTCACTGAAATTAAAATCCTCTTACTACACAACATCCATTTATTAGCTCATATTTATATCCTTTTTTATTGTACAAATATAAACTAAAAATGTAATAAATATTTATTAAAAATGTAATTTAATGCGTTCACAACGCTATTTATATCGTTAAAGGAATCAAACACTGAAAAAATTTCGTGTTTTAAAGTTTCGCAGGTGAGGTCCCCACTTCCGATACTCTTTATTATTGTAAAATTGTATTATTATTGCTATTTTTTTATTTAAAATTAACAATGTTGATTATTGTTATTTTTTTATAAAAGATACTCTAATGTACTGGTGTATGTATTATTATTACTCTCTCTTGTAAAAAAGTCTAGTTTAGAATATAGGTTGAATTAAACTACAGGCAAGACAAATATGTGATTCAGGTTTTTATGGTAAAAAAATTGGGGGCGCTACAAAATAACTGATTTTTTAAAGTGGGCGTTTGACAAAATAAGTTTGGGAACCTCTGATCTAAGGGATGGGCTAGCAATCCATCACAATTTTATTCGTTTTTCCACGTACTACTCACTCACTCACTCACCCATCATTACTCATATAAGGTATTTGAGTCTTGCAGCCCTGAACTTGGTCTGCTTAAAGCCGCACGCTCGACCCAAATTGCTCTGTCTGCCCCATTAGGGGTTACACATCCGTGACGATTGTGCAGCCAAACCACCCTTGTGGTATCGCCGCTGTTGTTGTCAATCGCGGCCAGAACGGGCGAGCGGACGCAACGGCCATATCATATCGTTATTCCGAATGCGCTTCGAGTTCGAATGAGTCTTTGAATGTTCGCGTGTTGTTTTCTATTTTATTCTGTTCATAATAATTATTTAAAATTGTAAGTTTTAAATATTAGCGGGCCACAATTTGTAATAAGAGTTGAGAAACCCTGAACTTATCAACTCTCTCTCCGCGAACAGACTAGGTAATGATGGCGCCACCAAACGTTTTTAATTTACCTCCGACACAAAAAGAGGGTTGTTATAAAGTGCTAAGCCGTCCTTCTATAGGCAAACTGCCCCCGATAGGAACTTATATCGTTACCTATGTTATATTGTAGAGGGTACTAATATTAGTTCATCGAGTAGATATTAGCCAAGCCTAAATATAAATATTAAAAAAACGCAAAAAATATATATTTTGTTTTATTTCTCAGATCGAAATGAATTACCACTTTGAAAAAAAATAATAATAATTGTCTATACCTTGCCTAATAGCTTGCCAAGTTTCATTAAAATCTACAACGTGCAACATGTTAAAAAAAAATGAATGTAAGTGAACCACCTTATGACCACTTTGTTGACGCTTTCAAATTGTATTAGATTTTAATAATCTATTACAAAGTAGCGTTTTGACAGTACGAGTACATTAACGTTTAATGGTGTCACTAGCCTATCACAATATTTTGTGGATCTACTTTTATAGTGACTAGATTATCAAAGTAGGTATCCGCGCGTGTATGTTCCTACATGATCAATGATCACAGTGCATAGTCGCGGTGGGTTGTTGAGCGTTTCGGACCGCGAGCGTATCGGACCGCGGTCCGAATTGCCAAGTGCTGTTACTGAAGGGTGTCATTCGGACCGCGGTCCGAATTGCCCAAGTACAATTTTGTGATAGGTCAATTCGAACCACGGTGGGAAACAATATAGTTCCCTCGTGGATTGAATTAGGTCAGAGAACATTGTAAAGTTTTATTACACATCCAATAATGATAATTATCTCTCTTTGTAGTAAGACGATTAGTTTGTAGTCAAGCTGTGATTATAACGAAACGCCCAACAACCCGCCACGTCTATGCACTGCGATCATGTAGGAACATACACGCGCGGATACCTACTTTGATAATCTAGTCACTATAAAAGTAGATCGACAAAATATTGTGATAGGCTAGTGACACCACCAACCGTTAATGTACTGTCAAAACGCTACTTTGTTAAAGATTATTAAAATCTAATACAATTTGAAAGCGTCAACAAAGTGGTTATAAGATGGTCCACTGACATTCATTTTTTTTTCAACATGTTGCACCTTATAGATTTTATTGAAACTTGGCACGCTGTTAGGCAAGGTATACACAATTATTATATATTTTTTTCAAAGAGGTAATAAATTTGATCTGATAGAAATAAATAAAAAAAATTTTTGCCTTTTTTTAATATTTTTATTTAGGCTTGGCTCATTAAAATTCATATAAAACAAACTGTAAAGTGTATAATAAACATTGGAATTTGTTTTATTTTTCTAGCTTTAAAATTACCAGAGATATATCAGTTTGAAAAAAGTCGTCTCCAGACACTTTTTTTCAAATAGCTCCTCAATTGACTAAGATATAGAGCTAATAACTACTCGATGAACTACTATAAGTATCCTCTACAATATAACATAGGTTACGATATAGGTTCCTATCGGGGGCAGTTTGCCTATGGAAGGACGGCTTAACCCGTTGACGCCAACGTCTGTCTGTTTGTGTGTAGCATCGTAGCTCTCGAACGAATGGACCGATTTCGATGCGGTTTTTTTTTTACGTGAAAGCAAGTTTCCTTGCGATGGTTCTTAGCTATATTTGATGAAAATCGGTTCAGCCGTTCAAAAGTTATGGGGCCTTGAAATAAATTTAGTTTCGATTTTTTTTGCAATAAGGAAAAGCCACCTAACGTTTTGTTAGCCTTACCTGAAGTCCTATTTTTAAAACGCGGAGTCACCTATACGAATGGTTTTTCCATACAAAAATCGTACGTTAAGTGACTCCACGTTTGAAAAATGGCACCACTGTGTATACACAAAGACATTCTTGCTTTGTACTATCGACGATCCTGTAACTTGTCACTGTCATCTGTCAATGTCAATATTGTCAAGTCAATCAATAACAAGGAAGAAGGCAAGATAATGTACATAACTATTTTCTGAATTCGATTATTAAATTCCTGTTAATTATGCTGTTTATCGGGAAAAAGTAACACGTTTATTGAATTTATTAGCAACCACAAAAACACTAATATGGATCTCCCTTATGAAGTAAGTAAAATACACGTATTCCCTTTCATATTTCGATTTATGTAGAGTGAAGGTTTCCTTTGTTATGGTTTACATAATTTTTTCACGTGATTAACTATCCGATCAATGAAGTCTCTTCTTTGTTGATAAGTTCTATAACATAGACCGAGTTTTTTTTACTTCGTTCTATAAAAACAGCCCTTGAATATTGAACTGACATTTTTCTCAATTTGACTCTTTTAATCCTAGAAATATAAGACATTCAATGTAATAAAATAGTTATTTTCTTACCTATTACTTTTACCTAGTTTATTTTATCTAATCTTAAGTATGACTTCCAGGTGTTGGTTTACCTTTTTAAATTTCTACCTAAATCTGATAGAAAAGCTGCAAGTGAAACCTGCAGATCATGGTACCATGCTGCAAATGATTATTATTTTTTGAAAAAGAAAGTGGCAGTATTTTTCAAGTCCGTGCTGAATGAAGAAAATTCTTCGCCAATACAAATCTTTGAAAAATCAACTATCATGTATCAAAATTATGTATTTAATGAAGTAGAAATATCTAATAAACTAAATGATTTTTGGGACAGAATGGGAGAGAATATAACATCACTTACCCTTAGAAACTGTGATGTTTGTGAAAAAGTTTTCGTATACATGATGCAAAAATGCTCAGGTTTAGAAGAACTAAACATAGAAAGTTGCAGAGAATTGTTTATGTCTGGAAGATTGCTGGAAGGAAAATCAGAAGGTCTTTTGGAAGACAATTTGGACAACTTAAGGAGTTTAAGTTTAGCTGGAAATCAGTACCTCACTGATGCACTATTTAGTAGATTTGTAGCTGCAGCACCAGCTTTGGAGTCACTAAATCTGTCGTCTTGCTCATTACAATTTCATTTAGGACTTGTAAAAAAGTTTTATCCAGCCAGCAATGATGTTTTTCAGAATCCATCTGAGAGTGTTCTTACATTCTTTTTTGTTTTACAATTTATAATTTCACGGGCTAAAAATATAAAACGGCTATTATTTTCAAATACTTTGATAGATGGGTATGCATTAAAATCTCTGTCTGAAATTCCCAATCTTCAGTTAGAATCATTAGAAGCACATTCCTGTGACCAACTGACCAACACAGGGTTGCTTGCTCTAACAACTCATCAAACATCTTTGAGAGAACTTGATATTGGATTGTGCTCTAGAGTGACAGATCAGTCTCTAGTGTATATTTGTAAAAACCTAGTCAATCTGGAGTCCCTTAACATTCAGAGATGTCGAGCAGTGACTGATTTGGGTGTGGCTGAACTTTCTAAGCTAAAAAAACTGAAATCACTGAATATATCTCAGTGTGAACTGATAACTAAAGAAGGTATAAAAAAAGGGCTATGCTTAGAAGAGAATCAAATAATTGAAGACTTAAATATACATTCACTGAACTTGGATGAAGCAGGACTTATTATGATTTCAGAAAAGTTACCAAATCTGTGTTCCTTGAACATTAGCTATTGTTTTAATGCTGTAACCGACACATCTATTCAGGTTATATTTAAGAACCAAATATTCCTTCATACCCTGAAAATGAGCCACTGTGACAAAGTATCAGATGCTGGGTTGACAGGAATGGGAAAAGTACACCCTGATAGTAATGAAGAAGGCCCCATAATGTCTAGTATTGATGAATCATCTTCCCATCACAAAATTCACCTTGGATCCAGAGCTGAAGAGGAAATTGTTCGAGATGCCAAGAGAAAACATGATGTCATGTTAATGTGTGAAAAATTGACAATGGACTCATTCAGTGGATTTTCTTTAGCACGCTTGCAAAAGCTCAATGAGTTAAACATAAGTGGATGCAACCGAATAACTGACGTCAGCCTAACATATGCGTTCAACTTCAAAGAACTTGTGGTCCTTAATTTGAGCAGGTGCCAACAGATCACTCGTGAAGGAATAGCATATCTAGTTAAAAGTTGCCCCAGTATTGAATATATCAATCTGAATGAATGCTACAATTTAAATGATGATGCTGTTACTGAAATAACAAAGGAATTGAAAAGACTGCAGGAGCTAGAATTACGGGTATGTAAACACGTCTAAAAGCCACAAGTCCTTCATTAGGAACTTATTATAATAATAATAAGAGGTATAGCCTTTATTCAGCCAGTATTTTTACATTCCATACTTAAATCTTTGCACTTATACACAATTATCGTCTCCTATGATAGTATGTCCTGCCCATTTCCATTTACTTTTGCTTTTCTTGTGACATTTTTTCTTTTTTTTTTGTACAAAGACATTAGGTATACTTTAATAGATTGTTATTGTGTGTGTATTCAACACTGTACACTAATTCAGGTGTATTGAAATAATACTTATAGTATTAAAGGAGACAAATCACTACCCAATTACCTCCTTATAGATCTTTCGTGCCCTTTCTCCCGCAAATGTGTCATAATAATACAAACATATATCTCACTTATGTTCCAGGGATGTAACCAACTGACAGATAGGACATTGGAGGCGGTGAGGTCTCACTGTGAGAAACTGAAGTTCTTAGACGTGCAGGGTTGTAGACACATTTCCCCAGAACTGGCCTGCTCTATGGGAACTCTACCAACATTACACACAGTCCTCATGTCCAAGCCCGGACCTTACATTACTGAAGGCGTGAAAAACAGGTCACCTGCGCCAACATTCTTACCTGCTTTGATGAGGAAACTACGATTGCATTGACACATGGCCGATTTGAAGAACCAACACGATTGTATAACATTTATAATTATTATTTATGCATTTTTAACATACCCATATTTAAATATTTATGCATTTGTTCAAAATCTTATTAACAATTAGCTTTAAGATTTTAAATATAGATTTTTTCATAAGATTTAAAAGCCCGTATTACCTGCTTTAAGGAACACAAAGTGTTTATATTAATTTTACTCATCTATGCTTGTTTCCTAAAAGGAAGTTGTAGGTCACCTGTGATAACATTTTTATTATATTTATTGTACCTAATACTTTATAATAGTACAAATTGTGAATTAAAATTAATAAACTGGGATTTTATTGTTCCTATATTTATTCCACAAATAATCTTCATTTGCGGGTCCTTAAAGGGCCAACGCAAATAAATTTCGCTGCCTTCTTCACATGCAAGTGGCTCGTAAGAGCCTATGCATGCGCGAGAGAAAATGCCTCGTAGGTAGTTCGGTTGTCAGGTCCCGGACTTTTGGGTCCTTTTTGGTCGCTGGAGTTCGGTTTTGATGACGGCAACCCGAACTGTTGATACGTGTTATGTAAGTACCTATAGTCCATTTGTTTAGGTAGGTATTTAAGGGGCTACCTGAATTTTCCGGGGTCCAGTGCTGCTGCCATTTGAAATAAATCATTTGATGGAAAACGGAGACATCATAGAAAATTTTGTCTTGACCAGGCACTGGATAACCCTTCAAACTAATTTATGAACTACTGTTTACAGCTTAAAGAGAGAACTTGAAGGTTTTCTAACGGTCACTTTTGGCGTATGTGCGTAGAAAAGTTTCACGTTCTCACTTTAAACTGTAAACAGTAGATCATAGAATAGTTTGAAGGGTTATCTACCTCTAGTGCCTGGTCAAGACAAAATTTTAAATGATGTCTCTGTTTCCTATCAAATGATTATTTCAAATGGGGGCAGCACTGGGCCCTGGAAAATAGTATCCCCTTAAAAGAATGTAAACAAACTTGACATGTCTTTTTATTGAAATATGCACTTTATAAATCAATACTTTAGCAAATTACAAATTATTTATTTCAAAAATTATAAATTACATAATTTATTTTTAATTTGCAAAGGTTGATAAAGTGTATATTTCAATAAAAAGACATGTCAAGATTGTTTACATTCTTTTAACCCTTTCACCGCGAACGTCGGATTTATCCGACAGTGTCGGCCGTGCCCATCCCGCGAGCGCCGCGTCGGATATTTCCGACAAAAAAAAATGCTCGTATTGCACATAACTTAAGTATCCACATCCCTATTTGGTTGTAGGTATTTATTTTAGATACTACCCCTCGCGCTGGGGGCACGGCAACTGATATAAAGTCTCGCGGTGAAAGGGTTAAATACCTAAACAAATGGATTAAAGTTGGGTTAATGATGTGATCTCTCGTGCTGCCATTACGAAACGGCTTCTCAAATATTTAGCGCCCATACAAATTACGTTGGCGCCCGAATACAAACGTTTTTCATACAAAATCTAGCGCTTTTTTAGGTCTGTTGGCGCTTTTTCGCTTAGTGGCAGCACTTCTTTTCCAGCCATAATATAAAAAAACTTTAATTTTTAATTTTTTTTATATAAAAATTAATTACTCAGTAGTTTTACAGTCATTCAAACCTTTCAAATAATCATATTCGATATCAATAAATCTGTCTACTAAAGTACTCAACTTAGGTGTTATTATTTCAAAACCACTCTGCACCACCACACACGTGACGATCAGCCCTTACAATACCTACTACTCTGGGCAGCATTTGTTTGATAGTCTGTTAGGTGGTAGGTTAGGTATTAATAATTTTGTGTCTAAAAAGAACAACCACAGGTCACTTCAATCTTTTATTACAACATAATTTTAAAATAACTTATAATTAATTAAATGTATATTCTTATATGGTTCTACAACAACCTAACAAACTTTGTTCATAAAATAAGATGCTATTATACAATGGCTAATTGGATCATTTGTAATAAAGAAATTTAAGTATACAGTGAAAATTATCATTATGACGCAATTTTTAAAATATTGAAGAGAACGTATTAACATGTTAAAATAGTACCTAAACGATCGACTAAATTCATATTGGCAAATCAGGATTTCTGAAATTTCTAACTGCAGAACCGGAAATTATTCTTTCAGTGATGCAAATATAACATTCAAAATGCATAAGTAGTTTAAATATTTCCTTGTTGACAGGATGATGCATAATGATAAACTATATAAGTATATGTTTACTTAATGACAATTAATAATAATATACTTACACTTAAACATATATATATAAACTTAGAAATACATACGCTGCTACAGTTTCAGTCCTCGCCTACCATGGCTTGGTAAAAAACCTTCAGTCCCTAAAAATCTCAATCCCAATGAATTCATTCAGCAGTAATCTTACAGGAACAGCTAATGTATATACATGTTCATATTGTATACAAACTTAGTATAAGTACTTATATACAAACCATATCAGTTTTATAATACAAACTAAAATTATGAATACTTAAAGGAAAGTAATTATTTATGTTTCCCTGCTTGCTATTTAAAAATCAATTTAACAGAAGTTTTACTGCATGTCTAAATTAATTTATAAACAAAAGATATCTCAACATGTCTCCTTATCGTGATCATCCTGTGCATAAAATTTACAGAATTTACCATTACATAAATTTACATACTTACATAAAATTACATTTCGTACAAAAATAACAGTATAAACTGAAGCTTAAAACTGAAGCATATTAAAAAATGCCAGTTTGCGTGTCCCACTGACGGACAAAGGCCTCCTTTTTCTGCTGCTAATTGCAATGTTTATAAAGGGACAAGTAAAAAAGGGACAGTAGCATGGTGACTTGGATATATTCATGAGCAGCGGGCAACCGGTGCCCAAAATTCAAATAAAAAAAAAATATATATACATTATTCCTAACGATGATTCTGTTATTGTATTTTGTACTTCGTTTTTCGGAAAGAACACAGATAAGACGAAATATAGAAATGCAAATATTATGTTGGGCTCCTAATTTAAAGGAGTCCAATGTAATGCGCATTATTTTTACTCCTTTAAATTAGGACCCCAACAATTACGCTCGCAGTCTCGCACTTCAATAAGTCATGGTCAGCAGACTAGATAGATTAATTTGGAAATACAATACCAAAGGCATGAATCATATGACTCGTTTATATCACGCTTGCAGCGATTGTTAAATACGATTTATTGCACATTTTTTATTAACCCGTTTTAAGGCACACAGAAAGCAGCCGTTTTTTTATTTGTGGTATTTAATATTTCACTTAAGAAGCTTACTAGCTTTTCATTGACTCAATACGCGTATAGATCACACTGAATACATCTGGCCCTAATTTACATCCTAAGAAATTATATTGTTTCATACTACTGTAGTTTCGCATTAAGGCAGTAGCTCAGAATGAACACGATATTGATTAATGTACTCGTATGCAGCATGAAATTCCAAACATGGAAATATAACAAAATCTCTGTACCTATCACTAAGTACATGTTATATATACAACATACGTAATAACTCTATTAATTGCATACTTCTATTTAATTACACCATTATCGTCGAACTCGGTGATAGATCAAAAGTGAATTGTCCATTTAGACCTCGGTTGCTCACTTGAATTTCTTTTTCCTGCGATTTATTTTTTTCGACTTGCCTCATGGTTTTAACTTCCAAGTCGCCGGGGAGTGTACCTCCACTTGCGGGGTGTTCAAGGTGGAAGGGCAGGGTGAAGGCGTCACACCACCAGCGTCTTGGGAATTATCGTGCTCCAACTCTGGCATATCTATATCCTCAAAGTCTGGAATATTCCCTGTATACGAGATAAGCTGATTCTCTTCAACTGAAAGTCATCCAAGAAAACAAAAAATAAGATTAACATTGTAGTTGATATTCAAATCTAACTACTTCAACTCCATTCCATACAGGTAATTTGTAAGATTGAATAAATGCTAAAGTAATTAATGCATGAAAAATAATAGATTACTTATTGATGGGACAATGAAATCATATATAACCATGCAAATATCATTCCAGCTCAATCTATTTTCATTTATGTGTTATAAAATACATAACCGATACATACATACTTGTATTATATTAATAACATTATGATATTTTCATGGTTTGGCGTGGTACTACTATTTCATATTTAATTTTATCTGTTCATGTACACTTTACAATTAAGTAATTATTAAAATAAATGCAAAAAGATACAGTAGGTACACGTAATTTTCGCAATACAGATTATATTGTGATATTATTTAATAATAAAATAGCAAGTAGGTACATATAATGACATGGCAATTCATATAGGGAACAGGCAAGAAATTTAATCCCGCTTTAAAAAATTGTATTTATCCTCTGTGCCATTGGCTATTGGCTGATTTGAACATAGGTAATAAGTAATAACATATCAAACGCGCGACTGCTTTAACTTTCATGTTTTATATAAAATTAGTCACTAGTATTCAACTGCTAGCGCAAAAGGATCATACTGTGTCGCTACGAATACTCTGAACCTCTACAATAAATTAGCCCTATTTTTAAAATAAAGTTTCATTCTTCACGTTTCAAAGAAGGAATACATATGCGCTGCTAACGACGACGTTATACTCGTAAGCTCAAAATATTGAAAACGCTATAAATTACCAAGAAATATCTGTTCTGAGGAATGTGATTGGATTTTAGTATTGCATGTTCCCTATGTGCTTGAATCTTCTACTTAAAATCAAAACTATTTAAAGGCAAAAGTTGTCAGCAGATTTTCTGGCGCATTAGAGAGAACACATTCCGCCGCTGCAGCAATGGTTTATTGGGCTGGGGCGCCGCGCATGTTGGAATTTATTAACCGACTTCAAAAAAGGAGGAGGTTCTATGTTCGACTGTATATATATTTTTTTTAGTATTTACGCGCTACCGTGGCTATGGTTTCGCAGCAGCCCCGGCGCATCGTGTGAAAGGGTCACAACAAATGCATATAGACTGTGGTGACAAGATTTTTCGAAAAGATCATGGATACGGTAAGATTTATTTCAATGGGTTGTAGAGTAGTCCCCTAATGTGAATGATGTCGGTCTACCTGCTCTCAGTGGTTGCTACTACGAGTTAAGCGCTTTAGGCGGCCCTTCCCGGCCGCTCTATCGTCAACGCGAGCATAGTTTGGAAAGCTTCTTGTTTCATCCAGGGCAATGTCAGAAAAAGAGGCAAAGCAAAAAAAGAGAGAGCGCCAAGGGCCCGGTTTGCATTCTATTGAATGTAATTAGTATTATTATTAACTATCCATGGAACGAATATTACCTATTCATAGGGTGCGGATATTTCGTAAAACTTGTTCCAAGTAATACGTGTTTTTCAATAAGCCTTACACGTGTGTAAAATAAATGTTTTCTATTTAAAATTTGCATTACATTTGCAAGGTTTATATTGAAATATTTTTTTACCTTTACAATTAATGAGTACTTTATGAATGGTCGAAGTTCAGGTAAAATTTGTGCAAAAAAGCAGATTTTTGGACGCTTATACTGAATTTGTTTTTCCAAATTATCATTTTTTATTTCGGTAGAAACCTAGGAATAGCGCACAAGATAGAAGTTAGTTCAAACGTTTTAAAGAAATATCCCTTACAATGCCGTAATCACACGTACGAGCGTATGTATAAAAAGTAAAACGGGTTGACCGCTCTTAAGAGGCGATCATTCATACGATCGATATTTGTTACAAAAAAAACGATCAGAGAAATGGTAAGTATTAGTATATATTCAAAGTATGGCGTCTCCGCAGAGAAAACAAGTTGGTCTGCCAGCTCTCAGTGGTTGCATTTCAGAGTTATGATGCGCCCAAGTTGTTTCGAAAAAAAAAGGTTAAGAATTGCGAAAATAAAAATGGTCAGTTTTAGTACCTATTCGAAGTATGGTGTCCTTACAGGTGAAACGAGTTTGTCGGCCGGCTGTCAGTGGTTGTATTCCAAGGCTTTTGTATACGCAAAACACTAAGGTACCATGATCGTTACGAAAAATCTTGTCACCATTTAGACTAATACAAACAATCCAATGTGCGCGGCGCCGCAGCAACAAAACCGCCCCGGCGTTGGAATGTGTAAACGATGTTACCAAAGTAAGTTATTTTGACACAACTGCAAAAAGTTTACCGTAATTTAAATACTATGCGATTGAACAGTGCCGGATTATCCTCTTCGTTGTATAGGCAACTATCTTTTTTATTATAAAAGAAATCTAATCACTATTTTCCTCTGCAAATGCATTGACAACGTTAAATTATTTAAACTAATAATAAGATATTTTTTTAATGTATATTTAGTATAAAACGAATACCTAACTTTGTTTTAATATTATAGTTAAAGCAAAGTTGGTCCGGCCCTGCAATGTCGCATATGATAAAAACAAACACAGCGTAACTTTATTTGCCATTTATCAAAATTCAAAACTACATAAATGTAAGTATGTATCTAATATGACAAACGAGACGAGGTGCAGTCAGAATTTCTGGGCAAAAATAATATCTGTACAATACAATAAAATAAAAGCATATTAAAAGCAACAAAAATATTACTTGCAATAAACATAAAACATAAATCAGATGCCACTAAAAATATACTTCATTATGTTTATATGTTATAAAATATTAAAAAAAAAAACTGTATTAAAAATAGGAAATCGAGAGTCGAGATAGATATTAAATAAATTTCGTTGTTGAGTTCAAGTATGTTCAAAACAAAATTTTATTACCTAAATACAATATGCTGTGCAAAATGTAACATTAAAACATATTATGTAAAATAGGACTTCTTCTACTTTTTTGATCCCGAAACCGGAAGCCACATGCAATTCACTATAAGCTATATAAAGTATAAACTACATTTTGACCGTGCAGCAAATTTTACTGTAAAGGGAATTAGGTAATACCATCATCTTCCTCTGTATACAGATCCTCGACACGGTTTTCGTCACTGCTAACATTCGAAATTTCACCCCTGTGCTTCTTTGCTTTAATTAACAATAAAAACATAACGTTATAACTTGCCGATAGGTGTATACGGTTCGTGTTATACACGATTCTTAAAATAAGGCAGGTAACTAACCTATTAAAATTTATGCGTTATTCTTACCTATTAACCTAACAGATAACAGAGTCAAAGAATATATTTATTCCTTAAACGTTCACAAGAAATATTTTAATTTTAGATGTAGGTAAGAGTATTATGTAAAGAAACATTATCATATCCATTTTCGGGATTTATACATAAATAGCCTACTCACGACTTTATTGATGCTGCCATATTGATGTTTAGAAACGTTAGAAAGAAGTAAGAGTTCCGTGTTGCTCTATGGAAGTAAGTATATAACAAACACTGCGTAACATAATTATCCATACAGTTGCAAATAATATTAAATAATTATGGCACCGTGGGAGCGAATAGGAGTAAATTTCAACTCAATTCTCATTGCCCCATTCCTATTAGTCACCGGTCTAAAACTAATGATAAAATTGTAGTTAAAGCAACATCCTCAAGTACCAAATGGAAATAATTGGTTGTTTCTTTACCAGAATACTATTAGGTTCTAAAATAAGTGTCTATAATCATCACACGCAGTCACTAAACTCGACACACTCCATCTGCAACACTGCTGTCTCCACATTTAAATTATGTAGCCCCTTTACCAAAAAAATCCAACATGTCATGATGTTATGACATAGACAAACGTATTGATGATGTCTTGAAAGATGTAGTAGTAACAGGCTACTTGACGGTAGAGGCCTCGCTGTTACCAATCAGCCAATCAAAATCAATCATCGGATACTGTTTGGTTGTATCTACAATTAACATAAACGTGAAATGTATCTCAGAAAATACTCATGTTGTTACCGTTACTCGAAATTTGCAATGGAGAAGAATCATCGACGAAGGTACTGGTTGTGCTATTTTATTAACTAGACTGCAGAGAAAAATATTATTAGACGTTTTAGGGCGAACGCCACGTCGAGAGGTAATCGTGCGCGGACGCCTGCTTCCCGTACATCTATTTCGTTAGCAGAGAATGCTACTTTCATCTTACAAGGGTAAATATCTGGTGATCTTCGTGAACATACTTAATGTTGACTTTACCACAGAGTAAATAAATTAATAACGTCAAAAAAAATATGTTTGTGTCTGTCGTGGATAATGTTTACATATGAAAACAAAACTACTAATTTCATAAAAAAGTACCATCCATGTACCCAGTCTATCCTCGCACGTTTTCCGCTCAACACAGTGTTGGCCCTTAAACCTACTGGGAATAATGAGGACAAAAACGAATTTAGTCATTCTTAGTAGTGAAGGTCTAGCTACTCGAAACAAAAATGTAGTTAAATTTCCAACTCGAAGGTACCTACTTGTAAGCGACAGGTGGGTTAGGGATGTAATTTACTAGTGTGCACTAATATACTAACTCGATTTTAACTTACCACTGTTGGAGGACTTTGCTCGATCGTCCAAGTTATAAGAGAGTCCATAGAAAGGATCGTCCGATCCAAATAACTGAAAATAAAAAAAGAATTGTTGTACAAATGCGACAAGAGCGAGACGAAGGAAAGTATAAGGGTCAATAATATTTATTTTACGTTCAATGGTTATCTTATTTATTATGCCACGACGGCCAACTTAAGGGGACAGGGATATTAAACGATTATCATTGACGGATAATGGAACAATATTATCCTTCTAAAGTATTTTATTTCTAGAACAAGGATAACTTATTTTCTATTCTTGTTTTCATAACATTGACAAACATCTACTAACTTGAAAAAAATCTGCCATTGAAAACAGAAATGCTCATTGCTACCCTGATTCAAGTAACTAGATCTATTTAAGACTTTTTATTTTAAAGTCTTTTTATCTTTCAAATACTTATAAAAATTGTGAGACTACTATCATAACAACATAAACAAAGTTAAATCATAAATCTTCTAACGTAAAATACTGTGATCAAACAGAATAATAATTTAATTTTAAATATCTGCTCATAACATTCAGTTTCAATGTCTGAGCTTAAGGTATATAAATATTATCCCGCAATCTCATAATAAATTATTACTGGATGTGTTGTGGGTTGGCAGGAAGGAATGGCCAAGGACATCATATGTCCTAAGCTCGCATCAGCAGTCTATGGACAATAAAGAAATCATAAATTTATTATTATCACCGCTTTATAAAAACGTAATCAAAGGAGTATTTACATATTCAGTACGTAACACGCACGACCGCCCCACCATTTAGTCAATACTTCTTGAAAATAAACAACAAAACAAGTCGACGAGTACTAATTATTTCATTCATTTAAAAAAAACCCATACCCAAAACCCATATCCAAAGGAACATTAATTAAAAGACAAAAAATAATATACGCTTTACAAATATATAATTAATGAAACATTACATGGAGAAAACAAATAAACCGAAAATCGAATAACAGAATTTTTTACTAATTAAAATAGAAAATTATAGGTACCTAAGTGCTTTATTATTGGTTAAATAACCATGACCACCAGATTTATGTTATATCACTCGGTGGACTCATGCTCAGCTCGGAGGCAGTGCGCCTGTGTGCGTCGGAAAGAGCACCGAGCTGCACAAGGCTCCACACGCAGCGGCTACACGTTGCCTGCAACGTGACCTGGCGGCGCAGCGTTGCCAACCGCACAACGACAAACGTCATTGTTTACATCGCCGGCTGTTATCTGTGTGTGCGTAACTACCAATGGCCTATCGTTCTCAGAGACTGCAGATCATAAAACGCGCGGAAAAATTTGAATTCGGTTTGTTGTTCATTTAAAAAGTGTTGATCTCTGAAGGAGGTATGACACTCCTAATAAAATAAATATTCATAGTACATATGTACACAATTCCTGATAATATTATTATAAAAGGCAACAACATACAAGAGCAAGGCCATAAGGGATCACTTGTTACAGATAAACAAATACTTCTGATCAATATAAATAAACCCAAGTTTTATACTCATCAATTTAAATTCTTTTGCAGTCTGCTTAAAAGGTGTCATGGAAAAAACGCCTTATATCAACTAAATACTCCTTTTCTCATTTAGGCCGACCATTTCATGCTGAACAAAACCAAATAGCATCAACTCTTCCGGAGAACAATGAGTTTGAAAAGACAATTCGAATAAAATTGTGTGATTAAATAAGTGAAAAGAAAACATACCCCCATTAAAGTGTTGGTGTCCAAAGAGTAAGAATCGCTTCGTAAAAGTTCCCTTAGTGATTCTAAGTCTGACTGCATTGTATCCAAATGATCATCAATGTCATTCCTGGAGAACATAAAAATAACAATTATAAAATGTCTAAGTATACAATTTTTAAAGACCAGTAAACCTTTTGCAAATTTTATGAATCTGTGTTCAAAATGTGCTTACAAATAAATATAAATATAATTATAGACACAAATAATTATAAATACAATACAAATATACATCCTGTCAGTTATACTACATATAGATGTATTAAGGAACAATACTAATATTAAAATTAAGTTTATAATTTTTTTTTTTGTGCATAAATAAACCTAATATTATTATTATTATTCATCTTAATTTCAAATGTATCATGCGAAATGACTATGTATGAAATCTGTTTACATATATTTTAACACGCTGAATTACATTTCAGCACGATACTACCCATGACACAGATGTATTTGAAATAACTAACAAATCAATTATTCTCAAAGGCACTTTAATGGGAATATAAAGCCTTTGGCCTAATATAGATACTTATCGAATTTTTTTTAACTATATAATATACTACTACATAAACTTTCCTGCATCTGAAAATGGTTTTATTTTCAATAAATATTTATAGTAGCCCATTTGATGCGACAAATGTTATTCAGAATAATTATCATTTTGTAACACATACTTGTTTGAGTTTGGTGCAAAGAGGGATGCAAGTTCCTCTCGACTTTTTCCGTTGTTATCCCTCCTATTCCTGAATATTGAAGCAGAATTAATACATAGACATGTTAACAGCAATTTATTATTGCTTGTCATATTTGTGTATGCTAGTCATATGAGTTTTTTCTACAGAGTTCCCTTTCAGACTCTTAATTTTAAATCTATTATTAAAATATTAAAATAATGACATAATTTAAAAAGGATTTCATAGTATGAGCCATGTAAAATAATGATATATAAAAGTTCAACCAAGACTGACCTGGACTGAAACCTGTTAACATTGGTGTTATTGTTAACTGTAGCCACGCTCCAATCAAAGCCATCCTGAAGCTCAGTCTTAATATCTGCCAAGTTCACACTCTCTATATTATCTTTAGTTGTCTTCTTTGTCTTTTTAGGTGCTGGTTTCATACTTGATTTGTCTAATCTGATGCCACCTAGCATTTTGTCTTTGGTAGACGAGCTAGCATTAGTATCAGTTACAATGTCATTTATTATGTTCTGAACAGACAGATCTTCTGAGGCTGGAACGCCAGCATCGCTGACGGAGTCGTCACTAGCAAAAATCTCAGCAGGAAGCTTTAAATCAGCTGAGGGGTTCATAGCATTAAAATTGCTTGGGGTCAGAAGGGATCTAGTACTTGTTATAATAGGTAGTGTTTTTGTTGTACTGGTTCGACTTTTCGGTCTTGATGTCCCAGGTGAAACTACAAGATATCTGATATGTTCCGGGGACCCAGGAGTAGTCACAGTGGGTGAAGCTGATGTAGGTACTGTTTCTGTATGTAAATTACCATTAGGCTGACAAATAGGGTAAAACTGGACTGTTCTAGCTGCATCTGTAAAAAATACATACATACATATAATGAATTTGTATATGGTTTATTTACTTGCAAAATTTCTCATAAATTTACGTGATTAACTACCTGATTCTGCATCATCTCCGTCCTCCAGAGTAACCTGGTACTGCATGGCTGCTGGGTCTGCAGGACTTGTACCTGATGTAGCATTGGGCTGCACCATTTGAACTGGTATGGTAACATAGTCCTCTTCAGGGTCCATCGATTCTTGCGTAGCATCATTGTGTAAAATATCATCATGAGCTAGTTCATGAATAGTGGGCCCATCCTCCTGGAAAAGCACAACAAAACATTTCAATAAATAATGGATACAAGGTAAAAATCTCTATCTCGTTCCATTAAAGGCGAAATGCAGCCTTAGATCCATCGAAATATTTAACATGATTGATTATGTTTACACAACAAACTAACAAAACGGAATAAATTAATAGTAGCAAGTAAAAAGTAAAAGTCCAAAAAAAGCAATTATAGTAAATTTTAATTTGGATAAATGTGAGTAATGAAGATAAATTTTCCAATGGTTGACTGGCACAGATTTCTGCCATTTGTACACCTTTTTGTGCAATAAAGTTTGAATAAATAAATATGTACATATCCTAAAAATACTCACCATGTTATCTTCAATTAAATCTTCCAATAAAGTTTCTTTTTCCAGTTTGACATTCTTGAGTTTGCCTGGGTAGCCGCTGTCTGTTCCTGGATTGTATGCAGCATTATTGATCATAAGCTGATAAGGTCTCTTCACCCCGACATTGTTGCCGTTGGCTGTGGGGGGCCTTGCTGGCTGCACTAGTGACATCAGAAATTGGATAAGCTGAAATCAATAACATATTACGTTTTGAGCAAATGTCTGTCAGCAATTACAAATATTTTTAATACTTACATTGTTTACAATCTGCTGTTGCTTGATGTGCTTCTGCCGAAGTATAGCCACCTCCCTCCACAGCGCCTCATTCTCTTGCTTCATAGCACTGAATTTTGCATCTAAGCTTTCTTGTTTGCCCTTCATTTGCTTAACATCAGCCAGAACTTTATTCATCAATTCAGGTTTTAGCAAAATTTTCTCTCCACTCTCACTGCTTACTATAGATTTTGAATTTGCGATCTTTCTTTTTATATGTTCCAAAAGATATGCATGGCCTCTCATAAAACATGGATGAGAAAATTCTATTTCATCTTTTTCATACCGTAGTCCACCATTTTCCACAGAAGTGATTTTGTGGAAACCATACATATTCAGTTGTCTTATAAAACTGGCCATATTGTTGTGTTTATAATAAAGAGGAAGCAGTTCCCGAGCAAAGTCTGCCTGATTCTTAATAACAAATGTTTTTCCACCCTAAAATACAAAATAATCATAAAAATACGACATATGATGTATGGTACGCCTCAGAAGTGGAGTCCCAATTTCTCATACTAACTGTATGAGAAATTGAGACTCCATTTTTGGGGCTTACCGTACAAGATCTAATTCATGTCTGTCTGTTTGTTTTCAACAAGTCATAAAACAAACAAAAAATCTTTGGGTTTTGTATGTAATACCAAACCATAACATCATAGTTTCTTGGGAGTCAAGTAGTGTTCTAAATAGGTATTAGTTTTTCTGCAATAATAAATAAAATCACTTTGAAAATGGATATAATCAGACAAGTGACATTTTACTATCTTAACTGTACCAAATAATTTATTACTGACCATTATAATACTATCTGTATATTTCACTCTCGAATTTTTCTTCAATATGGCAAAATGTACAAACATTATCTTCTATAGCAAAGATGCAAAAAGATTGTCATATTTTTACCAACTCATAATCATATTATTAATATTTCATGTAAAATGTTACTATAAAATAAAAAAGAACGTACCTAATTATTCAATAATATTTTAAACAAGCTTTTATCTATAAGTCTTTCCCAAAGTGGGCGATAACGCCCCCTTGTGGGCACTGGAGGCTTTAAGGGGGGCGGTAATGGGCCCAGAATAAAGTTGGGGGCGCTGATGTGATTTAAGCAATGAGTGATTTATAATTTCAGCTATTTCATATTTTAAATTTCACTGAAATTAAAATCCTCTTACTACACAACATCCATTTATTAGTTCATATTTATATCCTTTTTTATTGTACAAATATAAACTAAAAATGTAATTAATATTTATTTTAATGCGTTCACAACGCTATTTATATCGTTAAAGGAATCAAACACTGAAAAAATTTCGTGTTTTAAAGTTTCGCAGGTGAGGTCCCCACTTCCGATACTCTTTATTATTGTAAAATTGTATTATTATTGCTATTTTTTTATTTGAAATTAACAATGTTGATTATTGTTATTTTTTTATAAAAGATACTCTAATATACTGGTGTATGTATTATTACTGCTCTCTCTTGTAAAAAAGTCTAGTTTAGAATATAGGTTGAATTAAACTACAGGCAAGACAAATATGTGATTCAGGTTTTTATGGTGAAAAAAAATGGGGGGCGCTACAAAATAACTGATTTTTTAAAGTGGGCGTTTGACAAAATAAGTTTGGGAACCTCTGATCTATAACAATCACCTAAGAAGATTAAAGTGCTCCTCAAGACAAATCAATCAAGCCCAAACCCAGTGGGGTTATGTTGTTTATCACAGACATGACCACCTTCCACACTATAACACAGTATGTATAATGATTTTACACAAAGAAAATCAAACAACTATGCTATAGGTAAATATAGGCAAGAGTTTATAGGTACTTTATTAGCGTATACAAAAAAGTATTGACTATAATTTTATTAATATTTTTCAGAAAGATAGTCAAGGGGTCAAAAGGTGTGTTTTAGATGGAAAATAACTATACAAATTCCATGTGCACATTGGATATTGCATGGAGCCTCGATTTAATAAGTGAAAGTAAGTATACATAAATATGTAGACAATTCTAACAATTTAACATTGAGTCAAATCTACTAGCATTGTGAGCCACAGCATAGGTAATCAAAATAGTTTAGACATTGGAAAAGATAAACAGTTGCTCAAATTAAAAAGAACATCCGACAAACAAAACATAGGTAGTAATCAAAGTGGCAATGATTTGTTGCGAAGTGAGAGCATGGTATAAAACGTGACTGTAATGTATCTATTTATTTATTTATCAAGTCGCAGAGGCCCTGTCAATTTGCAACGTTTTTAGGTTGTTTTCGTCATAAAAGCTATAGCTATATTTGTTGCCTTAGGCATAAAGATACCTCTTTATTCATATGTTACTCAAGACATAACAGTAATTTATAATCAGTAATACAATAATACTTACGGGACTCCATGAAATCAAATGATTTGTCTCTGTATCGTTAACCAATTTCCATAACTTTCCGAGGAAAGCTGGGACACTTGCTCCTATTTCCACTACGGAACGCATTGTTAATTCTCAGCAATAACGAGATTATTGAATATATCACAATCGAATAGAACTATAATATATATTTTCACAGAATTTCTATGTACACAGTACAAAACTGTTCACGAATCGCCATTTAATTACAAACACATACATATTGACAAATTCATGTATTACTACTTTGAATTCCACCTATACGTACACTATTAACGCACACTAAAGCAGAATGTCAGAATTCTGGAAATACACGTACGGAATATTAAGATTTTATTCGACACGCTTCGACGGATGATATATTTCCGCATGTGTATACCCAGCCTAAAAGTTAGAATCTGAATATTCCGTGGTACCTGCATTTCCACTAGTGGTGGTCTGGTGGTTAATATAACTTATAGTTTATATATCAGATAAAAATAACGCTATGTACTGATGCGATCGAATCGCCCGCTTTTTGACAATGACAAGTGTGTGCGTAAGAGCAACGAAAGTTATGTGATCGAGTTATGTACTTACATCGATTTATTTTAAATATTACAAAAATGAGTTATTATAACATAATTGATCAATAAAGCCCTGGCAGTAAACAACTCGTCAACATTTATCACAATTCACATGTAATTACAGTGCGACAAGTGTAACGGAAATGGAAACAATTCTTTCGGCGCGGTCTATTCTTTCGGTGCGGATAGATATGCGAGGCCTTAAAAACTTCGATTAATTCGACGCGTTCGGCTTGAATAAATGTGCGGTCACCATTATTGCGTTTTGATTATCTACTAACGTTTTGCAAAGTTTTAGGTACAAGAATGCTACCACCAACACTTATAAAACCATTCAGAAACAAGGCAGTTGAGATGCAGTTTTTAAGCAGGTCAAAAGCAGGACAACTTTAAATCGTACCATGACGTTCATAATGCTGAACGTTTTTTGAATGGTTATTCCTGAATGGTGAACTGTTTGTTGTCTCTGGCTTGTTTTGGTGATGAGACTGCGAAGACGTTCAAATCCTTGACAAAAAATTATTATTTTTACCGGTTTTTTTATTTACGTAAATCAAAATTATTCTATCATATTTTATTTAAATATCTAAAAGTTAGTGTTATTTACTTTGTTTGCTTTTGATTATGTACATAAATTTAATTTGATATTGACCATTAAAGATGGCTAAAATTTTAATGAGTGCGAAAAAAATTGTGAGTGAAAGTTTTGAACGGATGTCTGCGTCTGGTTTTCGAAATTATAAATAAATCGTAAATTCGTGAAAACATAAATGTTTTGTTTTTAATGCTGGAAGCCGAGCAACCACCTGACAAAATATATCCATCACTTCATATTATAGTGCTTTTTCGAATTGCCGTGATAAATAGTTATTATACGATGGTAACGACTAGTGTTTGGAAGTTAATTTTACTGTGGGCTTCATCGTACAAAAGCACAGTGTCTTGTCATAAATATATTTTATCAATAACCATGTCGTAAGTAACATTTTAACTACATACCTATTCAAAGTTTATATTTAGATAATTATGTGTTCAAACTTGCAGCTTCTTCACTAAGTGCTATTATAAATAACATAAATATATACAGACAAAGTAAGTTCGAGACTAACTCAACGAGATAAAGGCTAGGTTTTAGTAAGTACGCAGTGATTGTAGTGCACAAAGAATTTTATTACAAAGTATGGGTATGTATTTGATATTCGTAGATTGCGACATGAATCTAAACTATTATTTTCTTTCAGGTATTCTGGTGAAAAAGCGAACCAGCCTAGCAGCAGAGCTAGCCTTGTAAAATGCTTGGAATTCAACATTCTGCCATTTCACAGGCTGTAATCCTCTGGCTCTCTCAGTCTTGTTTGTATTTAATAATAGACTCCAGTGAATCCTGTCTTGTATTTTTTAATTGATGTCATCATGGTACTTCTCAGAGAGTAACCAAAGAATCCTGTAAGACAAAATGTATAAATGTATGTAGTTGTAATTTTAATAAATAACTTATACTTAAGAATGTGTTGTTATTTGTTTTCGTGTGTGAATAAATATTTTACAAGGATTAGCATTGTTATTACTTACAAAAAAATATCTTACGTAAGTTGGAATAACTTACTATTTTTCACATAAGTTGTACTAAAATAATAATGTGTACATAAATATATCTTACTTTGTTTTTGAAATCCAAATTTCCAATAAAAGGTATTAAGTAGGATTAATTTAGGTCCCATGGTAGCGTTACTTTAATTATCTACTAACTGTTTTGTAAAAATCTAAAGTAAAGAAAAAACATATTCACATTTACAAGAAAACCAACTAAAATCCTCCATATAAGTTATTGGAAAGTAACTTTTTAAGGATCGCTTTATTTGACACTTGAGACGCGCAATAATCGTTTTCGTGCTGTCAAATAGACGTGATGGTAGGAATAGTCCATACAAAAAAAGGTGAATGGTTTTGTGACGTCAACCAAAACAATCCTGTTTAAGGCCTGCTATAAAGGTGTCATGGTTGCATTAAACAATACAGTTCAGTTTAAGTGCTGCTATAAGAGATGACGGTAGGCTTGCAAGGCACCGGAAAGTTTTACAGAAGTTTTTACTTTTTCCAGATCGATATTCTGACTCGAGTGTGTGAAGATGGTGGGAAGCCGGACGACAGATTGCCAACACATACAAAAAGTTTATAGGTACAGTCACTGACAGTTAAGTGACTGTCAAACACAAATGTTAAGTGCAGTCAAGTGTCAGTGTCAAGTCAAGTCCTGGTTTCTTGCTTTTGAACAGCGTTGCCAGAACGTCCCAAAAGGGACGATTTTTGTCCGTTTAGACATCGCAACGTCCCTTCGATGTCCGTTCATATAAACCGACCCTTTTTCGTCCCTTTTCAAATATCTTTTTATTTTTATTTTTTTTACGGCGTTTGTCATCTGCCTTTTAGCCATTTTTCAAATAGCCATACAGAATATTTATTTTTTAATACTTCATTACAATAAAAATAATGCGTTTCGTTTTATTCATCAAGTAAGTAAATGAGTGCAACGAAACGTAAGAAAGGTGCAGCGCGTAATGCGAGAACTTCAGACTGCTGACGATATTGTTTTGCCATCCTGATCAAAATCATATTTCTCCAGCCCTATGGCTCCCCCCCTCTGTCGCTAAAACCGACATGGGGCGGCAAAATATGATTTTGCTCCAGCCGTCCTTTTTGTCCAAAAATTGTCCCATTTCAGATAGCGAATCGTCCGAAACCCGACGCAGGGACTGGCAACACTGCTTTTGAATAAGTCACGCACGTCACAGACTTGTGCTTGTATCTTGTTGTGTGCTTGAATCGAATTAAAATTTTTTATTTGGATCTTTTCCTTTTCACGCGGTTGCGATTGTACAATCTTGGCTTTCCGTGACCTTTAGACCATTGCATGGATATGACCATTTTATCGTTGGCGTACCTATGTAACTAGCGACTAGTGTGCGCATTTTATTGAATTTGTGATTTTGAGAAAGGTATCTTCTGGAATTTATATTATATCTGGTGGCGATCGTTATAGCTGTGTGAAATGGAGGTAAGGGCCTTCTTACTATTGTGTACCTCTGTAATAGTGTACCTCTGCTTTTACGTGTCTAACCTAACGTAAATTAATTGTTGTTTAGATCGAAATCTTAAACGTCGCTGGTTCCAAACCTGTTTGTAAAATCAACGTGAATGAAGACAACACTATCAAACATATAAAAGACAAGATATTTAGCTCAAAAAAATCTTTACCTCCTAATAGACAAGCCATCAAATTGGAGGCTAAGGGCAAGGTACTAAAAGATGAAGATACGCTCAAATCATTGAACATCCAAAATGGTGCCAAGTTGTATGTCAAGGATCTAGGACCTCAAATTTCTTGGACAGCAGTGTTCTTGGCTGAATATGCTGGACCACTTTTCGTATATTTGTGGGTGTATCAAAGACCATGGATCTTGTATGGAGAACAGACATCATCTCCTGGACAAGTCGCCAAGTAAGTAAGGTTTTAAAATATTTATAATTTTTGTGAACAATTTTCCTATGGGACAGTCTTATAATATGTAAGTAGCACTGGTTATATTTTATTTTATCAAACTTTATTGTTCCAAGGTACAAAATACTTTTAACAAATGGTGGACTTCGTGCTAAGAGCATTTTCTCCCAGTCAACCATAGGGATAAACAGAGAAAATTATGCAGCACAAAAAAGTACCTAATACATATATACTTACATTATAAAATATTACTATATAACATACAAGTGTAAAATATACCTATTATATATACATTTCAGAATTAATATCTACTTATACAATACTTACATATACATCTACAAATACTAACATATAATAAGTGTTATTACCTGACAGCTAATAGGAGTAGGGTAGTATTGGATCATATGTTTCTTGGTTATACATAAAGTGGTATAAAGATGTCTTATGGATTGCTCTTATGGGGTAGACATGAGCGCCAATGGGCATATTGTCGGCGGCGGCGCGTCGACTTAAAGAGGTCGGTGGCGGCAGCAAAGTCGGCGGCGTTACCTTTTTAGAATGTTTTTTTTCATTTTTTGTTGTATAGCAAATTCAACATCTTCTTTTATTTAAGAGCCCTGCTCTTACCCGTGCACTGCTTTCATTCTTCTTTTGTTCTGGCTAAGTTCTTAACGTCTTTATATATTTTCACGTTACTTTTTTATTTAATTTAATCGAATGATTTACATCTGGGTTTATTGTTTTAAAGAATGCATTGTGACATAGTAGATGACCGAACAGTTTCATTCACATTTTCTAAACCTTTTCATTTGTCACTTTTTAGTCAAATTTATTTTTTTCATTCTCCTTCAGCACCAAATTTCAAACACTTCTAATATATCTCTTTCCTTTTTTGTCATCGTCCATGTTTAACACCCTTACAAAGTAGTACTCCATATATAAATGTTTTGATAAATCATTTACATATACTTTCTTTGATATTAGAATGAAGTATGTATTTTTACTCTTTAACATTAAATATATTGTGCAATAGCAATCCTATTTTTAATATATTTTGTGCATCTTGTTGACTTTTCGTTAATAATTAATTACTGTACCTAAATATTTAAAACTTTGAACTTGGTCTACTGTTGTATTATTAAGGCAACTTCAACATAAAAGCCAATTTTAATAACAATGAACATAAAAAGGCTATTTAATACAAAACAAAAATAAAAAATTAAGCTTTAATTTACGATACGCTTATGCTTTAATTGGCTTTAAAAAGTATTATTTCTTTACATAATGATTAGAATATTTCTTAAGGCTATTCAGTCAAATCAAATCACAGTACAACAGTTAGACTTATATTATTATAACTAGCAATGCGGTAACATTATTTTAAGTCAAATATTTTTTCCTATACCGTTCTTTCGTTACTGTTGTTCCCATTGTACATAAAGTCAATGGGGTCAACGGTCAGTTAAAATTTCATGTATCGCTGTCCACATTTTTTTTTTACGCAATAATAATATAAAAAATAAAAGATATTTTGTATTCTTTATAATTTTAATTTAAATTGTAGAAACAAATATTAAATATTTTTTACACACAAAATACATCTAGACTCAAAGCTAAATCATCAGTAGTTCCTATAAAGTAAAAAGTACTGTTTTAAATCACATTAGTGTTTATTCATCACAGAATCAACAAAATCAGAATCAATTCGAAATTTTAACGAAATGGGGACATGAAGTAATTTGAACTTTTTATTAAACTCCCGTTGTCCCCATTTGACGGAACTGCGTAAGGGGACAACGGGAAGTCATTTTAATTGGTTTATTAAAATTCCCTTGTCCCCATTAATGGGGACACCAACGATGGGGAAAACGGGAAAACACGGAAATTGCAGTCAGGCAGAACCAAAAAATAATCTTCTTTTCTATACTTCTTAGCCCGATAAGCAATTTTAAATGACACATCTTTATTTAGGTTATTATTAAGTTTTTCTCGTCGTCAAAAAAACTAAATTGCTCTATATTTGAAAAAATAAATAAATAAAAAAAAACACGCGCCAGCCTATTTTCACGGCGGCGGTAACACGGGAAAACTGGCAGCGGCGGCGGTGCGCCGTCGCGGCGCTCATGTCTATGGGTAAAGCCGCTATCATACATACATTGTGACACAAATGAGTTGAAAAAAAATGGTTTTAACAATCAGAAGATTGTCGTAAATAAATAAAGATGTCACAATAAGAATAGTTATAGGTTTAAATAACTCTTTTATGTGTGTACAAGGCGACACAAATAAGTTGAACAAAAATGGCGGACTTCAAAGCATTTTTGTATAAATTCCCGGCTAGTGATGTACGTCTGGGAATGTTGCATAACTGCCGGAAATTTTCCACTCCCAATTCCAATATTGCCCAAAATTCCCAGTCGAATTTTCGATATTTAATATTGATATTTACAGATTTTAAATCGCTATCCCGTCATGTAACAATCCCGACTTAGCTAGTTTAACACTTGCCGTCACTCCCACGCGTGCTGCTTTAGTAGTAGTAATATTTAGTATAAATGCATGAGAAGTCAAAAGTACACGACTAACAGGATCATCACAAGATGGTCATCGAGCACCTTCGAGTTTACTTTGTGGAGTCGGTACCAGAAGAGAAGGACGCAGTCTTCTTCACTCCCGGCCAGGTCCTGCAAGTGATCCGGAGCCTGAAGTCCAGTAAAGCTCCGGGCACAGACAACGTCACGAACGAAGCGCTCCGCCACCTACTGCCGACGTATATCACGGCAGTGACGCGCCTCTTAAACGGCATCCTGCGCACGGGACACTACCCAGAAGAGTGGAAACCTGGCTGGGTCATTATGCTGCCCAAGTCGGGGAAGAACCTGCAGAAACCTGAAAGTTACCAGCCCCTCGCGCTACTCAGCGCACTCGAAGGTGTTCAAAAAACTCCTGCTTGGCCTTCTGCTCCCGCACATATCACCGCGTGCGGAGCAGTTTGGGTTCCGGCCAAATTATTCGACGACGTTTCAGATAGCAAGACTGCTCCACCAGATCTCGGCAGTAACCAATCGCAAGGAGCACGTGGCTGTGGTGCTCCTTGATAAGGAAAAGGCGTTCAACCGAGTATGGCTCGAGGGGTTGCTGAAAGATAAGGGTGGCGGTCGAAAACATCGAATCAACAGAACGCCCCGTGCGGCCTGGTGTTCCCCAAGCTGTCCGTCGCCTGCGTTCTACACATGGTTCACCAACCACATCCCAGTGGCCGGTTAGGCCAAACTAGCTCTGTTCGCTGACGACACCGCGTACTTTGCGATCAGCATGAACGCTAAGCATGCCGCTAAGGAGATCCACTGGCTCTCAAAATGGAGACTGTCGGTGAACGTCAGCAAGACGCAGGTACTTATATCTGGGAACACTAATTCACCGCCGTCCTTGAAGCTCTTCGGGAAAGACGTGCTTTAAGTACCTTGGGGTACAGCTCCACAGATGCCTAAACCTGTGTTAATTTTTGTGCTACAAAAGAGAGCAATACGCTATTTTCCAACAAGTCAAATTAGATACTTTTTTCAAAACGTCAAAACAAACAGTTTCTATGGGATTGGTATGAAATACTGGGTAATGACGTCACAGTTTCTTGGAATCAAATAGCGCTCTTATTACCAGTTTTTCTGCAATAATAAATCGAAAATCGCGTCAAAATGGATATGTTCAAAGACAAGTGACATTATTTTGCGAGGTTTTATTTTTTTATCACAACAAAATAATTTAATTTCGACCTAGGAAAATACCCAATTCGGTCGATCTACGAACTTAAACGACGCGATTCCCTAAGAGAGTTATTTAAATCTATAACTATTCTTATTGTGACATCTCAATTTATTTTCGACAATCTTCTGTTTGTTTAATTTAGGTTAAATAGTTTCAAGAAAAATAGTGATGTTCACAATTACTTATAACACTCGCAACATAAATCAGCTTCATACGCCTAACGTTCGACTTGCTAAAACCAGAAAGTCATTCTTAGGTCTAGGAATAACATTATTTAATAAACTTCCCGAAGCGGTCGTAAACCAATGGCAAAATTTAAAATATTTTAAAAAGTGTTATTAAATAATGTGTAATTGCGTACTATACCATCAATGATTATTTAAGAGATAAAAACACGTGGAAACTTCCTAAAAATTTTCCATTACACACCACACGTGAAACATAAGATAGCTGTATTTTCTGTTACCATGTAAAACATGTAATAAATCTATCGGTATCGGTAGCTATTCTTAAAAAAAAATAATATCCTTTGCACGTAAAGTAAATTATACTTATTGACGAGTAAAGGTCTAATTACTGAATAAATATTTGAATTATGAATATTGAATTTTAAAATTTAATTGCAATTTATTAGTGGTTATCAAATTACATGTTTTTTTTTAGTGTGGCTGCTATTTGCTGGTCCATTCACTATGTCAAGCGTATATTGGAGACATTGTTTGTCCACCGCTTCTCACACAGCACTATGCCGCTACGTAACTTGGCCAAGAACTGCAGCTACTATTGGCTGTTTGCATTATATGTGGCCTACCATGTGAACCACCCCCTTTACACTCCACCAAGCAGCGTTTATTTCTATGTGGGACTTGCTGGATTCACTGTAAGTACATATGTGACTGCAAGATCTTTTTGGCTAAAATTTCTTCTCAAAATTGAAGGAAACGATACGAAAGGAACATTTTTTATGTTAGTTAAGTGTTTAAGACTATAAAACTTTAGAGCAGATTCTGTGATTCTAAATGAATATACCTAATAATCATGGAAAGGAACCAGTGCATTATTAACAAGCACAATTACTCACGTAGAGAGTTAGCTACTGGCCGACATGTTTCGACCACATCCGGAGGTTTTCATTAGGCCGAATGTGACACGCATACACGAAGTCGCTACGCGACACACTGTGTGAGTAATCCGTGCTTGTTAATAATGTCTGTGTCTCACGTGTTTTAATCAGGAACCTGTGCATGCTGAAACAAGCCATATCATTGAAAATACTATTATAATTTTGATTTTACGCCTTCATGCATTTGTGGAGGTAAAAATGAATAAAATATGATTATTTTAGAATATACTTATCACTCAATTCAATGCCCGTCCAATCCAATCCAATTGTCCTGTCCATCAATCAGTCATAATTTTAAAAATACATATCAGTTCAGAATTTCTACACTTGGTAAGTTTGTATGACAAAACAGTCATATTTACAAAGTATCTAATCTACAAACAATATAGATCTGCATAATAATTTTAAATTTATGGCTCTTTAATTATATTTGCTTAATGAGTAATGACATAACATTAATGTTTTAAATTATTGATATTTTAACTGATAAGACCCACATTCACACTATGAGATTAAGGTAGATTGGGTGTATTCAAGTTATATTCCCAGAAGGGGTCTCTCCATCTGAAGTTTATGGATGATGATGAGTTGCGACAAATTGTCCAGTCAGTTAAATTTAAGAAAGCCAATGTTTAAGCCCCTACGTAAAATTTTTCATATTAACCATAAACTAAGATTCAATATTTACGGCATTTTTATTGTCAACTTGATTTTAAAAGAAACATACTTAAATTTCAGGTGTGTGAGTTAGGGAACCTTAGTATCCATCTCTTGCTGAAGAATCTGCGCCCGCCCGGCACCAAAGTGCGCCGCATCCCCAAGCCCGACGGCAACCCTCTGTCTCTGCTCTTCAATTTCGTCTCTTGCCCTAACTACACTTATGAAGTTGGTTCTTGGATCTTCTTCACAATTATGACCAAGTGTCTACCAGGTAAGTTATTTTTATATATTTTTACTTTATGCAGTATTTTTTTAGGTAAAAAGGAAAGAGGGACTTTTGTCTAGCAGTGGTCTATTTCATATTCTGGGAGAAACCTTTCCTTTCAGTGAGTATAATATATGTAAATCATATTTAAATTATTTTGACGTAAATGATTAATTCATACATAAACCTTGTCTTGAACTCTACTTCCGACGAATGTCATTTTCATGATCAGCTAAATTTCATTGTTTAAATATTTCCAACTCATACTATAACAACACTATTACTAATGTCGTTTTTACATAAGCAGTCAAACTAGTTTTAGCATACAAAGTACTACAGAATATGGGCGTAAAAATGCTCACTATATGTGTCGTAATATAGAGCGACTTTTCAAATGCGGTTTAGAAGTGTTTGTGAATTAATTTGCGAGGAATCGCAGTACCGTTATCGTATTTTAATGAGCGCCATTACGTAATTGTTACATTCCTACTTTGAAAGTCATTTCATCACAGCAATGACAATTAGAGGTCCTCATTTATATAGGCACGTATTTATTTATTTATAGATTTGAGTTGATAAGGTTAATGTAACCTATTAATAAGCATAATGTACTAGCTGTAAACCCTTAACCTTAAAGTGGGTAGATGTAGCTAACACCGGTTCCAGTCCGTTCTTGTTCGGATTTGAATTTGAGGTTTGGATTCGATTAGAATTATTTTAACTGGAATCTGTGTATATAACCTCCTTAGAGTACAAAATTATTATAGAGTATGGGTTATTTAATATCGTGACAAGAATGTCAATAATTTTAGGTACATACCCGAGATCTAAACGACAAATGTTAACCCTCACAGACTTATAAGTACTATATACGTAATTTATAAGTTATATAAATATTTAGTACCTTCTGTTTGTATTATGACTAGTTTTCACAGCGCACACGCCATTATTTTTGATATGTTGGGTTACATTATTTAAATTTTCATAGGCATCCCACATTTTTTGAAGATAAAATATATTTTAATTCTTTATACTACGAAAATCTCTGTTTGCTTGTAGTGACACATGATTTTTGTAATAATGAGGATTTTGACACAAAGCTAAAAAGAAGTAGTTAAGTTTATGAATATTTATTGGCTATAGAACTAAAGAATTTAAATACACGTTTCTTTTGTGACACGACTAGTATGATGTCTCATGTGATTATGTAAGACTAAAGTGAGCATAGCTTTACGGAAAATGCCAAATAAATATATTTATTTCATTTATTTAATCATAAATAAACAATTAATGTTTTTTTAGAAAGTATATAATCATATATTAAAGTACAGAAATAGATAGATAACATATTAGAATTCAATTACAGTAGTCAAATATAATTATAATAATATAATAATTATATCAAAAACTGTGTAATGAAACGAGGATCATTAAAAATATTCATTAACAGGGTAATAGTTTTGGGTCAACAGGTACCTCGTCCGGAAATTTGTTAAAATTTGTTAAAATATCATAGCAAGCTGACGATACAGAGTTTTGTAGTGATCCTTCTTTCTTCCAATTTAAATATTCATCAATGTGTAATCCTAGAAATTGAGTGTCTTGTGCAATGTCGACTTTAACTCCATTAAGGTTGATGTCTAGTCTATCCGAATTTTGAGCAGTCGACTTAAAAAGGTATGACCTTCGTCTTAACATGATTTAGTTTAAGTTAATTGGCAACAAAGTCATTCACTGCATTTAATAATATATTAATTTTATGTTCTAAATTACAATGTTTTTAACAGACACGACTAGGGATGCAAAATGAAATAAAAACAAATTTGTTTTTTTTTTTCACAATGTTGAAAAAAAAAACATGAAAAAAAAAACTTAATACCCTTGTTTTTTTTTTCAGAAAAATAATCTATAGAAAATTGAATAATTTATTGATGTATTGCTTTCATTGCTTTCTTATTTCTAACATTTTAACTAAAATTACATATCGAATTACTTAATTTAGACTTTTTTATTTATTTAGACTGAATTTTTGTTTAATTGGTTCATTACCAATGAATGTCCCTGTCTCCCGGACCGGGAAATCCCCGTTCGGTTTATGTTTGTACCAAATTGTACCGGGTCCTGGTGCGCAATTTGAATGTTGCCAATATATTTATGTAAACTTGGTACTATTCCACCAAAAAAGTATGGTAGGTTCATAAATAAATAAAAAACTGTAATTATAAACTTTTAAGTATTAATCTTTTACGGAAACTGACTTATTAATTTTGAATTCTGTATTCTTGAAAAAAACATGCTCCAGAAAAAAAAAACGTTTTTTTTTGTCATGTTTTTCAAGTTTTTTTCATGTTAGAAAAAAAACTGTTTTTTTGCAACACTACACGACGGCATTAGTATCATCCCCGTATAATACTAGTTTTTTGTCATTTTTGTATGTTTAAGATATATTTAACCAAGTCATTTGTAAGAATAATACCTATTTTTCTGAAGCTACATTATCTCTAAAGAGTACGCAACACCTGCGAACGTTTTGTGCGAAAAAGTTAATTTTTAACCGTAAAAATATGGGTGTGCTGTTATAGTTGGACCGGACAGAACGGAAGATGTGGAGAAAGGCCTTTGTCCAGCAGTGGGACACATGATGGTTTAAAATAAATATAAATTTGACGAGTGTATCTGTGTTGTAGGTGTAGGTATCTATGTGTCTGTGGCATCGGCAATTCGAAACAGATGAACCGATTTTGATTAACTTGTTTTCTGTGTTTGAGAGGCGATAGGTCAGGAGTTATATAAGCTATACCTCCGAAGGGCCTTATTCTATACAATTGCCGTGTCGGCGGCGCTTGTTTGCCCATGACTGCACATAAAAAAATGTATAATGTTTGCAAGTCTGTTCTTTATTCTAGAACTTCGAAATGCCTCAACTAAACTTGAATGTATGTGGTATCGTTAGAATCCCTTATCTTCCCGAGTAAAATATTTGAATATTTAAACAAATCAGGGCACACGCATTTATACTTTTTAATTTTTTTTTGTGTTCGACACATTATTTATTGAGAATAAGTTTTTTGAAAAAAAAAAAAAAAAAATTTGTACAATCTTTTATTAATAGGCCAAATTACATTTACAGTTACGTCCTTTTACTATTGAGTTCCATCGACCACCTGCCGTCTCCGTGATCCGACTCTTGACATCGTCTACCATAAAGTGCTCGTCAAGACAAATCAAACGAGTCCTACTCAATGGGGTTATATTGTTTTATAACTGAGTTTCGTCGAATATCTCCTTTCATCATCAGAACAGATCAATGACTCCATAATATTGTATTGTCATCCGACTTGCACATATGCAAAATTTCGGCTCAATCGGTTAAGGATAACTGGTTCAGTTTGGCACAAACAAACATACATACAAAATACATTGCAAGTTAAATAAAAGCTTGTAAAATAACATAATGTAAGATTTTTCCAAATATTCGACAGACGTAACATACCTATATAAATTATTTTTTATTTTACAGCTGGATTATTCGCATTTGCTGGCTTTTACCAGATGGCAGTGTGGGCTCTCGGCAAGCATCGCAACTACAAGAAAGAATTTCCAGACTACCCCAGGGGCCGTAAAGCTATCGTACCTTTCATTCTGTAAACCTCTAGTCATTAACCTTCCAATTGATTATTTGCTCTTTTGAAACATCTTAGAGCTTGCTTCGATTCATATAGGAAGTATATTTCAAGATAATATTGATTACGTCGCAAGTTTGTTTGCGTACAGTGCTAAGTACGCGTAAAAGTGACAATGGGTATTGGATAGTGTTTAAAACGGGTGATGGTCTGTATTTATTTGCATGCTTACTATGAATGAAATTCAAACTACTCATTTTTTTCGTAAGATGACGAATAGAACATTATTTGTGAGAAAGTCACCAGGAAGTTATTTTTTTATGTACTTAGCACAGGTGTATAAATATAATTTGACATACATGTGCTTTATTTTACCGGACTGTATGTAAATTTAAGCATTTAATAAATTAATTATGAAAATATGTACGTTTTATTAAATGTTAGGTAAGTACTAAATCGCAGTGAACGATCATATACTCTTTTTGGTATTCATTCTAAATGTTGACCAAGAATTATTATTTCCATGAATCGCAACCGCATGGTAATCAGAAATGGAACTAAGGTCAGGACCACAGTCTGTGGTCAGGACCGTTGTTTTCATTCAATAATAAAAGTCAGGGTTGCATTCAATATGCTTCGGATCGAAAGGCATGTCAAACTGTCAGGTTATGCAGCTTGAAAAATTTGACACCAATGTAGGCCATTTGGCGTCTACTGAAATATGCTGAAACCATTTTAAGGGAGAATTCAGCGAAATACGGATCAACTGATCTGTCAATTTGTATGGAAGGCCAAATTATTAGGGTTCCGTACCCGAAGGGTAAAAACGGGACCCTATTACTAAGACTTCGCTGTCTGTCACTAGGCTGTATCTCAAGAATCGCGATAGCTAGACTAGACAGTTGAAATTTTCACAAATGCCTATTTCTGTTGCCGCTATAATAACAAATACTAAAATTAAATAAATAATTCTATAAAAAATACATTTGTTGGATGGAATTGAATGGGCCCCGTTTCAAGTAACGTATTTTTTTATAGATAATGGTACGGAGGAACCCTTCGTGTGCGAGTTATTTTTCATTACTTCGCTTCCTTTGAATTTATTTACTTAATTTGACTAATCAAAAGACAAAGTGCTGGCGTGTGTGCTGCGTAATAAATCAAACCACGGGCTATACAAGATCACTATAGTATAATTATATTAAGGTAATAGTAAAAAAAACTTCGACATTTCCATACAAATAGCCCGAGCGGCTGCACACTTTTGTATAGAAATTTTACATTACTATATTGGTCTTGTTACGCCCACAATTCGATTCATTACGCATATGCCACTTACACGATGTATAAGTAAATCTTATAACTTTCATGGGCAAATCTCACGTGAAACCAGTTAGTCTTCTTACTCCATGTTTACTTGTTCGAAAGCAACAAAAAACTCGAATCGTTAATTTGGCCATAATCTTTACCTTGGCTTTTGGTCAAGCTTCGCGGATGACGTAAATTAACTCATTTGGTAAGGCGAGGTCAACTTCTTTTATTCCTTAGTTCAGCTAAATAACATACAGAACCCATGATTATTTTACCCGTGTTATTACAAAGACTTTCGTCCATTGGAGTCGCAAAGCATCGGATTTAAGGGGCTACCAAAATTTTTCAGGGTTCAGTGCTGCCCCCATTTGAAATAAATAATTACATTATGCCCATTAGTGCGTAGAAAAGCTTTACGTTCTCACTTTAAACTGTAAACACTAGTTCATAAAATAGTTTGAAGGGATATCTAGGGTCTGATAAAGACAAAATTTTAAATGATACGGGTATCTCCGTTTCTTACTTTGTGGCCCTCTGTGTTCTAGACATCAACAAACGCGACCAGGTGCGTTTCAATTTGCTAACGCATTTGTAATGGTTGCGAGTTTCGTTACAGTTATTAAATAATAAGGAAATTTCACACTTAGTAAATAAAATACCTTCTAAGTCCGATAACATTTATAATATAAAGATTGCCAGTGTTTTGCACAAGCACACTATTGTGTGGAACTCTCTGTATAATGCAGTTAGTTGGGCCCGTCGCCTGCCTGTTCCTCCTGACGCGGCAACTTCTCTGGTTCCTGGATACATCGGACTTTTCCCAACAAACGATCGTTTTCTTCTTTTAGAGCTACAATAGCCTCCTCCCTTTCCTGTTAAATCATTTCTGATATCAGTAAATTTTACTGCACAGCATATGCTAGATACTTATTTACATATATATACACAGCACAGAATCAATATATAGGTATTACATACGGAACGGAAACTACGGTGAAGTTTCGTCTGTAGTACCGTATAGTAGGCATAAATGTTACTCCGCTTGTAGGTATGAAGCGCCATACCTGTGCCAACAGACTTGATTTGAACTCTCAACTTTTCCACGAGAGCTTTATAACAACGATCTTATCAATCTTTTTTAAGTCTCTTGTGTGAACTACTCATTTAATCTCCCTTCCTTAGGCGGACCATTCTTTATTATTAGTAGGTACAGAATTTTGTATTAGGTTTACAAAATTCTGTAAATCTTTTTGTACAGAATTTACCTTGACGACCTCGGTGGCGTAGTGGTCACCATGCTAATCCGCCATCCAGAGGTCCGATCTCCCGTCAGGGCAAGTTGGAAAATAGTCTTTTTCAAATTGTCCTGGGTCTTGGATGTTTCTCGAACTTACTTTGGGACTAGCTCAATCAATTTACCCCTATATTTTATTTATTTACTTTTAGAAACTCCAAATGAAAGGACTTACATCAAAACTATGCTTGAACTTTCATCGATATTATAGGGAAATAAGCATTCGATCCTTGGTCCGTGTGATGGCTGACGGCACGTAGTGCACCCACAGACCTTGGCGTACACTCCATATGGTTTTCTACAAATATTATGGACTTACGCCGATCTTCTGTTTGAACTTTTCTTCAAGTCTTTCCCTGTCTTCTGTGACGTGTTTGAGCTTAGCCCGCGCGATGGCTGGCGGCACGTAGCGCGCCGACAGACCCAGTATGGACTCCATTTGGAAACAACGCGTGCGGGTCGACTTCAGCTCGGTTCGCAAAATGTTAATCTCCGTTAGAAGGGTGCAGTTCTCCTGTGATAGATATGCGAAAATATTATAACAGATATAATTAGTATAATGAGGGCTTTTAACAAGTAATTACAAAAAAAAAAACTCGACTGCCTATATACCTACCCAATGTCACTCTGAGACTTAAGACGAATCTAATGTCACCTCTCAAGCTTAAACCCATCGAGCCCTTCAGGCCGCAGAGCGTGGCAAAAAATTATACATACATACATACTCTCGAAAAACATAACACTCCTTCTGGTGTAGTCGGGAAAAAATATGTGACATGAGCTGGCAGCACAGTGAAGTCAGGGGGGTTACTCTATAAAATAAAACGTTAGTCGTACGATAGTGACGTCCTATTTCTAAGTCAAACCAAATTAGACTATATCATCATATGTTAGTGCTTAATGTTGCTCGACACTGAAACGCGGATACGCAGGATAAGCCAAAAGTGGTACGCAAGACGGACGTTACTGCGTATCCGCGTTTCAGTGTCAAGCGACATTGAGCATTAACGTATAATAATAAAGTATAATTTGGTTTGACATAGGAAAAGGACGCCACTATCGTACGACTAACATATTATTTTATGGAGTAACCCCCCAGGTCCTATTGGACATTGGACCAGACTTAACTGCTGCCATTTGGTGTCCCGTTTTGTTAAAACCCCCATTATTAGATTGAATTAAACTGGTTTCTCACGTATTATCATGTTAGTTAAGGTAAATCAAAAAACCCTCATTGCTGCTAAGATTTTTTTTTATCATATTGGATGTATTTGCATAAAAATTGCCACCGGTTCAAAGTAGCGTTGCATACTTAACTATCGATAGTTGACCTCGAAAAACAGTCACAATATCGGTAGGACTATCGATAGTTTTTAATAGTACCTTTACTTACGATAGTATCGATTGTCAGTATTTTGCAATACTATTGATGAAAGGCAAAACTATCAATAGTATCGATACTATTGAATTTAGATACTATAGATAGTTTTTAATTTATACAATCGATACTAGTGGTAGTATCGATATTGTAACTACTTTTTGTACGAAAAAATATCGATAGCTAATCTATTATCGATAGTCCTATCGATATTGATACTGTTTTTCAATGCCACGTTAGTATAGACTATCGATACTTTATACTATTGCTTGCAACACTAGTTCAAAGATACAAACGTCCATAATCCTGCCAATGTCACTTTTGGAGCCTCCCAACGACTTCGCGAGCTGTTGCTTGAGCGCGGCGACTTGCTTTTCGAGGTGGTCTCTCTGTCTGTTGAACTCCCGGATTGCCTCGTCTTCTGCGACGCGACTCCGCACGAAATCGATGTCCTCCACGTACTTGTGGAATAAAGCCTAGAAATGAGTAAATTTTATTGGTCGTGCTTTTGACCTTTAGGGTTCCGTTCCGTAGTAAACACGGAACCGTTATAGTTTCGCTATGTCTGTCTGTCCGTTCGCGGTTTTACTCAGAGACTTTAAGTACTTTAAAGCTGTAATTTTTTTATGGATGGATGGAGGATGTATAATAGTTGTGCCAAAAAAGATGCAAAATAAAATCTAAAATTTTTCTTTTTGAAAATTCAAGTAAAATGGCAGTATTTTTTTCCCGACTAATTTTTTTTTTAATATTGTGAGAATGTGAACACCATTTTTCGATTAAGGGATCCGTTTCTGAAATAATTGGTTTTATAGTGCAATTTATGTTAGAGTCACAATTTTTGTTAGAATCTACACCATGATAAAAGCAGCATGTGCAAAGGTTGAATAGTCAGATATATCGATGCGGTGAAGCTTACTTTTACATTGAGTTTCAGTTTCGCCGGATCTTGGAAATTCGCTGTCATGTTGTGGAGATCAATTTTAATCTTTTTGAGCGTATTTTTCATGGTCATATTTCTATTTGCCTCACTCAAGAAATCCTTTTTAGCGGACACTAACTTTTCGTTCAGCTGACTGATTTTGAGTTCTAAAATACAAAAAAAAAATTAGAACTATGTTTGAAAAAATGATTATTGTATAAAAGTTACAACTTGTCGTATTAATCAAAGTATCGACATGTTAAAAACTACTGTTTGTGACAGCTACATAAAAATGGAGGTGTAAAAATTAGAACTCTAGCTTTACTGTGACATAACTAACATAAAACAAATGACATCAACGTATGTAAGTGGAAAAAAATTACAACTGACTACATGGTTGTAAACATAACAATTACCGCGAAAGTCTTTTTGTTTTAGAAGTGTTTCGAGTGACACCTCTAGTTCAAGAATGCGCAACTTTTTTTCTTTAATTTCACGCTCCAAGGGCACTATCTGTTGTACAAAAAATAAAATATTCGTCTTTGTTTACGTAAACCACATAGCTACTTGACAAGAACCAGGGAAATAAAAGTTGACAGTAAGAATAGTCTTTCAGACCCCTGCTTGCCTCTCAGCCGTAGCACCAGTAGCATGGCACCTACCGATGGCACTGTTGATAAACTTAGATTACTACATACTTAAAGGTAGTCTATATTATCTTGGTTCCATGCTACGGGGCTGGTCTCAGTTATGTGGATTACCGAAAGTATATTACAGCTGTAACTTTTTTCAGGGTGAAAATACAATCTATAGGTCTATCTATTGTAGCTAAAAGACTGATTGAGTTCGTACCGAGGTCGTGTTTGACATTTAGTAATTTTAATTCCTCATTTTCCATGTCGTCGATTTGAACTTTCAGTTCGTTTATAATTCGTTGTTTAGGCTCAATCTAAGTATAATTACATAGAAAAATTATTAATTGTTCTTTCAAAAAGAGATTTCAGGAGATGACCAATTGCTTGCCTAAAATTAGGTATATGTTACTTGAGACTCTTGACTATAAAAATGAGTCAATGGTTGACCGTTAACTTCGATTATCTTCTATATATATATAAAAGCGAAAATCACTCACTCACTCACTCATCACGAAATCTCGAAAACTACATAGCCAATGAAGATGAAATTTGGCAGGAAAGTAAATGGTGACTAGGAGACGTGCGTTAAGAAAGGATTTTTGGAAATTCCATCCCTAAGGGGGTGAAATAGGGGTTGCCAGTTTTATGGAACTTCGGAATTTTTAAAGTGAGACATATGAAATTTTTAATTTATTTTAATAGAAGAAAATAATAATGCATTTATTAGATTTTGAAAATTACATCCCTATAGGGTTGAAATAGGGGTTGCAAGTTTATATGAATCTTCGTCATTAAGCAAATGAGACACATGACAAAAATAATAATACAGAAATTATATTTTAATAATTTCATCCCCTGGGGTGCATTAGGGGTTGCGAATTTATATTATTATGAAACTTCGTAATTTTTTGAGTGGGAGACAAAAATTTGAGACACTTGAGATCATTTGTTCTCTTTTGCTCTAGCAAATGACGGTAACGGGAACGGGAACGGCAACGGCAACGGGAACGGGATACTATAACACAATTTATAACGTAAAAAACCAATTAAAGATCCTATTAGAACCATTTTCGACTTTTACGCGGACGAAGTCGCGGCTTACAGCTAGTTAAAAGATAAAAATATGATTGCGAAGAACAAGAAACATTTAAGGACGAGTCCGTTAATTCTCTAAATACGTTCCAGTTGCTACAGTAAGAGAATACACACATGTAACTTGACTGGGAAAACACGACGCAATGACACTGCCGCGTAATCGTTGTCGATTAGTAAAGTTTCTTCTCACTTCACAAGGCATGGATTTTATTATCTACCAGGTATCTCTATTCTGGGCATGACACAGTCCAAAACTATATAATAAAACTGTTGATATATTTAATATAACTGCTTTTGTAACACTCACCTGATTTTTTAGTTCCGTTATTTTGAAATTTAATACAAATTTATACTTTTCAAGCTCTTGCTTCTTTCGCTTCAATTCATATATTCTTTTTTCTTTGTCTTGGATAGTGTTATCTCTTTCTGATATTTCCTTTTTGAGATCGGTTACATCACGCTCCAGTGTTGAAATCACTTTTTGGAATTGCTTATGCTCCTCTAAAATTATGTATGTATTTCAATATTTCATAACTAAGATTAAATAGAAAATGAGTAGTTTTCCTAATTTATAAATAAATCATTTGCTTTCTTTCATTAAAAAAATACATGAGTTTGGTTGTTTTGCAGAGACCTAAATAAATATCATTCAGCTGCTCTGACGCAGCTTGTTGCTTAAATTGGTCAATTTCCTTATTGGTACTAATGACCTTTTTCATGAGCCCCGTTTTTCCTTTGAGCCACACAGTGGTGTTATTAAATTATATTGTTATTGTTGAGATTTAATAAAACCAAATACCTCTCAGCTGCGCCACTTGATGCTTAAATTCGTCAATCTCTTTATTGGCACTAATGAGCTTCTTCTTCATGAGCCCCGTCTCTCCTTTGAGCCGCACATTGGCGTCTTTCTCCTCTTTTAACTGTACTTCGTACGCTGTACGGATTTCGATGATTTCGCGATCGGCGTCTTCCTCTATCGCCGATTTTATCGTTTCATGTTCCCTTTTTTCCATGTCAGCTTGTTCTTGTAGCTGTTGGTGTAAACTCAATTCTTTGAATGCAATAAGTAGGTAAAGGTGCCACCGTAGTCACAGAATACACGGCAAAATATAAGAGGTACACTGACTGAAAAGTCAGCAAAAAATAAATTCAATACCTCTTGGATACCACTGCAAATACATTTAGGGTTCGAAATCCACGTTCTATTTGTTCAACTCCTACTTATATCGTGGAATATCCAACAGTAGTATGAATTAAATGAAGAAATACTATACTTACCTCTAGCAAAATCAAATCCTTTTCTTCCAGTTTGGCCTCGAACATATCATTCATCTCTCTGAGCGCCTGTCGTTTGCTTTCTGCTAGATTTTCCAAGCGCTCTTCGTAATCTTTTCTCATACGAGCTGTTTTATCCTCCAGACTCTGAAAGTTAACAAAATAGATATTAGAACGAACTACTCATTCTTATATGTTTACTTCGGCTCGGAGCACATTTGGAACCGTTATTAACAATGATGTAATAAAGCACCCAAAAATAATCTGCGCAGCAGTGTATCTACATATAGTGAGATTCAGTCCACTCATGCCTGCCAGCCTGAGAATGTAAAAGAGCATTTTGAAATAGTCTTAAAATAAATGTGAACCCAATAAGACACAATATACTAGGAGCATTCCTGATACCTGTCATACTCGCTGATAAGCCGGATGTTGAAGTGTTCCTCGAGCGTTTGCAGCGACTGCTTGTGGACGAAGCGTAGCTTGGCGATGTCTTGTTGGACCAAACCGATCCCGTGCATCACTTTAAAACGAACCTTAACGCCTTGAAATAGAGTTCAAACGTAGTAAACAGTTTGAGGAGCATACCTGATACCTGTCGTACTCGCTGATGAGCCGGATGTTGAAGTCTGCCTCGAGCGCCTGCAGCGTCCGCTCGTGGCCGGAACGTAGCTTGGCGATGTCTTGCTGAATCATACCGATCTCGTGTGTGTGCTCGTTTTCCATTTGCTGTGGACGATATTACAGAATCATTTATTAATAAGTAGGAAGATTCAAGTCACAAGGTGATCAGACGACCTGACCAAGGTCGCTGGAAAGCGCTGGATGCAGGCTGCTTTGATCGGTCATTTTGGAAATCCTTGGGAGAGGCCTATGACCAGCAGTAGACGTTATGCGGCTGAAATGATGATGAATGAGGTAGATTCAAGTCTTAAGTAATATTCGATCGGACTTGGAGTTTCTCACAACTCTAGACACATTTAAGATTGAGATAGATAGAATATCGTAGTTACCTCATTCTTCTCCTTTAGCTCCTCGATGGCAGCGCAGTAGCCCTCGTGCACTTCCTTCAATTTCTCCGCCTGCGTGGCTTCCGCTTGCCGAAGCTGGTATGTGTGCTCTGTTTCTAACTCACTCATTCTTGTGCTCAGCAACTGCAAATAGATTTTAAGGGTTATTTAAAGTCAAGAAAATAGCGTAGGTAAGTACAATATCCTATAGGGAAAGGACGAGTACTTTGATAACTTCTAGTCTTTCCCGCCATACTGACATCATAAGTTCTAGAATGGTCAATAAAGGTTCTCGAGCCTGTTTTCAATCTACAACAATTTTTTAAAATGTAATTAGAAGTAGTAGTACCTACTAGGTCTGTCCACACTTACATTGATATTGTTCATCTTTTCCTGTAGATCTTTCTTACTGATCAATATTTCCTTAGAGTAAGAAAAATCTTTATCAAGTGCCACTGCTCGTCCTTCCGCGTTGGTAAGTCGCCACAAGCATATAGATGCGTCTTCGGCTACCGAAATCAGCGTCTGATCGTCGTAAGCCAAAGCGATACACGACACCTTTACATTATGCATGTGAAATTCATTAAAAATGGCTTTGTCTAGCAATGGGAGTTGAACAGAGGTGATGCCACCTTCGCCGCCGGTAATGAAGAGCATCATGTCTGAGCGAGAGAGCAATATAGTGTCTAAAACGACTCCGATTAGAGGCAAATTTCTTCTGATGGTATTGGATCCGATCTCTTTGATTTCTCCATCAGTGCCAACGGCGTATGTTGTCTTTCCAAAACTGTAATCGTTAATAAATTGTGTAAATATGAAAATTAATTATATTACTCGTGTAAAAATTAATTATGCTACACGAGTATACACAGAAATATATTACTCGTGTAGCAGATTCCTGGTAAGCCAATCAGTCATTGACATCATTGCTTATCTTTGTAAACCTATTTGAACGTCATTATGATATTCAAAGAATCAATCAAATTATAACGTAGTATCTATGTTGGAAAGCCAATGCAAAACTATGTATGGCACCCGTCTATTTTGATGTATAAGTGTTTAGTTAGACTCAGTCAATTACCTACCCAACCTTAATAATAAACCCAGCTATCAGATCTGCAGACAGATCTTGTTCAAATTATGCTCTATATCATAATAAAATTCCGCCGTACCTGTTGACAGCGCAGGCGTTAAATTGGTTCGTTTTGAGTATAACCTCGCCTACTCGCTGGCCATTCGACATGCTCCACTCGTAAACTGCACCTTCCGTACCACATGATACGAGGGTCAGATCGTTTGAAGACCAAGACAGGCAAGTAATCTACAAAACAAAGGTTTTTTGATACGTCTTGTGCTATCATTTTTCAAAATAAGTTTCGAAAATCTAAATGTGTACGCCTCATAATGATCATAAAAAAATATTATAATTTAACGACACTGAATTGGATAGTAATTCTCAATAGGAAACAATCCCGTGACATGATGAAGGTATTAAAAAGATGTACAAAGACATGGAGTAGGTACTATTTCAAACGTAATCGTGGTTTGTGGCACATACGTCTACACAGACATCTGGATATCCACGAACAATTTTTTTAAATCTTTTTTTTAAATGTTATGCTTGACAAATATTTTCTACAAATATTAAATGTGTTTAGGGTTGTAATTTATATCTCTGTACTTATATAGATAGGTAAAGAGCCACAAATTGTTTCAAAGATTTTACTAAAAGTCGACGACTAATTTTGTTGAGAGAAAAGAGTTGAAACAGTGTCAACACCGAAGTGCAGGAAATATTGTGTCACAGCTACCATCCCAAATATTGAACAAGAGAAATTATTAGTTTTCTGCATCTGCGTGAAAAATGCCTCTTACCCCTCAAAACCTACTGTCTTGTTTATCCCTCGCCCACTCAAACTAACTTACCTTGCCATTATGTCCTTTGAGATTGAACACATTCTGGAAGCTCACAGACGAGAATACTTGAATGACTTGTCCATTGGCGGCTGCAAACAGGTGTCCGTTGGTGCTGAACTTAGCGCGGTCGCAGTTGCGGATAGGGAACTCGCGCATCACCTCGAAGTCGTCGATCAACACCACCATGAACCTCAGCTTATCGGAAAACCCCACGATTGCAAATAAACCTAAAAAAATATATAAATCTTTAATGGAGCAGACAGAGCATTTTGGTTCTTGCTGTTCTAAGTTTATATAGCCCGCAAAACGTCTTTTCCTCAAATTCTTTAAAGTTAAGAAATTATATAAGCATTCTTTGCCATTTTCCTGCTGGAAATAGAACTGTCAAGTCAAAATAAAAAAATTATCTGTCTAAACGAGTAAAGCTTTTCGGTTTTTGTCTCGACTTCGAAGGCAAATAGCTCTACATACCGGTCGGATGCAAAGAAACGCAATGTATCTCCTCTTGGTACAACTTGATCATCTCGACGTCATCCGTCATATAGTTCCAGATCCTTATGCTCTTGTCTTGTTCGCCAGAAGTCATAAAAATGGGCTTCCAAGCGCACATAGACAAGGAATTGATGCGCCCGTAGTGCATTGCCGGCCCTAGTTCCATGAATGGTATTTCTGGGTTCTGTGTGCAATCAATGAAATGTCACGGAAATAAATAACTTATTTAACCAGTCCACTTTCTACTTAGTGATCGTTATTTTAACAACAACTGAAATTAGCCTGCACACCCACAAAGAGATTTTTATACAAAGACGAAAACATGGCCCGAAATATTATCTATTGCTAAGCATTATACAGCTAGTATATCACCAATTCTATTGAAGATATGATAGGCTATGATGTCTACTGATGATCTATGGCAATGGTGGACATGATAGACTAATAAGGAACAAGGATAACATCACCGGCTAATGTAGCCCTAGTACCTAGTACCAAGCGTCAGACTTCGAGTTTTATGGTTTGAGTTTGATGCACAGAGCACATGCAATAGGTATTTATGCAACTGTTGTATATAAGGGGTATTAAAACAAGAATGTGGGTTTATCGAAGGCGAAGCAGAGTGTGATAATAGTATCACATAAGTGGTTTTATAAATTATGTATTTATGATTGTTATTAAGTACAATAAAGTTTAAATATAAGGTGCCTTTTTTTGCAATATCCCAACATTCGTATCTAAATAAATATGAATTAAACTACACCTCTCAAGCTTAAATCCATCGAACCGTTCAGGCTGCAGAGCGTGCCAAACAATAGGAAATATGCACGTATTTTTTTTTGCTTAGTTAAATCCTTATTAATCAGAATCACACTAAACAATTGATATAAAATAATTCATAAAATATCTTAATCAGCGACGAACATGTGATACTTTAAAGTTTCAATTAGAAAGAGTTCAAAGAGCAGTCCGATATGTACTGATGACCTCAAAGTCCATATCGTCTATACTTAATGCCATAAAAATAGCGTTTTTGCGAGTGAAATAGACATATTTTCTTAAAATCGTTATATCTCGTTCGTTTTTCAACCAATTTTTATTGTTTTTACTGTTAGTATTTTACTTTTGTATACCTATTTATGAATGAATTGGTTACATAACACATTTTTTTCATGCATATTCCCTGTTATACATACATACTCTCAAAAAACATAACTATCTTTCTGGCGCAATCGGGTAAATTTGGTCTCGAACTTACTTTGAGACTAGCTCAATCTGTGTCATTGGTCCATATGTATATTGTATTTATTTATTCATTTTGATAATAAGTATTATAGTTATTATGACATTAGTTGTTTTAATGTTGGCAATAAGCTAACTGTTTCAAATTGTATAGATGATAGCATGGGTGTAGCAAAAGATTTTTAGATGCACACTGATGTTAACGCCACTATAAAAGCAAATTTTATAATTTACCTAATAGGACACATGACCGAAAAACTTTACCCAAAACGCAAACTGCCTTTGTTTGGTTCAAATCATTATTTACCCAAAATCAGTAGGCAGTTGTTTTGAAGGCTTCTGTTTAACTTTAAATGAATAAAAAAATAGGTACAATAGAAACGAGGTCGTAAGCAAATAAAAACTATTTCTATCCCGGTTACCTGCAGCATATGCTGTGCAAATATCTTTACATAGTACAACTGTTTCCTCAGAGTGGTAATTAGCAAGGTTTCCTGATTAGGGTCGATTGTAACATGTTGAATGGCGTCTAAAGACGACCAAGTCGGGTATTCCCGTGTGTGCCTGAAAACAATAAGATATGTTTGTTTGTTTATAAAGCTTCATTGCACATATGAAAGAACACAGATAAAAATAAGAAAAGTAAACGGAGACACAATAGTTAAACAATGCGTATTAAGTAATATTAGATATTTACTATGTAAGATATCACACCATTAAACAAGTAATTATATATATATATATATATATATATATATATATATATATATTTTAAACAAACTTTTATCTAAAGCAATGAACTTAAAAGTTTAAAATGCTCCTCAATACGAATCAAACGAGCCCATACTCGATGGGGTTACATTACAGAGTTCCTATGACCACCTCCCGGCTACATCATCAGATCAGCTCCATGTTATCATAATATTACATTGTCACGCGATATAGGTACGTATGCGTGAAAATTTCAGCTCAATCGGAAACCGGAAAGTGGGTCTTTAACTTGCAAGATTTGATTACAGACAGACCGACAGACAATGGGACAGGTGAAACTAAATAGGTAAAAGCTTGTAAAAAAGCACAAAACATCTGTCAGCATGGAACCTGCATACATTTAAGTATAATCGAATAGAATATTTTTTAAATGAAACATTTAACTTCTTACCTACTTAATTTAAAAATGAGTAATAAATTCATTTTTAAAAAAGAAATTGTGATGACGCGGAATGACGCGGGAGGAGGACCTGATGGGTGACATCGCAGACGAAAGACTTTCTACTCAGCAGTGGGCGGAAGAAAGGCTAATAAAATTATGCTTACTTGTAAGATTTCTTGGATATTCTGAACACGTTTCTTTTTCTCCAGTGATGCAGCGTCTCTTTTTCAAACACATGCACGTATCCCGGGCCACATGCAAAAGCAAAGCCTAAAAGTATATTTAATTAAGTAAAAGTAAACTCTGACCAAACGTCATTCTTTCCTAAGTATACGAAAGCCGAATTAATTTTTGTGGAGATAATAATATGAAATCAGACCATACTACTTATAACACAGTGTGGCAGACAGCAGAGCGCAAAGATGTTTGGATAACACATCCAAACATGAGTAGGACCCGATTGCTGTGGTAAGTTTAGGGTTGGGCCTTATTTGGCAACACGGGACAGCACTTTTCTATGCTGATATCGTTTTCTGTCGCAAAGAACCGTCATTTGCTAGAGCGGGAGAGCAACTGAACGCGGCGGAATCTGCAATACTGATGCGTTCCGTCGATCTTTCTCGCTCTAGTCCTGCCAAAGTGAGTTATAAAAATTTATAAGAACATTATAAATGACAAAAATAATTCTCTTAACAATCCAACTGCATAGATTGAAACCCACGAAACAGAAGTTGAAGCGATTGCATGGATGATATAAACTGTCAAATGCAATGTAAGGAACGCGCTTTAACTAAAATAACAATATTATTAAATAAATACCTTTTGAGAAGTTTGTCATACATGTGACTGGGGAACTCTCTTCGAAAGCAGTTGGCTCAGTAATAGTGTCTTGTTTGCTCGAGGTGCTTGCTTTTTCTGCCCCCTCATCTGCAGACCTGATGAAATAAATGTTTGATCTGTACGAAGTCAATAGTTAAAAGTTAGACTATAGAAAACTTGCCAAAACGGCAGTTTTATTATTATCTGGGTACTTATCTATATTTCTATACCGGCACGTTTTGCCTGTTAATCCTCTCTACAGCTGTTCTCCAGGTAAACATTTGCTAATAGACTTAATCCAAAATTTAAAATTAACGGTGACTAATTAAGCAACCACGATAAGACGCTTTCATATTTCAGATATTACTAATAAAATCAACTTTATCACTACGCTAGAAGATAAGAAGCGCAAAGCGATGAAACATCACGAGATGTAAATGAATAAAAATCCTTATCTAACATGTTCGAAATGAAAAGCGAGTAACATTACTCGCTTTTATATATTTTTTATAGCTTTTATTTAAAAAAAAATCCGAAAACTTACGTAATGTACATTACATACATTACGTACGTTTTCGGAAAAAATATATCATAGAAAATAATAAACAAAGTTTAACTAAAATTCCAATTAGCCACTATACACTTCACTAAACGCTTCCACCTTCTTGAGTAACACCTCCATGACCTCGGCTGCTCGAAATATGCAGTTCTGCCGCTGCTCGCCGATCTCCACCATCATAATGACACCGCCATCGGAAAACAAGCATGATGCAATCGGTTCTTTCTGCGATCTCTCAAAAGCATTTGACTGCGTAGATCACCCGACAGTTTTGCTCAAATTCCGTCAGTACGGTTTTGACGATAAATCTATAAACCTCATTCAATCATATTTAACGAATAGGCTTCAGACTGTTGATATAAATGGCATAAAGTCAAACGGATCTCTTGTCAAAATGGGTGTACCTCAAGGTTCTATCCTAGAACCTTTCCTCTTCTTGTGTACGTCAATGATTTGCCTTACGCGGTTGAAAAACAGGCTGGTATTGTGTTGTTCGCCGATGACACGTCTCTTATTTTTGAAATAGACCGTCATACCGAAGATGCTACTGCGGTGAATGACACATTATCGGCCATTTCTAATTGGTTCTCTGCCAATAACCTTCTGTTGAATACACAAGACCCAATGCATTAGATTTAGTCTTCCTAACGTGAGGCAGGCCAATGTTGATGTGCTACTAGACGGTCCAAACTTATATCTCGTTGATAATACTACTTTCTTGGGAATCACAGTAGATTTAAAACTTCAATGGGATGTCCATATTTCTAAACTCGCTAATAGGCTTAGCTCAGCGGCTTACGCTATTAGAAGAATCAGACAATTGACAGATGTAGCAACTGCTAGACTAGTTAACTTTAGTTACTTTCATAGTCTGATGTCCTACGGGATTCTTGTCTTGGGGAGTGCTGCTGATATACAGACTATTTTTATTTTACAGAAAAGGTCAATTCGTTTTATTTAGGATTTAGGATCGAGAGACTCCCTAAGAGATTTTTTTAAGAAAATTGATATACTCGCTGTACCATCCCAGTACATATTTGAAAATATAATGTATGTGAGGAAAAATATTGCCTTATTTAATAAAACAGGTGATATTACGGGTAGAAACTTACGTAACATAAATGTTTTAGTTACCCCGTATTATAGGCTGAAAACAGTAAATCGTTTAAGAGAAACTGTATAAAGTTTTATAATAAATTGCCAGAATCGGTCCTTAATATGCCAGATAGAAAATTTAAAGCTTATGTAAAGAAAGTACTTTGTGAGAAGGCTTATTACGGAACCGATGATTATCTTAAAGACAAGAACGTCTGGCTTGAGCTTGGCGCGGGACCCTCTTAAAGGTTTATATTTGTACACTCACAAATTACATAATTTGAGTACAATCGGTACATGTACTTTATTTACAAATTGACATTAATTTCAAATTTGACATTCTTAATTAATAATTATGACATAGCAATGTATTCTCAGTCCACACATCTAATTTTAATAACAGTATAATTGTAAGGTTGACGTTTTTGGAGAAAATGCTGCAGTGCAGTTTGTTACCGCTTCTTCTGTACTTGCGCTTTGGAGGCGGCAGTAAACTTAGTTGTAAGTAAATGATCTGACGTCAACAACTAACTATTAAGAAATCGAAAGAAAAAAAATGACAATTATCAAGTGATATAAATATCCAAAGATAAATAAATGATTTATGACTTTTGACTTTTGCCATCCGTCTTGAACAAGATGTAGTTAGGTAGTTGCCTTATCCGCTGCATGTAGTACAACAGATATAGCGATCTAGCTAGCGAAACAATATTAAACACGTAAGCACTCTGCTTCAATCTGGATGAGCGACATATACATGACCTCAGGTGCCTGGGACATGCAGCTCCATCATTTGGGTAGGACGTCTACGTCTACGACTTCATTCGTCCAAAGATGCGGTTGTAAGTCAGCCATTTACAACCGCTTATTATAATTCATAATCTAATCTAATATGTTTTAGTCAAAAAATAATAAACTGCACGCACTCTGCTTCCACCTTCTTGAGCGACATCTCCATGACCTCGGCTGCCCTGAATATGCAGTTCTGCCGGAGCTCTCCGTTCTCCACCATCATAATGACGCCGTCGTCCGTCCCGAACAGGATGCGGTCAGGAGTGAGCCACATGGCGCCGGTTATGGTTAACTAGACAAGTTCAAAAAGTTTTGTGTTGGTTTAAAATTGCAATAAAAACGATCGAAAATGGCTTTAACCGTTCAATCCGCGCACGTGACAATCGAGACAGTTATGCATGGTATGCTGCTTCGAAATAAAATGCTCTATGGCCCACGAAAGATAAAGATCAAGTAAATTAATATAGGTAAGTGTTTCGAAAATAAATCATTTTTCGTTCAACCTTTTATAATGAGCCAAAGTACTTATTAAGACAAATTAAATAAGCCCAAACTCGATGGAGTCACTAATAGTTTTATCACTGAGTTCTATTGATCACCTTCCATTCTCCGAAATCAGACCCTGATATCGTCTACCATATAGTGCCCGTCAAGACAAATCAAACGAGTCCTACTCAATGATGTAATGTTGTTTTATAATAGAGTTCTGTCAAATATCTCCCGGCTCGATCTTTAGAACAAATAAATAATTAACTCCATAATATTGTATTGCCATCTGACAATTTCAAAATCAAACAAGTTCACAAAATTTTTGCTTCATCGGTTGAAGACATAACTGGTTAAAAATTAAGTTACAAGATTTGACCTAAGCAAACATACAGTCAAATAAAAGCTTGTAAAAAAACGTGTTGTAGATGGATTTATAATAAATAACTAAATAACTACTTATTTAGATTCAGTATAATAAAATACTTTTTATAGAAACATCTGAAGAAAACATTAAAGATGGGAACATCTTGGTTTTCTCCGACGAGAGAAGAAAACTTACATTTTCAGCTTTACACCAGCCCCATTGACGCCAAACAGTTTCAGATACGTTCATGATCCGAAATGTATATGGGCCTGTGATGACTACCAACGTAGCATCCGATGGATTGCATTGAACCTGTAAGATATCACACAGACTATAAAAAAAGACTTCGAAAGGCAAAGCATAACTTTCTGGACAAAATATCGGAAAAGTCCAGCGCCTACTCGAAAAGTATTATAATTTAAAAAAGACTATAAATACTTTTATTTAAAAATTTAAATGTTACTAGTATTCTGGGTAAGGCGTTGCCTCAATGCGGTGCATCGGAAAAAGTATTCTTTTTGTATTTTTTTAAATTTGTTTTTATTTTAATATGTATTGTTTGTTGATGAATAATAAAAATAGAGATAATAAAAAAGCTTGATTAGATATTTTTTAATGATGGTGACTCTCAAAAATATAGATACTCATGTTTTTAAATTGAGAAGACCGAACAATCCGGTCTTTGGTATAGGTATTATCAAGTTTTATAGGTACCTAACTTCTTGACCATAAGTGTAATTAATACTTCTTTCTTCTGTATTTCGTTTGTTGTTCTTATGTAAGGAAAGTTTAATATACGTAGGCTAGGTATACTTTGTTACCAAATTGTTATTGATTAACTTACGCTTTCCACAATTCCTTGGCCATTAGGGTTTTGAGCTTTAGCATGACTTTCCACCTTTCCTTTGTCCCAATTATAGTAATACAAATACCAATCTGGTTCGCCAGTGATAGCCACTAAATACTTGGAGTCGAATGTAAACTGCACGCAGGCAAACTCCTTCGCAGTTGAGTTTTCGAACGGCACAGTGAGAATTTTACGTCTCTTGTACGTGGTTAAGTCGTAGATGGTTATGATGGGTTTCTGTCCGTCTTCAGCAATTTCATTCAGTGCTAGCCATCGTCTAAAAGAGTAAGACATAGGTACGTATCTAGGAAGAACGAAGGATCTACTATGAACGTATTATATTAAAAGTAGCGTAAGTTTACATTACTTATGTGCGGTCTGATTGCAGATTATAATGTCCTAACAGTAAATGGGTCGTAAGAAACATCACGTGAATCCTATTCTCATGCTCATAAATTATTTGGTAGTTAGGTACTACGAGCAATCGTGCTACATAAACAAGGTATGCTGCGCAGATTAACTAATGGGAAGGAATTTAACTGACATATAAATTCACACAAAAAAAAAGTGGTTACACCTGCTACAACATTCTTAATCCCAATACAGGAGGCCAAAGTCGATTTTCCTACTGCAACATTAAACCATATGAATCTGATTGCACCATAGTGATTTGTTTTCCCAGAGTGTTTTCCACCAATCATAGAGAATAAACGTTATTTAAAATAAAATATACTCACCTCTTTGTGAATTGTGTAATGCAAAGGACAGTAGAAACCATAGACTCATAAAATACCTCTCTGTTATTTTAAAAACATATAAAATAGACTCAAAAATTTACCTGTTAGGGGCTAATATCAGAGACTTGATGGGTTTATGTTTATCCTGAAGTCTGATGAATTTCTGTTTCTTCTGGAGATGATTGTGTATGACGATGACTCCTCCGGCTGGGTAAATGATTTCTGATTCCGACAGATAGTGGGCATTATAGCTGTACAAGTACAAGCAATTGCATAAAACTTTCTGATGATGATAAAAATTGCCCGAAATTGTTAGTAGATGAACAAATTACAGTACGGAATATTATTTAAGGCAAAAGCTCGCCCTATTATTTACTAATAATATATATTCTTAGTTATATGGGATATACCTTACTATAAAGAAGTGAGGGTTCTTTATGAAAGGATGTATGTAAGAAGAACCTAAACATGTAGGAAAGCTAAATCAAGAGTCTATTATGCAACATGACATTTAACCAACCTTGCCATCCAATCCCATCCAACAATATAATTTTATCAAATAAAAAACGTCGACCTTTGCGTTTATAGAATAGAATAGCATCGTTATGTCGGTAATGTAAGTCCTTAGGTAAGGTACGCATACAAGGCAAGAATTGAATGGCAAAGTATTGTTTAGTTTTTAGGGACTCTTTCAGATTAGGATTGTCTTACATGTCTAATTGTCCACTATCATCTATTCAAAAGTATATCAGCTATTCAAAAGTAGGTTTTAGGTCAATAGTTCACATGTGAAATCCTAATGGAACACTTACTCGATATCAGTTCGAAGTCCATAGAATATCCGCGCAGAGAGATTCGGGGATGATAATTTAGCCATGATTATTTAAAACTATGTTAAAACAGCGTTAAACAAAGTAAACCTAAATAACAATCGTATAACACTTTGTATTCGATTACAAATGTCTTTAGTGTTGCTATGACTACTCTGTAAATAAGTTAGAAATAAGGTAGACAATGCACGTGAAACCTATTTTTCAGACAATAAAGTTTGGTTCACAGTGTTGGCATTAGGAAATGAAATGGTCGATGTTTTGAACTGCAATCCCCTCTTTTAGTTATTCTACATGATAGATTTAGAAGTAAAATAAAATCTAGGCCTATTTTCTACATAGACGCGTTGGTATAGGTCTGTTACTGATGAGGGTTAGGCTGGGACTCATTGGCCAGCACGGGACAGCATTTTCTATGCTGCTTATTCTTTTCTGTCGCTCAGAACAGTCATTAGCAAGAGAAAGAGCGACTAAATGCTTCAGCACCGGCCATGCTGAAACGTTCCGTCGCTCTCGCTCAGTAAAGGATAGCAGCATAGAAAATAGCTGTTCCGTGCTGACAAATGAGACCTACTCGTTACCCTAAGGATACCTGACTGCTTATATCGTAACCCCAAGTTTCACATTGGTTCATACCTATTAAATATATACATAAATATATCTCTTATTGTAAAAAATGAGAAAAACCATCAGCGATTTACAAGTAAAGATTTGATGCCTATCTGTAGTACTGAATGTTACCTCATCAATGCAAGGGTATGGGAAGTACAAGTAGGAACCTAGGTAGATTAGGAGTGATTGCATGCCATTATTTTTAAATGCTCTCATGTAACCGAGATCCCAACGCTAATAGATAAATATAACACACCTCTGCTAGATGTGCAGTATTAAGTAACAAACTGCGCATTCTACCTTTATGAGTTGACCATTTAGCGGGCTGATTGGTGCTCAATGTCGTATGCCGTGGCATCCGCCTCGCAATTTCCGAGATAAGTCGCAGCTTCCTTTGGCAAATGTTCCTCTCCATTCATGTTAGCATTGTTAGCATGCATACAGTTCCCTATTCTCCAACTCCTGAACGGAAGCGACAAGTTTCGAGTCATACAAAAGGACAGTCGTTACGAATTTTCATATCGTATCTAAACTACCGTAAATTTTCTATAAATTTTTTGGAATATATTTACTCGTAGGTATAAAGAAAATCTCTCATAGTGATAGTTATAAAGTCTATGTCTCCAAAAGCTTAAATTTTCGATCGTGTTTCAATACGATAGGTACAAAGAACATAAAACGTACAAAGAAAATAAAACTTGCGTAGGTAGGGTCTTAAAAAATATCATAATCATACAAATAATGAATTCATAATATTACAAAATAACCGGCCAAGTGGGAGTCGGACTCGTGCTCGAAGGGTTCCGTACCATTGTCTATAAAAAATCACGATTGTTGTATGGGAGCCCCACTTAAATATTTATTTAATTATGTTTTTAGTATTTGTAATTATAACGGCAACAGAAATACATCATTTGTGAAAATTTCAACTGTCTATAGCTATCACAGTTTATGAGATACAGCCTGGTGACAGGCAGACGGACAGACAGATCGACAGACGGACAGCGGAGACTTAGTAATAAGGTCCCGTTGATACCCTTTGGGTACGGAACCCTAAAAACCAAAAGTAACTCATTCAGTCTTAATTTATTGATACTTAGGTACCTACCGAAAAATAATAAAAGTAGGTAAAAATTACTTGTGGAATTTTTTCGTATAATGGAAACAATCGCGAAGACCTAGTAATATCTAGATCGCGTGACTCACTTGTACATAATGCTAATTCCTCGGTCTGGTTTTACGCCTCACTTTATTTGTACAGTTTGCACTAACTAGGTACAAACTTTCTCTTTTTGTTATACCTAAATGTTATATGTGTTGTTAACTCCAATGAAATACGCATGGTCTAGCCTCTACTCTACTTTAACCATTTAGTCTGTTGTAAATTTTCTTTTTCTGCTGTTAAGCTTCACTTTGTAATATAGAAAGGGTCCAGAGTCTAGTTCCTGCTTCATCCCTGCTGCCAATCACAGGTTACAATAGTTGTCATTGTAATCACAAACCTAGATTTTTTACTATTTCATTACAATTTCTACCAATACAGTATTGAGCAATACAATTTAGACAGCCCATTGTGTACATACCTCGCAAGTGACCCGGTCAATCAATTGGCTATGTTGGGCGCCATTAATGGCGCAATACAATAAACTTATCGCATGCCTTTTAGAGATAGTGGCGTGTGTACCACATATTATACATTGAACCGAAGATTTCCTTGCCCAAAAGTTAGCCACCATGATTTTGATGTCAGTCTTTGAGGATCTTGGCGTCCGGCTCAATCTTGAGAGATGCATTGGTTAAGCTACTGTTTCAAGGTTGATATCACATTCGTATGACCTCATATTTAGATTCACATTTTCTCGATTCAGATAGTAAACCATCTAAAATAAATTAAAAAATTGCTTAATTAAAGAAAACATATTATGTAAAATACACAAATTGGAATATTAGAAAAAAAAAATAATTATAATGGAAAGAGCTCTTATGTCTTTTTGTATAGTAAATTATTAAAAAAAGAATACATCCATTTCCGGCTGATTAGGAAAAGCTATAAAAAAAAAATCGAGACTTGTAGATGGTAAAGTAGGTGTATTCTTAACAATTTTATTAAAAATACATATTTATTTCCTAAGAAATAAATCTTAAAGTTAATTTTTCAATCCAAATTTTCTTGAATATTTGTCTTCACTGTAAAGTAAAAAATAAATGTTTAAATAATTGGCGTACAAATATTACCCTTCTCTGAGCCTTTTTCTTATTTTATTTAATTTAGTTTAGTTTTTTAGTCATAGATAAATTTAAGGAAGGAAAGATTGCCAACTTCATATATTGGTACAAGCTTAGCGAAACACAATTGCTAGATGGCGTTACCATGCGTTATTAAGCTCGCAAAAAATAAAAATAATTTTCAAATCCACAAAATATCATATTTGCTGACTCATCATAAATATTTTTTGTATCAAAATTGCAAAATTATCATAACATTGTCCTTGAAAAATCGAATTTCATATTCAACATAAATGTAACCTTTAACTCATTGATTTTGCTCGAATATAGAGCACGTTTTCGTAAGCTGCTTGTGGCTTCAGTTATAATAATTTCCGTTAGATGGCGCAAATCATATAAGAATATTGTCTGAGATTGCTAAATCTTTAGTTTCCTTTTTTTTATTTAAGATAATATATTTAACCTGTGATTTTATTATGCCTAATCTAATTTTTCTTTGTCTTTTTGCAATGTATCATAATTTCAAGTTTTCAAGTTTAAGATATATTTTAAATAATGTTGAAACCTAAATGCAATAATATAATTAAATGAAAACCTCAAAACGACCAATTTTTGATCTAGGAAACGGCTCGGAATGCAAAGTTTCTGAACCGGCATTTCCATACAAAACTGTGCAGCCGCCCGGGCAATTTGTATGGGAATGTTTTTTGTTATTTAAATTTTATTATACTATAATGATCTTGTATAGCCCGTGGTTCGATTTATTTGGAGTATGTCCCTTCCACGTTGTGTATACGGTCGAATTAAGAAACCGCCTTTTTTTAATTTGGTTAATATAAATACGATAAGTACGTTTATACATTTTAGGCTACATACATTTAAATTTTTCAAATACATACTTAACTCTAGTCGATGTGGCTGCTAAAAATAGAACTCGGGAAAACATAGCTACATAGCTTCTATATAATAAGATATTAGCGAATGGCTGCGGCTTCGCCAGCGTGAACTACATTTTTTTATCTCAAGGAAACCATGCATTTTTCTGGGATAAAAAGTAGCCTATGTGCTATTTCAAATTAAAGTCTCTCTCTTTGCCAAATTTCATCCAAATCTGTTCAGCCGTTATAGCGCGATTGAGTAACAAACATCATAACTTTCTCATTTATGATATTATAAAATTAGTAAATAAATGAAACCGGGCAAGTGCTAGTAGGACTATAAAAAATCTTTTTCGTTGTTTGGTAGCCCCACTTAAATATTTATTTTATTTTGTTTTTAGTATTTGTTGTTATAGCGACAACAGAAATACATCATCTTTGTATGTAAATAATCTGTGATTTCAACTGTTTAGCTAGCACGGTTCGTGAGATACAGCCTGGTGACAGACAGACAGACAGACAAACAGACAGACAAACAGACAGACGGACGGACGGAAAGCGACATCTTAGTAATAGGGTCCCGTTTTTACTCTTTTGGTATGGAACCCTAAAAAAGTAAGATGATAAGACGGAATGAATGTCTTCCTTGATAAATTAATTGACAGGGCTACAACACTGATATGTCTACCTACCTTCACACACCCACGTACACAACATATTTGTTTTTTAACTGTTCGGTAAATGGCATTAGTTACAGCACTGGTCTTCCCATAGACCTACAATTTTTTTTACTAAAATTATGGGTCTTCCAATATAGTTGCCGCATCTAACATAATAAGTTGAATTACAAGGAACCGGCGACGATAATAAGTAAACGAGGCTTGTACCAATGTATGCTTTTAATTTTTTTGTCAATTTTAAAAAATTATTATTATTGCGACGTGACCGTATATAAACAAAGTTTTAATTTTTTAGTTTTTTTTTATGACGTTTTGATAAATATAAAAAGAAAAGGGCTCGATGAAATGGTATATTTTTACGCCAATTATTTAATCATTTTGTTTACTTTGAAATGTAGACAAAATTTTGAGAAAATGTTGTTGCATAATAATTGCCTAGGACCTAACTTATTGAAAAATTAACTTGAAGATTTTTTCTACCAGGAATAAATTCGTTAATGTGTTAAAAATTACCATAATTTAAAAAAAAGCAATGTTTTATACCTTAAAAACTTACACTACTTTTTTTTAATGACAGTGAAAAGTACAAATATTTAAAAATGTTAAAAGAATAGAGGATGAACGAGAGATAGAAAATGTGTGGACAGTATTAAAAGATGGAATGATTGACGCCGCTATTTGTGTATGTGGTGTAACAAAAAGAAGAAAATGCAAGATTGTGGTAAATCTGAGCTGGTCAAAAAAATACGAGGGATAAAGATGTTTTTGCAGCGAAACAAGAATATAAGAGGATGAATGTTGTTGTGAAAGAGATAGTAAAAGAGAAGAAAAAAAGGATGATTTTGACATAAGGTTGACTCAAGACTTCAAAAGTAATATTAAATACTTTTGGAAGAGCGTTAAATTTGCTAGAGGAAAAAACACGACCTCTGAGCTAAGTAAGATCAGAGATGATAATGGAAGATTATTAGTCAGATTACAGAATGTACTAGGTAGATGGAAGGAATATTTTGAAGGAATGTTTGAAAAAGATGAAATGAGAGTACCCGAGCCTGAAAGTGATATGCAAAATTATGATAAGGAAATAAGTATGGATGAAGAAGTGAAAGCATTAAATAGTATGAAAATGGGAAAAGCTGGAGGGTACGATAGGATTACTGTCGAAATGCTGAAGGCTGGACAGGGCATAGTAGCAAGTCAGTTGTGTTATCTTTTCAATCTTTGTTTTAAGAAATGTGTGGTACCAAATGATTGGTGCAAGGCTGTAATGGTACCGCTGTATAAAGGAAAAGGTTCACAGCAAGACTGTAAAAACTATCGAGGCATTAGTCTTCTCAGCGTTATCGGCAAATTGTATGCGAAGGTCTTGATAGAAGGGTGGTGAAAAATAGCGTAGAGAAGATATGGGATGTACAAGCGGGATTTAGAAAGGGTATGGGATGCAGGGATCAGGTTTTTTCCTTGAGATGCATTTTAGAGAAGCTTCTGGCCAAAGGTCGAAAAGTCTATGGCATCTTCGTAGATTTAGAAAAGGCATATGACAGAGTGAATAGGAATAAACTGTGGTCAACACTGTCTGCGTATGGGCTGAGTAGCCATCTGATCCGAGCACTGAAATCTCTTTATAAGGATTCCAGTGCTTGTGTCAGAATTGACGGCGAATACACAGACTGGTTTAACATCGAAAAAGGTGTGAGACAGGGATGTGTAGCATCGCTTTGGCTGTTCAACTTATTCATGGACAGTTGTTTGACAGATTTGAAAGATGACGAATGTGGTGTTAGAATGGATGAGTTATTAATCAAATGCTTTCTCTATGCCGATGACCAAGTGATACTTGCGGACTCAGAGGAGGAATTACAGAAGATGATAACTGTTATGAATGATGCATTAAAGAAAAAGGGTATGAAAGTTAATGTCAGTAAAACAAAGGTTATGGTTTTTGAAAGGGACGATAGTTCAGCAGAATGCAATATTATACTAAATAGAGTGAAAGTTGAGCAAGTGAAGGAGTTTGTATACTTGGGATGTATGTTTACGAAAGATGGCAAGCACGAGGGTGATGTTGAAAAAAGAGTGAATGCTGGTAACCAAGTGAATGGAGCGTTGCATTCCTTTATGAGCAGTAGGAAGGTATCACTCAAGGCACGTCTTGCTGTTCATAAAGGAGTACTACTTTAATGTACGGTAGTGAGAGTTGGGTATGGCAGAGAAAGCATGAAAGTAGAATAAATGCAGTTAAAATGCGAGCGCTGAGGAGTATGTGTGGTGTTAATTTGAAAGATCGAATGAGGAATGATGTCATAAGGGAGCGGTGTGGAGTGAAAGAGAATGTTGTGACAAAAATAGAAAAAGGGATGTTAAGGTGGTTTGGGCATGTAGAAAGGATGGATGAAAACGTGTAAACAAAAAATATTTATAAGGCAAATGTGAAAGGAACAGTAGGAAAGGGTCGGCCTCGGCGAACATTCTGCGACCAGATTGCAGACGTTCTGAAAAAAGGAGAGGTAAAAAGTACCCGTAACCGAAGGGCATGTATCAAGAGATTGATGAGTATAGATGAAGCGAAAGAGGTTTGTCAGGATCGTAGCAAGTGGAGGTCCATTGTCTCTGCCTACCCCTGTGGGAAATAGGCGTGATATTATGTATGTTATCTCTGTTTTTTTATTGTTTTTTTTTTATTATTTAACTGTATATTTGCCCTCACTACATAGACAAGTGTAAACTACCTCGAGGCCACTGACCTCGCCACAATTATCGATTACCTGGACAAGGCATTTTTTCCACTGCCTCTAAATTCTATTTTGATCATTTAGATTGGGAATGCATAGTACATTGTTGTTGCACCGATATTAAGGGGCTACCTGAATTTTTCGGGGTCCAGTGCTGCATAAACGTAAAGCTTCTACGCACTTTAGCGAAAAACTATCACTTTTGGCTAATGTGCGTAGAAAAGCGTTCTCACTTTAAACTGTAAACATTAGTTAATAAAATAGTTTGAAGGGTTATCTAAGGTCTGATCAAGTAAAAAATTTAAATGATTCTTCCGTTTCCCTTCAAATGATTTATTTCACATGGAATTTCAAGCACTAGAACCCGAAAAATTCAGGTAGCCCCTTAAAATAAAGTTCTGAAAAACTCTAGAACTCCCTTGTAAAAAAGCCATATAACAACTGGGCAAGTAAAAGAGAACGGTGTATGATTAGTCCTAGATCCGAAGCGAAGCTCAGAGCACCCCACCAAAACAAATCACAAGGACAAAGGTCAGTTAGTTCAGACGCGGAACTTAAACCCTATGAAATCCGAATTATTAATAACTTACACTTACTTACGTATGTTATCTGTGCTTTAAATACTGTGATCTCTTTTACCACTTTAACCTATTTAATTAAATAAAGGATAGTGTCTTAGCAGCTTATGACAAGATAACTGACCATAGCCGCGTTTAATAGAGCCAAGAGGATTGCACCAGTCATGTAGGTAATTGACTCTTCACGATCACTGATTTGCGAGACATGCCTTCGCTTGGCCGTTGCTCCCTTATTAATTGATGCATTGCATATCAAGACCATCTGCCTTGGTACCTTTGTTTGTTACTTTGTATAAGAGCTACTGTATACAAAGGAATACGATGATGACTAAATCACTTTGTGAGTAGTTCTCTATGACAATTAGAGCAAAATATACAACGTGGAAGGGACATACCCGTAATAAGTCGAACCACGGGCTATCACTTTAGTACAGTCTTTCCCAAAGTGGGCGATAACGCCCCCTTGTGGGCGCTGGAGGCTTTAAGGGGGCGGTAACGGGCCCAGAATAAAGTTGGGGGGCGCTGATGTGATTTAAGCAATGAGTGATTTATAACTTCAGCTATTTCATATTTTAAAATTAAATGAAATTAAAATCCTCTTACTACACAACATCCATTTATTAGTTCATATTTATATCCTTTTTTATTGTACAAATATAAACTAAAAATGTAATTAATATTTATTAAAAATGTAATTTAATGCGTTCACAACGCTATTTATATCGTTAAAGGAATCAAACACTGAAAAAATTTCGTGTTTTAAAGTTTCGCAGGTGAGGTCCCCACTTCCGATACTCTTTATTATTGTAAAATTGTATTATTATTGCTATTTTTTTATTTAAAATTTACAATGTTGATTATTATTTTTTATAAAAGATACTCTAATGTACTGGTGTATGTATTATTATTGCTCTCTCTTGTAAAAAAGTCTAGTTTAGAATATAGGTTCAATTAAACTACAGGCAAGACAAATATGAGATTCAGGTTTTTATGGTGAAAAAAATGGGGGGCGCTACAAAATAACAGATTTTTTAAAGTGGGCGTTTGACAAAATAAGTTTGGGAACCTCTGCTTTAGTATAATGAAATTAAAATAACAACTAAAAAACAAAATAAAACGACATTCGCTTACAAATTGCCCGGGCGGCTGCACACTTTTGTATGGAAATGCCGAACTTTTTTTTTGTGTTTTGGCTATTATTTTAATTTCATTATATACAAGTGATCTAGTAAAGCCCTTGGTTCGATTTATTACGGGTATGTCCCTTTCACGTTGTATTTTTCCGAATGACCTTAACTTTCATTGTCCTATATCTAGGTCTGTTAGAACTAGAATTGCTCATAAAAGAATGAGCTTGTGCCGCATTGATTTCTTTTTCAGATTTTATGTTCTAAGTTGCAACAATCGGCATTCCTTGCTTCGAGTACATATATACCAAGATTACCAAGGTAGGCCCTTGGTAATCTTGGTATATATGTAGTGCTGGTGTGACACATACAATAGACCTTTCCTTTTTAAAAAGAATTTGTTTCTTTACAATTTTACTAGTGGCCCGCCCGATCTTTCATGGGTATATTATGTAAGTTGTTTACATAAGCATGTAAACCCCGGATAAATGCTCTACGTGTCATTTAAAACCGCATCGAAATCAGCCTATTAGTTTCAGGAAATATCGAGTGGATTCTCCTTGGTTACAACCATTTGGAAATAGCTTAGGTTGAAAAGAAAGATTTCACTGAAACCCGAGGTTTTAATCAGAACAAACAACGAAATTGTAGGAGCTAGCTGTGTTTTGTGGTGTAGCGGATCGATAACACGATCGCGTGTGGTCTATTTAGTGGCGTTATTTTGGTGGCTGACTTAAAGGTCCCCAGTCGTCACACCAAAATATACTATATCACTGAGCAATAAAGCTTACATTAGGGAACTTCACAATTTGAAGATATTAAAATTACACAACATTCTTATTCCTTATGTTGAATGTACCTAAATAAAATAAAAACAATGACGTCTTGCCTTGCCGTGCATGATTACCAACAGTGAGAATGTACTTTTCAAGTACATCATCCAAAGTAAAAACATCTAATGTATCCTAATTCCAGAACTATCAGTACAAAACTTATCTGGACACAGTCTTATTTTTTTTTTATTTGCCTATCCTTTTATGAAGTTAGTCGCAGCATTTTGATGAAGAGGGTCTTTATAACCGACTTTCAATTCAAATATATTAGGTTGGGGAAAAAGTCTTTTCGCATATAGTATGTACGAACTTGTAATAAAACCACTTTGGCTATACTATTTGTACCTAGCTGGTTTTGGTATCATTTAAAAGTTTAAATTTTAAAGAAGATACTTCCAAATTCAAATTAGGAAAATGCGTGATTTTCATTTGTTTTTCTTACCGTCAAGTTGAGTGAATCTAATGAAGAAATTAGATACATTTTAAAATTTTACAATCAAGAAGGTAAAAACGCAACGCAAATCGCAAAAAAAATTTGCGATGTTATGGACCTAGTGCAGTGTCTGTGAGAGTAGCACAAATTTGGTTTAAGCGTTTTTAATCCGGAAATTTGGATGTCAAAGATGCACGTCGCTCTGGTCGCCCTATTACGGATAAAATGGATGCTATTTTTGAAAAAGTGGAGCAAGATCGGCATATCAGTAGTTACGACGTAGCTGAAGAACTGGGAATTGACCACAAAACAGTATCGGCGCACTTTAAAAAAAATGGGTACACAAAAAAGCTCGATATTTGGGTACCTCACGAGCTCTCTGAAAGAAACCTAATGAACCGTGTACTCATTTGTGATTCTTTATTACGACGTAATGAGACCGAACCATTTTTGAAGAAATTGATAACTGGTGATGAAAAGTGGATCACGTACGACAAGAACGTGCGAAAAAGGTCATGGTCAAAGGCCGGTCAGGCTTCACAGACTGTGGGTCAGAACCCGGGTTAACTCGCAACAAGGTGATGCTGTGTGTGTGGTGGGTTAGAAGGGCTTTATTAATTATGAGCTGTTACCACCAGGCAGGACTATCGATTCAGAACTCTACTGCGAACAACTGATAAGATTAAAGCAAGAAGTTGAGAGAAAGCGGCCGGAATTAATCAACAGAATGTTGGAGTATACAAAAATAAATTTGTCTCTCTCTAACTTAGGAAGTTTATCCCTTTCTATCAGTTTGTTTATGTATGAAACAATAGTTCTTTGTTATCGAAGTCCGAGTTACATATGGGTACGTCATCTAGGCTCTCTCAGAATTTAGTGTATTCCCGGCCCTTGCCATAACTAAACGTCGCACGCAAATAGATATAAAACACACCGTTCAATTATAATTGAAATAAATACTTAATGCTTTTTATATAATTTCGTCTTTCATTGGCTTCCATAATCCTACAGGTTATGGGCCCAGTGAAATAAAAATAAGATTAAAAATAAATCGTCGGTTAAAATAAAACAGACACTTAAGTGCAGTGCATTTTATCAAAACTTTATAGACAGCTCGTGGACTGTGAAAGTAATAGTGAATAAGTGACTTTATTATTTACTCATAGACTGTGAATTATTTTCTTGTAAAATAATGGAAAACTCAAACTTAAAGAGAAATATTTAACCTTTTGATGGAGAAAAATATAGTGTATGGAAACTTCGGATCCGTAATTTGCTGAATGAACTCGAGGTGCTTAATGTAATTGACGAAGAAATTCCTGAAGTACCGGATGCTGAATGGACTAAGAAACAGAGACTCGCAAAGAATACTAAATAGAGTATTTAGCGGATACTTTGTTGGGCCTAACCAATGAAGAAAGTACTGCGAAACAAATTTTATTAAAGCTTGATTCCATCTACGAAAGAAAAAGCATAGCGACACAGCTGGCATTAAGGAAACGATTACTAAATTTGTAGTTGGTAGAAGATAATCCGCTAATAAAACATTTCCAAATATTCGATGATTTAATTTGCGAATTGGTGGCTGCAGGTGCAAAGCTGGTAGAACCAGATAAAATAACTCATTTATATTTGACGGTGACGACGGCGATCGAGACTTTAGCAGAAGATAATCTCACTTTAACCTTTGTGAAAACTAGATTGCTTGACCATGAGATAAAGTTGATAAATGAAAGACGAGACATCAGTACGAAAAACGAACCACGTAAACCATATATAAATAAAAATTGTAGTTCTGGAAAGAAGGGAGTGTTTAATAAGACATATACTAAAGCTAAAAATAATGCTTTAAAATGCTATTATTGCGGAAGAAAAGGGCATATGCAGAAGGACTGCTATTATAACAAAAGAGCCAAACAACGCTCTGACAACAATAGAACAGTTCAAACTGTTAACATGACAGATTTAGAAAATCCTAATATCTCGGGTTTCGCATTTATGGCCGGTAGATGTGAAGTCGAAAACGAAGATCAAAACACCATTACATTCATATTAGATTCTGGAGCCTCGGAACATCTCACAAATAGAAAAGATTTGGCACAAAATTTCGATGAATTAGAAAAGCCAATTAACATATCCGTTACAAAAAATGGTACATTCATAACAGCGACGAAGAAAGGATACATTACAGTAACAAGCAACTTGGGCGAAAATGGAGTGCTACAGGATGTTCTATTTTGTTCTGAAATTCCTTATAATCTGCTATCAGTGAAGAAAATGCAACAAGCAGGAATGACAATTATTTTTGCAAAAGACGGCGACGTTCAAATATACTATGAGGGTAAGATGGTAATAAAGTGTAATACTCACCGTGTTTGAACAATTTAATTGGCACAAAGTTTATACTTCAAAAACAAGTTTTCACCACAGGTTGCTCATTAAATGCGGTCGTTAATAAGAATTACGAATTATGGCATCAAAGATTAGGCCATATTGGTAAATCTAAGTTTGATTGAGCCAATAAAAAGCAAGCAAATGTTTTCTGATATTGAGAAAATAAATTAAATAACACCAAATGATAAAATTTGTGAAGCTTGCATAAATGGAAAGCAAACATGTTTGCCATTTAATAAGTCAAAACATAAAATTATAAAACGACCTCTATTTAATGTGCATAGCGATGTGTGTGGTCCGGTCACTCCTTCAACACTTGACGGCAAAAACTATTTTGTGATTTTTGTCGACGAATACACTCACTACTGTGCGACGTACTTAATAGCTCATAAATCAGATGTTTTTGCTACATTTCAAGATTATGTTGCAAAGTGTGAAACTCATTTTAACTTGAGGATTGTCAACTTATACTGCGATAACGGTGGTGAATATTTATCAAAAGATATAAAAAGTTTCTGTGTTACAAAAGGTATAACTTACCACTTGACAGTGCCGCATACCCCTGCTTTGAATGGGATTGCTGAAAGAATGATTAGAACTATAACTGAGCGAAGTCGAGCCATGCTAAATGGTGCAAAGTTAAATAAGTTATTCTGGGGTGAGGCTGTTTTAACCGCGACGTACTTGATAAATATCAGCCCCACTAAAGCACTTAAAACAGATAACACACCGTTTGAATTGTGGCATAGTAAAAAGCCACAACTAAAGTTCTTAAGAGTTTTCGGTTCAACTGTTTATTATCTAAACAAGACTAGGGAAACCAAATTCGATGAAAAGTCATTAAAAGAAATTTTAGTTGGTTATGAACCGAATGGTTATAAGGTGTGGGACGTGGTAAATGAAAGGTTTGTTGTGGTCAGAGATGTGCAAGTTGACGAGATTAATTTCTTATCGAACAGGCCGTTGCAGTCTCAAAGTATGACTGAGAAAATCAACCATCTGGTTGATGACTCTGACGTGCACACTTTTAGGAAGTTGTGCAAATCTGATAAAGAAAAATCAGATGAGTCCAAGCAAACTTATACCGCCACAAATAAGGCTACCGACAGACGTGAACACAGACAGTAGATTGCAAAATAATTTGACTTTACCTCGGGGTGAATCAGTTTCACATAATCTTAGAAGAAGTGAAAGGATTAAAAATTTACCTACTAAATCTTGTAACGAAAATGAAGGTGATATTTCTGTGAACTACCTTTTAAAGGCTCATTTTTGATCTGTGAAATACCTACTTCATATAAAGAGATGAATCTAGCAATAATAAACTTTTATGGGAAAATGCTATCAATGAGGAAATTAAAGCACTAACTGAAAATAAAACTTGGACACTAGTTCCAAAACCTGTTGACAGAAATATCATCGACTGTAAATGAATATTTTCTATAAAAAGTGACGAGTTTGGAAACCCCCTTAAGTAGCTCGTTTAGTGGCTCGTGGTTTTAGTCAAGAGTACTTACTTGACTATAATGAGACATTTGCACCTGTTGCAAGGATTGCAAGCTTTAGATTCATATTAGCCTTTGCGAATCAATATGAATGATGAACAAGTAAATTCACTTGTTCATCATATGGACGTAAAAACAGCTATTTTGAATGGGAAATTAGAGGAAGAAATATATATGACAATTCCTGAAGGAATCCCAAGCGCAGATAATATGGTTTGCAAATTGAACAAATTATTGTATGGTTTAAAACAGTCTGCACGGTGTTGGTTTCAAACTTTCGAGGAAGCATTGATCGAAAGGGGATTTCGATACTCATTAGCAGATCGTTGCATTTACATCTTAGATACAGGTGATATAATGAAAAATATTTATGTGGTACTTTATGTCGATGATATAGTTATTTCAACAGCAAACTTAAACGTTATGAATAATTTCAAAACATATTTAATGAACAAATTTAAAATGGTAAACTTAAAGGAAATCAGATGTTTCTTGGGGATTAGAATTCAACGGCAAAGTGATAAAATTACGTTGGATCAAACCACATACGTAAATAAAGTCTTAGAAAAATTTATATTAATATGGCTGATTGTAATAGCGTTGCTACGCCTTTAGAAACTAAAGTTGATTATGAAGGTTTAAATTCTAGTGAACGAACTGAGGCCCCTTGTAGGAATCTCATCGGATGCTTGATTTACATTATGGTGTGTACCCGACCCGACCTGAGCTTTAGCGTAAACATTCTCAGTAGGTTCACTAACAAAAACAATAGAGCGCTTTGGTCACAATTGAAAAGAGTGTTACGTTACTTAAAAGGGTCCAAAGATTTAAAGCTGACTTACATCCGGAGAACTAATTTAAACAATGACACACTGAGCGGCTTTGTTGATTCTGATTGGGGAAGTGATCAAATTGAGAGAAAAAGTACCACGGGGTATTTATTTAGATTATTTGAGAACTGCACAATATGCTGGCAAACAAAGAGGCAGCAAACAGTGGCTACCTCATCATGTGAAGCTGAGTACATGGCTTTGTTTGCAGCAGTTCAAAATAAATTTGTCTCTCTCTAACTTAGGAAGTTTATCCCTTTCTATCAGTTTGTTTATGTATGAAACAATAATTCTTTGTTATCGAAGTCCGAGTTACATATGGGTACGTCATCTAGGCTCTCTCAGAATTTAGTGTATTCCCGGCCCTTGCCATAACTAAGCGTCGCACGCAAATAGTTATAAAACACACCGTTCAATTATAATTGAAATAAATACTTAATGCTTTTTATATAATTTCGTCTTTTATTGGCTTCCATAATCCTACACAGAAGGGGTGTGGTTTTTCATCATGATAACGCTAGACCTCACACATCTTTAACCACTCAGCAAAAATTAAGAGAGTTTGGCTGGGAGGTGTAAATGCATCCGCCGTATAGTCCTGACCTGGTACCTTCAGATGTCCACCTGTTTCGGTCTCTTCAGAATTCTTTAGGCAGTGTCAGGTTAACATCACGAGAGGACTGCCAAAACTAGGTACTTGACGCAGTTTTTTGATCAGAAGCCGCAAAATTTCTATAGCAATGGGATCATGTCCCTACCTATAAGATGGCAAAAAGTTATCGAACAAAATGGTACCTACATACTTTAGTTAAATGTAAATAAACTATATTAAAAAATGTTTTGAATTTTCATATAAAATGCGAAAAGACTTTTTCCCCAACCTATTATATGTTTTTTGTGTATGTTCCCCGATTACTCGAAGACTCAGGGACCATTTGAATTTTCTATTTGTTTGAAAGGGCAAATAGATTCTTGTTAGGTGTCCTTATAGAAATTTTGACAAAATCGGTTGTGTTCCGAGATGATGCTATGTTGTATGTTTTTAATTTTAAAAATTATCTGGCTATACGAAACATTGTTCCAACTCATAACTTATTTTTTTTTAGCTTTCTTAAATACATACCATAGCATGTGAACAGTCTGTGGGTAGGTAATCAAGCACAATCTTTATAAATATTATCTTCATATTAAAAATAGAAACAATAGATTGAATCGTGAGTCTGAAAACAATACTGTTGAGCAATATTGCGGTTGACAGTACCTACGTCTAAATGGTTTCAAGGTGTACCTACATTTCCAAAGTTTACACGACCTTCGCCTATCTGCGTGTGACGCGCTCTGTTGTACCAACGATAGCGTCATCACTGATTTTATATCAAGCTGCCTCATTAGATAATATATGAAATAGGTTTCCTTAAACCAGGAAACACTAGTTTCCATTTAATTAACTCTGCTAATGAATTAGTAACGAGAGTTTAATGATTCATGTAAGTCATTAAGTTTACCATTACAATTTAAAGTTAATGTAGACCTATTGCGCTACCTAACTCAGGTAGGTAAATTACTAACTTTACTACTCGCAACTTTTTTCATTCATTTGTCGAACAAGTGCAACTCATTTCATTCCAAGTGTCTTTATTTAGTGATGGACCAACCTACTCTACAACTACTACTACGGTAGAGATCGATAGGTAACCGTTTAATTACAGAATCGTGATCCAGAACAATAAAAAGACATTACAAAGTCAACATTGGACATAATTCGATATGATTTATTCCAAGCGTTTCCAATTCGAATGCTATCGCTTTATGACGTGACGTGCTCATGATGAAGGCATGTTGCAGTGATTCGGTAAGATGCGTCAGCGAATCGGTAGCAGCGTTTGGGTGCACTGTCGACGGCACGATGGCGCTGCCGGGCCGGCGCGGGCGGAGGCCGAGGCGGCCGCTAGTGTGCCTCTAGTCGCGACGCTGAACGCCGCGACGCCGACCAATTTCTCGCACTACGCGTCGCGAAAACAAACACTACAATTATCTAATTACGATAAAGCGATACAACGCTTTATCGAGCGATAACTTACCAGAGTGATATCAGATAAACCCAAGTGGTCGACGCCTGTGCTGTGTATTATGTAAAAACCTAAAAGTGATCTCCTGGATTTGCAATAATGGCTATGATGGCCGGGCCACGCAAGACCATCTCCATTTACGACTACCCTGAACACCTGAATCCGTTCAGGGAAGAGGATAACCACAACAAGATTAGGTTCTGGACCATGGGGAGGAAGCTCAACCGGTCCAACAGCATAACCTTCTCCGGCATCAAGGATCTTAAAAACTCATGGTAAGTATTCATTTTCTATCATCAAAACAACTCGTATTGAAATCTTTCAATAGGTAATTAGGTAGGTACTCGTATATAACCGTCAATCCGCTTTTACTGATTTTACTTGTAATTAAGCAGAAATAGGAAACAATTGGCATAGCACGCGCAATAAGTTCGAGGTAGACAAAAATATTAAAATGCCAACGAATTATCTAGACTTTCTCCTGACCAGGAAATTTTAAACTCGACATTAAAATAACTTACCTAGTGTAGATATATATAGTAACGAAGTAATTTTATGTAGGTACTTACGCGATTTATATGTAGATATTCTCTGAAAATAGTCATCCATCATGTAGATTGAAGTAGTAATAATAAAAGCAACGATAGCATAAAAACCATGGTAATTGCACTGACGCAGGAAATACCCGGAATTAAAACTGAAGATATTATTAAAATAGCACAAAATACCCAACTAAGGTGCAACCGGAAATACGCTAAGATGAGAATGAGGAACAAAAGTAACTAGTTTTAAATGTAAATATCTATTTACACGATTCACTAACGTAAAACTGAACTAGAAGAGGAAAATATACCTAGAGCTGCTGGTCTACATAACAACTGTATGAAGAATAATATTTACTTACACAAGTAACTAATAACGCCTCGAAAATTCCAAATCACAATAAATATAAATAAGATAATACCTTTATGACGCTATCAGTTTGATTAATTGATACTTCAGTTGCATACTGTGTATATGATACTCGTATGCAAAGCAAAGATGGATGAGAATGAAAAGATACACTAAAGATGGGAGATAACAGTGAACTAGATTCCCCTATCTTATTTGCTGCAGTCACGCAACTGCCGACGTTAGCTATAATATAATGCAATGAATCTACGATAATATATTTCTTGCTACACAAGTCCATTCTTTTAGTTTTATATTTATTGATTTTTTTAACTTTATCAAAAAGATACTTTTTAAAATTTGATTTTATATTTATACTTATTTAAATTTACGTAGGTACTTATATGAAGGTAAAAGGATTGGATAGGGAAGATAAATAGGTAACTTTCATAATTTTTAAATGCTGATGACATCATGTTATTTCATTCGAAGTGTTGTCTTGTTAGCATGTGTTATGTATTATTTTATTTTTCATGACAAAATGCTTTACCATTCTATAAGGTTATAACCGTATGGTTAAGACTTAAGATACACAGTGTAAATAATGCAAGTGTCGTCAGGCGTTTATTTATAGAGTTGTAGTCAGAAGTGACACTCGTGTATCCACATCGGACGTGATTGATATTCCATACACATTTACGTGTTAAAACAACAGATTTTATAGATGAGATATAGCGCCATGTACTATTAAATACCGTTGCACTACGTAAGCTCGCGAGCTGTATAGTAAAGAGAATTAAAATATACAAAAGTTTATTTTCTTGTATGTTCTAATCTAAAACATTCCTATCATTTTTGTCAGAAGAAAGATTTAGTACTAATAACATGTTTTGATAGATGGTAAGGATTGATGTATCGATAACGAAAGTCAATCATTTCCAAAAAAAGTCATTCATCATTGAAAATGAACCTATGACTCATATGTTCATATGACAGAGGGTCGTTTGTTAGCCAAAATAAGGAATGCTAGTCTAGGCATTTTAGACAACTTTTTGAAACGACAATATTTTGTTTGTTATCATTTTACCATACATGACACACATTACTAACACGATTTAGGATGGCCCTGGCTTCTGTTAATGTTAAGCATAGTACATTATGATTATGAATACCTAAACATTTACAAGTCGGATCATAAAAATATACAACACAGTATCTAACCTACCTACCTATATAGGTATGTCGTTAGTAACATATGCGCGACTGCTGTATCAACAATCGACAAAATTATCTTGAGGACGTATTAATGCATATTGGATGTATGTATATGTAGGTAATCACTAATCAGTTATAGCTCAATTTGATAGTGCGTATCATTTGCGAAAAAATATATAGGAACTCTGTTAGTTATATGGCAATTCTGTTAAAGTAAAGACTAATGTAGTAAGTTATACATAGAAATAACACTAGACACTGAAGGCATGCAACAAATTGGAAAGGACAATAATGTATAAGATGAATATGGATTTTTTCTAATTATCAAGCGCCAAATCTTACTGAAAAGAAGCTCGGTTATCGCCAGTTTATGATTATCTAGCTGTCAATTAGCCTTGTACAAAAGTTGGAAAGCTGTCCGGGATAATTTAAAACAAAATAACGAATAGTAGATAGGCTATTCCAAGCACAGCAAAAAACGATTAGTACTACTATCAAATAAAACTATGTCAAGTGTGGGCAAGAACAGGCACCTTAAATAGGAAACCTGCAATAAGAATTTGTGCAGCAGGAAGACGTAATTTTGGATGGACTCGTTAGTCATTTGGACTGACCTGGTATTGTCGCTTAATTGATCTTTAATACAAACTATGGTGCATGGTGGGGTGAATATCAAAGAATTCGAAAATTAAACCATTATTCCACGAGCACAATGTGCAGTCTGAGCTACTGATTTTGATAAAAGACTTGAAGTGTACCTAGGAAGAAGTTTCGCTAAAACGAAAAATACGGTAAAATAAAATAAAAAATCAGAATAAATAATCAAATACTCATTTATTCATAATACTTTACACGTCAAATTAATATACAAAAAATTGTCATACATATGTGTACTTCAAAATTCAAAATACATTGGAATATTAAATAATTCAAATTGGTTTATTAATTGTCTTTTTTTTAAAGTAGGTATTAAGTCTGCCATTTGTTAAAAGTATATTTATACTTTGGAACAATAAAGTTTGATAAAATAAAATTAATTAATTAAGTTAATTTAATGTCCATGAATTCCTCGACTGTATAGAATGCCTCTTCTGTAAGCCACCGCTTTAATCGGGTTTTGTAGGATGCTAGGCTGGGTGCGAGGGTGATTTCTTTAGGCAGTCTGTTGTAGACCGCTGGGCCCATCATGTGGGTCAGTTTGGCGGACTTTGCAAGTTTGCGCGGCAGAGTCACGAATCTATTTTTATGACGCGTGTTGTAGGAATGCACGTCACTCTGCCTTAGGTACTGTTCAATGTTAGTCCTGACAAAGACCGCTACTTGATAAATAATTATAGACGGTAGTGTCAGGATTGCGAATTCCTTAAAAAGGGGCCTTGCAGATGTCCTTTGTGATGTTTCGTACGCTAAAGTTCTTAGTGCACGCTTCTGAAACCGAAATGCCCTCTCCCACTCGGCCGCCCGGCCCCACAGCTCGGCTCCGTACTGGAGTATCGAGTGTACTGTGGCGAAGTAGCAAGCGCGGGCCGCCTCTTTAGAGACAACTCGGGCCACCCGTCGAAGTGCGAAACAAGCATTGCCGAGTTTGGTACAAATATTATCGATGTGGTTCGCCCATGTGAGCCCCTTATCGATCGAGAACCCAAGCAGGGCGGTTTCGGCCACACCTTCTATAACAGTTCCATTCACAACAACTACCAACGGTCTTGTAACACGTCCGGATAAGTTGAAGTGAATGAAGTGGGTCTTACTTGAGTTTAGGGCGAGGCCATTTATGCTAAACCACTCTGCAAGTTTATTTGCGATGTCGTTTAATTTTACTTCGAGCTGGTCGACAGTAGGTGCAGTCACAATAGCAGCGACATCATCAGCATACATCAGGATGTCCGCTCCTGGTACCGAATCTGGTAGGTCATTTAGAAGGATGGAGAATAGTATGTTCGACTCTGAAGACCCCTGAGCCACCCCCATCGATGATGTAAGTGGGTCAGATTGATTCTTGCCGTCGTCCCCACCGTCCACTATCTGTTGTCTGCCTCTCATAAGGTTATTTAGTAAGGTGAGTGTTTTGCCATTGACCCCGTAATAGGTTAGCTTAGTGTCTACTACAGCATGGTCGGCTACGTCAAAGGCTTTGGACAGGTTGCAGCTAAAGACAGCTACCTGCAATTTGCGTTCTCGAGCATCGAGCACACGGGAAATAACTTCACGCGTTAGTGACGTCGTGGAGCGACCTTCCCTGTACGCATACTGGCGATCCGATAAGGCATTAATCGAGGTAAGATACGATACCAGTCTTGAGCTAAGTCCGTTTTCAAAGACCTTAGCAATTGCGGGAATAATAGATACCGGTCTATATCCGGTTGATATCTTCCCTTTTGCCCTTTCCCTTATATATTGGGCACACTTTACTCAATTTAAGGAGTTGGGGGTAAGTGCCTTCTTTCAGGCATTTGTTAAATAGTTCGGCTAGTACCGGAGCAAGGGGTACGATGGCCATCCTTAAGAATTCCATTGAGATTCCATATATGTCTTTTGACTTCTTATTTATTTATTTTTTATTTACAAAATTCATGTACACAAAATACAAAAATAGGAACGAACAAAGTAAGAACATTGAGTACATAGGTACTGCTTATTTCATAAGAAATCTCTTCCAGCAGACCCAGGATAGGAAAAGAGAAGAAAACAGGTAATAGTAGGCGTGTACAAAATAGACTCAAGTTAAATACAAATACATAAAATAGGTACTTATCTAAAAGTTAAAACATACACATACATATTATATAATACATAAACTAAAATATACTTAACTATAAATGTAAATAAATAAAATTATATATAAGTATAGAATAAATATACTATATACCATTCATTACGTTAAGGAAAGATAATACTCTTTTACTCGCTTCCTAAAAACAGAAAATGATTTGGAGTCTCGTATAGTATGTGGTAGTGAGTTCCATAATTTCACCGCTTGTACAGAGAAGGAATGGGAATAGCACGCAGAAGTATAGTCAGGGATTCTAAGTACGGTTCTAAGGTGGGACCTACAGAGCACATTAGACGGACGGGCAAAAGAAAACCGATCACGTAGATATGTAGGATAAGTAGGGTTGTACAAAATTTTGAAAAGGAGACATAGGATTCTATGGTTTCTACGCAAACGAATAGGGAGCCAGTCAAGTTGTTTGCGGTATTCAGACACATGATCAAACTTTTTTAATCCAAATATGAACCTTAAGCATAAATTTTGCAATCGTTCTAGCTTGTTCAGTAGCTCCTGTGTAGCATCTAAATAGCAGGAATCTGCATAATCAAGGAGTGGCAGTATGAGGGACTGGCATAAAGATACTTTGGTTTCAAAGGGCAAAAAATATTGAAGTGTTCTGAGACTATGAAAGGAAAAATATACTTTGCGACTAACTTCAGTTATATGCGCAGTCCAACTCAGCGTCGGTTCAATTAAAACACCTAAATTTTTGGCAGTCTCAGAGAATGCAATAATGGTACCATCCAGAATCAGAGGAGGAACAGTGCTATGGTCAATGGAATTTCGTGCATACCGACTCCCAAGGAGCATGGCTTGCGATTTTTTTGGATTTACTAATAAACCAAATGATTTAGCCCACCCAGTTAGTTTTTGCAGATCACAATTAATTGCATCAATGGCTGTATCGATGTCAACAGGTAGACAGTGTCTGTAGAGCTGCAAATCGTCTGCGTAGAGATGGAAGCTAGAAGAGAGAACTTGGGTAACAGTATTAATGAAAACAGAAAATAAAAGGGGAGACAGAACACCGCCTTGTGGCACACCCGCACTGAGCTCACGCCAATCGGAGGAAGTCTCTTCGACGCGAACACACTGCGAGCGACCGTGAAGATACGAATCAAACCAACATAAAGTAGAAGGAGAAACATTTATAGATCGAAGAATGCCAAGAAGAATGTCAAAATCAACTGAGTTAAAAGCACTGCTGAAATCAAGAAGGACCAATAAAGTAAGACATTTTTTATCAATCGCCCAGCGGATGTCATCCGTAACCTTGAGTAAGGCAGACACAGTGCTGTGACCCTCTCGAAAGCCCGATTGAAATTGAGTGATGATATTATTTTCGAAAAGAAAGGTGGAAAATTGACTATGAACAATTAGCTCAAGCACTTTTGATAAGAAAGGTAAAATAGAAATGGGTCTAAGTTCTGAAACGAGGGAGGGAGAAGAAACTTTAGGTAAGGGAATAACATGAGCCAATTTCCAAGCCGTAGGAAAAGTGCCCGAAGTTAGAGAAAAGTTGAAAATGTGAGTAAACACAGGGAGAATAACCGGAAGAAGAAGAGTGATCATTTTAGAGGAAATTAAATCGTTACCAGCAGCATTGGACGAAATATGTAGAATCCATTTCTTAACATCATCCTCGGAAATAGTTGTTAGTTGAAATGGAGTATAAGAAGGGGCTGGTAAATTTAAAAGTTTAGTTAAAGTCTCGGCTTTAATATCTGGTGGAATAGTGACCGGAGGAGCAGAAAAATGGCGGTTGATTTCGGATGGATCTATATTGGTGTGATTTAGAGAAGGAGATTTACCGATACCGACAGACTTCAGGAACCTCCAGACCTCAGCTGGACTACGACAGGTGAGAGAATCGTGGAAGTAGCGTCTCTTAGCATCTCTACACATACGATTGCAGCGATTACGTAGCACTTTGAAAAGAGTTAGATTCCGTTCGGTGGGACTGCGCTTGTATCTACGCTTAGCCCTATCCCTTCGTGCCATAGCTTCCTTAATATCTGACGATAACCAGGGTGCGGGATTGCGTTTTGTTTTAATACGTTTTAAAGGGGCATGTTTGTTAAAGATGTCGATAACGCAACTGTTAAAATGCTCAACTTTGGCATCAATATTATTAGCATCGTAGACTGGTGACCAGTTAATTTCACAGGCATCCGAAAGGAATGCCTCCATGTCCATATTTTTAAAATTACGACGGAAAATATATTGAGGTTCTCGCTTAGGAGGTCGAATAGAATATGAGAGATAAATTAGATCATGGTGCGAAAAAGGAGCGGCAAGTTGACCATGAGTGGCAACATGATCACAGGAAGAGACAATCATTAAATCAAGAAGAGATGGAATGCAGTTAGGTACATGATGCGTTGCAGAGAGAGGTAGGATATGAAGATTATAAGAAGAAAAGAGATTTTGAATCTTATGAGTGCGCTCATCATCCTTAATTAGGCATGTATTAAAATCGCCCATCAGAATAACATGCTCGTATATAGGACAGAAGTCGCTAAGAAGCAAGTCCAAAGAATTAAAATAATCCACGTGGAGATCAGGACTATAATAGACTGCTAGTAATAATTTAGTGTGGTGGATTACAACTTCAACAAAAAGGTGTTCTGCAAACGCTGAGTATTTCGCAGGGGAGGCATTAACTACTTTATATGGAATTGTATCACGTATGTACATAGCAACACCGCCACAACGCGCACCAACTCTATCGTTGCGTATAAGAATAAAGCCTGGTATTACAAAATGAGAAGATGGAAGGGAAGGTTTTAGAAAGGACTCGGAAATCAATAAAGCATCGAGATGAGCACAATCAATAGATGCCAATAAATCAGAGTAGTGGAAAGGGACACTTTGCGCATTAATATGTGCAATATTGAAGTTATGCGGGAACTTAGAATATATAGATGAAAGTTGGTCATGGAGATTTAAATCACGAAAAGAAGAGGAGTCACTATCAGCACTACTAAAACTGCAAGAAGACGAGCAAGAGTAGAAACTATCATCAAATTCAAAGAAGACTTCATCACTCATAATGAATAGCAATAAAATAACATATACGTAATATAATAAAATATAAATACAAGTATATATATATATAAAAATATATATAATATGGTAATTACCTAATAAATAATTTAAAGTTTTGATTAAATTTACAGTAAGCTTGCCAAACTCACCGAAAAACTCACTCACTGGTATGAATTGATAGAAGAGATTTCTTTAACATCATACTTAAAAGCCCATAGATTAAAATATATTTTTTAAGTCTATGCAAGAGCCTATATGCAAAAAAAGGGGAAAATAAAATATTACAACAGATTTTTACAACACAAAAATGTACGAAATAATGGAACGCAATCAAAATACATTTTGGCTGCATGTACAAGATTACTTACACAAAGAAAAGATAAAATGACAGTTGACGTTTATGACACATGACATTTGTTTGACTTTGACAGCTAGTAGAAATCGAAATCAATGAGGTATCAAATTATAAAATTTGTAAACAAACTTTATTTTCTACCTGCTGCCTAGAATGTGTCGTAATGTGCCTATACCGACAATAGAAATAAGATATGTATAACCCGGTAAAATCAAGTGGTAGCTCACGCGCGACGATTGGATTTGCCCATGGCCGTAAGGCCGGAGGCTTTGCCCACAGTCGTTCCTGCGGATGCGGGGGCTTTGCCGGAGGCCTTAGACGTAGACGCTGCAACATTTCTGCTTGCAGCAGCGGAGCCTTTTTCTTCAGCGGCCAATGGGTGTGCCCTAATTAGCGCCTGCACATCGGAAAACGATTCCATCTTGCGCCGGGTCTTATCGGGGAGCATCACGACAATCTTGCCCTCCACAGACCAGCAGTTCTTAACGCCAAAATGTAGACGTGCAGCCATAAAAGCGCTATGTCGAGTCTTAGTAAGGAACTCTGAGATTGTAATACCGCTACCCTTTAAGGAAGTTTTATTATCCCATACTAAGTGTCGGTGATCCATATTAGTGAACCGAACGAGAATAGGGCGGGTCTTTGTGCCCTTAGAGTAGCCCAATCTGTGGCAGACAACAATGTGTTCTTGTGAGACATCGGTCAACTTCAATCGGTCGGTTAACACCTCGAGAACAGCATCTTGCACATTTTCATTAGACATCTCAGGGACTCCATGCAGTAAGAGAACCTTTCTCCTCATAGCAGTCTCATGTCGATCTTGTCCAAGTGATAATAAATTTATTTGGGATTTCATTAAGGACATAGCTTGCCAAACAAAAGTTTTGAAGTCGTTGTACTCACGGGAGAGTGATGAAAGATCAGAGTGTCCAGTCTTAGTGCCCTCAGATACCTTCTGCAGCTTTTCTTCATATTCTTGCATTCGAGTGTTGAAGACCTTTTGTAGCTCATCAAGATTATTGGCAAGGCTTGAGTCCATTGTACAGTGATGTGTGTACCGTGATAATAGTGACAGGAATCTTGATAGGAGAACTTGCTAGTGAGCCTAGGTGAGTCCGGCAGGCAAAGCAATTACTTGCTTACCAGTATTGTTATATAATACTAATTAATTAAATAAAATAAATACAGAGCTATAACTTTCGCGTGTTTATGTTGCGCCTACCCACAAATAAATTTTGTGGGTAGGCGCAACTTAGGTGGTATTAGTGTCGTAACTATGCGGAAGACTTCGTCAGCAGTGAAAGGTTGGAATCTCAATGAGCGATCGGCGGGCTCGCTACTTCTTTGCAATGTACTGCGGACTTTAGAGATATCAGCCTTAGGTGCGTTGCATGCAGTTGCAGCATTAAGAAACTGGGAGTTCATCGCATTTACCACCTCTTTGGGAGTGTAAAACTTTTTGCCATTTTCATCGGTTGTGAAGTTCACTTTGTTCATGCAGCATTTGCCTCTTTTATATATACCTTAATTATGAAAGATTCTTAATTTTAACGGAATTGATTGAATAATTCATTTAGTAAAAGGAAACTAGGTATTTATACATAACAGGATAATGATTTATATGTAGGTATAGGTGATTTTATTAATCGTTATCGCTTACTGACTCCAGATAAATTAAGTGCATAATATTTATACAATGTCCTTTTTAATTAAGTACAAATATTTTAAGGGGTGTTTTAGTCCATCATTTTGAACAACTTTTCCTGATAAATGTAATGGAAATAGGAAAAAATATATTTTTAAAAGTAACGATATCACGTGACTACTTCGATTTGTATTTTTTGTATTTCGATATACATTTATTGGGAAAAGTTGTTCAAAATGATGGACTGAATTACCCCTTAAAATATTTGTACTTACTTAATTTAAATGGGCATTGTATACAAAAAAAATCTAGTCTAGTATGTATGCACGAACATGGTAAAACAGCCCCAAGATGCATGTTATCACGGTTGCATATTACTGTAACCATCTTAAAAACAGCAAACCTGCTACGCACTGAATTCGTTTTAATACTTGTATGTGTGGTACAACATCTTTAGTGTTTCTTGAGAAACATTGTACTGCAGTCGAAAATTAAACACATGGTTTAGCGCCAGTCCAAAGTAACTTACAATTTAATGTAAAAGCTGTAATTTTATTAACGTAGATACACAATAATGTGTTGTTATTATTTTCATGAAAGACCAATGCTTTGGTAAGTTTCATTAGTTAAACCCAGTCAAAATGATAGATGTAATCCATTTTTTACACGTTTAGTGTTTTTACATACTTCTTTAGGAAAGTAATCGTCATACGTAATAGTATTTTATGCAATAGTTGTATAAGAAGGTTCATAAAATGCGAGTGGCGCAAGTTACGATGCGAGCCTTGGCGAGCATCGTAAGGAGACGCCATCGAGCATTTTTTGACATACTTATACAATGTTGCATACAATACTTTTTCTACGACTACATTTACTAAAATAAATACAAAAATAAACAAAGAAAACAGAGAAAAACTACCATATGTTTGGTAGATACTAGGTATCTATGGAAGACTTAATTTTTTTTTATTGTTGTCTTCCTAGTGACCAAAAGAGCCATTTTTGAAACATGAAGTCACTTAAACGAATGTTTTTCATACAAAAAACCGTTTGTTCTGTGACTTGACGATTGAAAAATGACACCATATGTTAAAATAACGTTTTTATTATGTTGGCAGTATGGTAAATCTAAAGAAAAAAAGTTATAGATCTATGGCTAGGAGTATCGTTTTGGCGAAACAACGACACAACGAAGTCTATAGTCTATTCCTAATATAATAGCACATCTATTATATTAGGAATAGACTATAGACTTTTCTGAAATCACATAATAGATGTTTTTATATTAGTGTTCGGGACCATTTAAAAGACAGATAACAGTACAGGAGTAGAAAAATAATTTTAATTACGAGGTTTAGGTCAGGTCAAAATCAAGCAAAAACCGATTGAGTACATATATTTCCATAAATATCTACTTACTGGTTGACATTAGTTAATAGAGAATATCGTAAATATTAATATAAAAAATGTGCCCGTGTGTTTGTTTGTCCGTCCCACACCTCGAAATAATATAAGTACCCAAGATTAATTATTCAAAATCGCAAGCAGACAAAAGGTACTTTTTAAAATTGTAAATTATTTGTAAAAACTTTATTGTACACATATAAATTCAAAAATACAATTAAAGAAGAAAAAAAGCACTGCTCTAAGGCGTACTTATCTCAGATAGGGATCCGTTCCAGTCAACATTGGATTGAAAGAAATAGGTTTTATACGTCATATGATGTGCCACTTAGAATTTTTTGTCAACTGCATGAAATCCGCTGCTGGACATATGCTAAATCCACGATGGTGTAAGTGGATTTCATAGAGTTGAGATGAGGATGTTAATAATATTTACAAGATTATTTTGTTATAGGATGCAGAAGTACCTAGTTTACCTGTATCTAGGTAGTAGTTAAAGATTCTAAATCTTAACTACTTAATTTTACTCAACTGCTGATGTAGATCTTGCTAGAGTTTCTCCTACATAGGTATAGGAATGGAATGGGACTAAGGTTATCAAAATTTTGCTACTCATACTGAGTCATTTATCATCCATCTGTATGACTCATACAGTTGGAGGATGGAGGACTACGAGTATATCAAAACATACTAATGTTTGGATGATTTATTTCGCCAACATACGGACCCTAGCCTACTAATAAATATTAACAATTTCAATAAAATTTGAAATGCATACACTTCAACAATTACACTGCTAACCTTCCTGATCTCCGGACTATTTGCATTAGCCACATACATATATGACACGCACGCGTAACGCGATATGACAGGGTCGTCGAAGTAGATGATGAACTCGCTGGTGCAGGATCAGGAGTCAAGAACTCCGAGTTGCACAACATACCAATGCTAATCAGTTAACTCGTACGAATATAAACGTCTGGAACGTACATAAAATATGCACATACACTAAAAGCTTTAGTTGTGAAACAATTGGCTGGTATTTACAGACCAAGACAAAGCCTCATATTTAATGAAACAGTTACTTATTTCTAAGTTGATAGGTTTGCGGCGTCAAGTATTTTATTGAGTTTGAGTTTGCCCGCCATAATATGCCTGGAATGATAAAAAATAAGGAAAATAAAATTTCATCACAAATAATAACAATCTCACTTAATTTTAATATCCCTTGTATTCTACCCCCTAATAATTGTATTCTTGGAGCATAAACTATTGGGATTGACGAAACTAAATATCACCATCTCGTCAAGTAACTATACATATATTTATTTAATTTATTTAATCTTTATTGACCATAATTCTCTACCAGTCAGCCTTTAGTAAAACAGAAATAAATTAAGCATGTAAATAACTACACACACTATAAACAAGTCTACACACATACCTATACATTGATACATATACTCGTACACATACATACATAAATATAAACATATATCATTAATTTCATAGTATAAAATAAAACAAATTTAAGATAATGAATAGTTCTGATGCAACAAATTAGCGAAAAGGTGAGCGTGGACTTTTAAGATACTTTTGATGTCTTTGGGGAAGGCATTCCAAAGTCGCGTAACTTGAATAGTAAAAAAATAAGACCTAAAACTAGAATGAAATACTTAAAAACCAAGACAAAGAGTAAAACTGGAGCCGGATTTTTTTTCAAATAAGGGATATACTTTTACTTACAAATAAATTACTACATATATTACCTGTAATAGTCTTAGGGAAATAAATAAAGAAATATAAATAAACAAAGAGCATGTTGATCGCCCACATAATAACGATGTATTATTAAAATACAATATGCACTTAGTTCCAACACTTATTGTGTTAATTTTGTACTAATTATACTGCACCAGAACAAAGTGCACTTGTGGCAAGAAGAGTGACTTCACAAAAGATAAAGATGAGTCATGTGTCGATCGAAATAATGTATGTAAAACATACCTATTTGAATAAAAATCAAAAGTCTGAAATTCGACACGATGCCCTTTTAAAAATTAAAAGAAAAGTGGATAAAATCTTTAGCTGTCAAAATGAGAATCAGCGTCTTAGATCCGAGAAGCCTTGATGCAATAGCTAAGAGAAACCACATATCTCTACCCGACTATGGCAAAGCCAAAAGGAGGGTTAGGTGTTTTGCCGCTGTGCTTGTATGTACTCGTATATTCATCTGTTCTCTCGTATCTTCTGTGATATCCATGGTACCTTAAGAAATGAGTTATCTTTAGAAGCGTCTTGACTGTACGCTGGTTAAAGGCTATGTGACGTCGCAATAAATTAAATAAGGCGCCCGCTATAAGCCAAAAAGTAAGCATTAAAAAAAAACTAATCATAGGACGTATGATATGAAATAAAAGGGCTGAAATGGCACATTTCAAAAATATACTATCACTAGCTGTTTTTTCCTGATGTGCTTCCATTTCCTGGATAAACGTACTTTTTAGCAAGAATTTAGTTTACAAAACTATGTATATCTTGTGTTAATTGTACTTTATTTACTTAATTCTGAATTTTTGTTGTATATACATATGTAGGTACATGCTCCATTTTTGTTATAAACATACTTATTTTCTTTCTTTCTTCTTTCTCCAAATAATGATTATATTTCTATTTCAAATACGAATTTTTTAATTTTAACTATGCATGCGAGTCACGAAGAAAAGCTAGTATTCAATAACGCGGTCACTATGTAGGTCACTCATGTTGGTGTTAGATTAGAGCCTCTGCCTGTTTGTTAGCACGACCTACGAAGGTCGAAGCCTGAAGGTGGATGGTTCAATATAAAAAAATAAAGTTTGAACATGTTATCGATTTAAGATTACGGTGGTACTAACTAATACAAGGTTTCTTATTACCTGTAATTAGACGAGAAGTTTAATAGGTACTCTTGCAACTTCAATAATATTTCAAAGTCTCGAGTATTCTACTCCTAAATTATTTCAAAGTCTCGAGTATTCTGCTCCTGAATAACGTAAATAATTAGGTTCAAGATCAGGTCATTACAATCTGATTTATATCCTGTTTAGTTTATTGTTTACATCTCCGACCTTAGCTTCTGAAGTCACCGACGAACATAGCTTCGTTTACGTACGTCATATAAGAGCCAGTATACTAAATGTCTACTAAATATTCCTAGCGTTGGGTTGGGTGTGTCTAAAATTTCATGCGTTTCACCTTCATCTACATACTCGTAGTTATTATTATGCATGCACACCCATGATTGTTTGTTAAAGAAATAATGTTGTAGTTATTAGGTTAACATTAAAAATCTTTTTCTTTTCCCACTTTATATTTATATCCTTTAAATTGTATTAAACAACACTTCCGCTCAAACTTTGAAATTATGCGGAATCATTTCTGCCTTGATAAAATGAATTAATTTACGTACCCACTTATGTTCTTTTTGTAAATTAAAATAATAATATTAAAATGAAGTACAAGAAGAGCATAATAAATAAACTAGATATTTGGTAAACAAAGTTTATTTTTTTTCTACTAATAACGGTTTTCTTCTCTTTTCCTCTCCTGGGTCTGCTGGAAGAGATTTCTTATGCAATAAGCAATTACCTACCTATGTACTCAATGTGCTTACTTTGTTTGTTCCAGTATTTGTATTTTAAGTACATATTTTTTGTTACCTAGTAAATAAATAAAGACTTCAAAGTAATTTCACTAACAAATTGAAAATGCAGTTCATTGATCTTTGACCTAAATGAGCTTCTTTGAACACACGAATGCGAAATCGAGTGCAAATCACTCTACGCTAATTTTAAATGAAGTTTTATGAGTAACGTGAAAATTAGGACCTATGAAAAATACTTTTCAGGATTATTAAAACAATAAAATCATCGATCTACTGGTAGTAATTTCAGATACCGACTGCGTTACAAATTTTGCAATAAATAAGAAATATATTAAATGTTTATGGTATTTAGCGGTAGAGCTCGTTGAGTATACTCGTAGAGTTAGAATGGACTTAAGTACAAAAGTGTATATAGACAGTTATAAAATTATTTTGATTTATACGTTAGTTATGTAGGTATTAATAGTTAAATACATAACTACTGGATAACTTGAATATTACCCGAAGAAGAACCGATAAAATTTTAGAATAAACATAAAACATTCTATTATTTTCCTATACACAATATAAGACAACATAGCTTTCTATTCTAATCAGTATAAATAAAAAGATAAAGCGAAATTTATAAAAGCACATTTTTATACGATCGTATACAGTGCTACGATCTACGGGTATATTCCTATTAAGTAGGTACTGTACGTACTGATATATTTTCCCTTGCGCAAATGTTGATTTGAATCAAATTTTTCGATGAACTAATTCAATATTTTCAAAATATCAGGCATCGAACAGAGATGGCCGCAGTCGGTGGGCGTTCGTTGGCCGCCCGTTGTCCGTCATGGAACAATTGCGGCCGCTCAAGTGGAATCAAGTGCACTAAACTTCTATTACTTTTGTCAGTATTGCGCCTACAGACATCCGACAGTCGTGAGAGCCTATAGTATCCTCCAGATCATTGTCGCTTCATTCATTCGGCTTTATCGGATAGTGCAATAACGTTATTGAGTTGCAATGCAGTGGTTATCTTACGAACCAACATCGTCAAAGAGAAAATCATTTTTACCCGACTACGGCAAAGCAAAAGGAGGGTTATTACCCGACTACGGCAAAGCAAAAGGAGGGTTATGATTTTGACAGGCTATGTATGTATGTATGTATGTATGTTCATCTGTTCCCTCGTAACTTCTAAACTACTTATCAGAATTCGACAAATGACATATCATTAGAAGCGTCTTAATTGTCCGCTGGTTATAGGCTATATGGGGTTTCACAAAATCTAATGTGGCGCCCTCTAGCGGACAAAACATACAGAGTAAAAAAATAAAGTTAAGATAAATATGCCGTGTTTGGTATCATTTGAAAGCGCTTTACTTGTACATTTTGAATACATGTATATTACTAGCATTTGCTTGTGACTTTACCTGTATTCATGGGCTGATTGCACATAATTCACATCTTTTCGTTCATAGCTTCTTTACTACTTATTTAGTTCATTAATTTAACTTTTGTTAATATTATGCGCCACAAATACACTTTAACACCAAAATAGTACAAATAATAAAAAGTAAAAAAACTAAAACCCAACTATGACAAAAAACGACGCTGAAACATACATAGCCTGTCAAAATCATAACCCTCCTTTTGCTTTGCCGTAGTCGGGTAAACAGTATAAAATAAGATTTTCAGAATACTGAACTGAACAAAGTTGCTAATGTAGTTGCAATATTCACTATGTAGAGATAAATTTTCATGTTTGGAAAGGCGTAGTCACACGTTGTCAAAGTGCTACGGTAGGTAGGTATATGTAACGTGCGACTACGCCTTTCCAAACATGAAAATTTATCTCTACATAGTGAATATTGCAACTACATTAGCAACTTTGTTCAGTTCAGTATTCTGAAAATCTTGTTTTATACTTTTTCAGCGTCGTTTTTTGTCGTAGTTGGGTTTTAGTTTTTTTACTTTTTATTATCTGAAAAAGAGTTTTTACGTCAATGGCATTTGTAAGGTGAAAGGAAACTAAACTAGTTATATATGATTCTCATATTCAAGAGCCTGGCTATTGTCAAGTACTTAAGGCCATTCCCATTTCACACATATTATGCCAGGTTGCTTCACGACGTGTCTCTTCGTATGGTGATGGCACATCGTATGATTAAAAATTAAATAAAATAAGGAAAACCTAAATATTTAGGTTTATAGAGTTTTCTCGACAACTAGACGAGTAGATAGTTAAAAAAGAAATTACTTGCTAACCAAATCCTATTTTCAGGAGTTTCCGGTCGTTCATGAAGAAGGGTAAAAGACAACAACCGCAAGAAAAAGAAAAGTCAAATAACCAAGTCAATGGAGACCACTTGGTGGAGTACCGGCACGCATTGCAATGTAAGTTTTATGCAGATATTTACATCTAATGTAATTAGGGTATGTATACAAAAAGGTTTGAATACGTACGAGATAGTTACGTTAATTAATTTCATTTAAACTTTATTTACCAAAACAACATGGTACGAAAGGCTGACTTAATACTAATAGCTTTCTCTACCAGTCATCCTTTGGGAGAAATAGAGAAAAAACTCGTATCTTGTGATAATAATATAAAAAATAGGAAGCCAGAAGTTTCCTACCCTACCAGAAATCAAGATGAAATTAAGTAATACATTTGTAATACTAAAACAGTAAACGGAAAACAGTGCTCATGTTAGAAGTAATGGATGAAGCATATCAGGAAATAGGCCTAAGAATAAACATCACCAAAACAAAACTTATGCACGTAACCAGGTATACCTTCAACATCGCCGATTTTACTTAGCAAAATGGAACAAGTAGATAAATTTAGATATTGAGGTAGCATCATTATTAAGGATTCAAGATGTAGAGCAAATACATTCGCAAGAATATCGATGGCAAAGACATACAACGACATACAGTACTTATTTAATTTAAAACTATCACACAAATTAAAGAAACGCCTCATAAAAACATATGTTTGGAGTATTTCTCTTTACGGATGTGAGGCATGGACTATGAATAAGAAAGATGAAAAACGTCTGGAGGCTTTTAAAATTTCCATACGTCTTCAGCTGGTGCTGAAGCTGGAAAGATAGGTTGGAAGGAGGAAATAATTGGCCAAGTGCGTGTCGGCTCACGCTCTGTGTAGGGTTCCGTAGTTACGAATAGCAACTTTGAGTTCATGCCACCGAAAATGTCTCAAAAATAATATTCTATTGAATTTGTACGAAATTTTCCTTTTCCGAGTACATGTAATAAGTTGATCGCCAGTATGTTTTTAATTTGTAAACCCTACTTAGCTCTGATAGTTTTCCTTTAAAGTTCGTTATATATACTATTACTGTGTTTTTTTTCACGTGTTCATATATATATGTTTAGCAGTTAGAAGGTGGGGACATTGACTCTAACAAAAATGTTTACTAACCAAATATTTCAAAAACGGATCCCTACATCGAAAAACGGTGTTCTCAAACTCATAATATTTTTGAAAGACCTATTCAGCAATACCCCACCTGATTGGATAGTTGAGAAAAAAAAATTGACTTTTCAATTTACTTGTATGGGAGCTACCAAAAAAAACTGACAAAATAAAAAACTTTTTTTTTCAGTATTTTATTTTATCTGTTTTTTCGCATAATTAATATACATACTCTTGCCAAATCACAGCTTTCTAGTACTTATAGTCGCTGAGTAAAACCGCGGACGGACAGACAGACAGACAGACGTGGCGAAACTATAAGGGTTCCTTGTTTACTACAGAACCCTAAAAACGAATACAGAAGTTCTAGGATGTATCAAGGAGAAAATAACATTGATGAAGACAATCGAGGAAAAATGTCCTTACACGACACGATAATTTCATCAAAAATATCATGGAAGGAAAGATAGAGGCAAAGAGAGGAAAAGAAAGACCAAGAAATCGTGTCGTATAAGGAAGTTAAGCATTTAGCTAAAGATCGGGAGGCATGGAAAATACGACACCGACAAGAACATAGTTCTTATAGATAAAGTAGCACAATGAACCGAGACATCCAAGTGAACAAAATTGATTACTTTTTCTTTTTTTTTTTTATTTTTAATAGGAAGACCAGCACATTCATTGAATTAGGTAACAACTTAGATATTAAGAAGACAATTACAGGTCCTCGCATATAGATACTGTATAAGTTAACAATAAAATTGAACAAAGGATAGACACACGCTACTTTAACCAATAAACGATGAAACTAGCCCATTTAGGAGCCTTATAAAATTATAAAAATAAATAAACAAATATACTTAATACATAAAATCAGCATTACGCTACTGAAGCAAATGTTCATAAAGTAACCGCTTAGGTGTCGCTATGCTTGTAGTAAATAAGTCTATGTCAACTGTTCGAGATATATTATTAAAGCTAATGCCCACGCGCAAGACAAACGAGTTTTTTCGATAGTTAGTACAAACTACTGGAACAAATATAAGGGGATTGAATCTTAGTGGTCTGGATGGGCAATTTAAATGCAATTTTGCCAAAAGTTCAGGAGAGTCAACTATACCAGAAGCTATCTTAAGTAAGTAGACTAAATCCGCGACATCTCGACGAACCTTCAATGGGACCAGGTGATGCCTTTTACATAGATCTAAATAGTTTGCGGAACTATAATCAAGTTTTAGACGAAAGCAAAGGTATTTGACAAACTTCCTTTGAATGTTTTCGATGCGATCTATGTAATCCTTGTACATGGGATTCCAAGCTTGAGAGGCATACTCAAGGTGAGTACGTACATAAGTACAATATAATATTTTTATTGTTTTTAGATCTTTAAATGATGCCGCACATCTTAGAACAAAACCTAGTGCTTTGTTGGCTTTCGAGACTATTTTGTCAACATGTGTATCAAATATTAATTTAGTGTCGTGATAAATTACTTTGTTTACTAAATTATGAATTTCATCACGCCAGCCATACATATTTTCCGCTTGGTCTAATGGTTGACCGGGAGAGAATGCCATATGGCATTAGGTCCGCCTCTTGTACATTTTTTTTTATTGTGCAATAAAGTTTAAAATAAATAAATAAATATATTCCCAAATCACGCACTGTTGTGGAACGCTGAAGCGGTTGTTGCTTGAGCATGTAACTTGTGGGTATAATGTTCAGTTTTCTTGTGTAGGTAACTACACAACATTTCAATGGATTGAGATCAAGGCCACTGAAAGAACAATACTGCTCAAGCCGAGAAATATCAGCCTGAAGTGCAGATGCATCAGTTTGAGATGATATAGCAGAGAATATCTTCATATCATCCGCAAAGCAAAGCAGCTGAGATGAATGGAGACAATTTTGAATATCATTAACCATGATGTTGAAGAGAAGGGGTCCGAGCAGCGAACCCTGGGGAACACCACTGGGGATGTCAACCCAACTAGAAATATAATTTTGACTACTACTGCTTGGGACCTATGGTCTATATAGGAAGAAAACCACCTAAGGAGGTCTCCAGTGACTCCCATGGATGCCAGCCTCTTTAAAAGTATATTATGATCTATACGATCAAAACATTTGGAGTAGTCGGTGTATATAACATCGACTTGCTTGCTAGCCTCCATAGCTTGTGAGAGATAGTCGTTAAAGAGCACCAAATAAGAGACGGTAGACCTTCCACTAAGAAAGCCATGTTGGAAGGAACCAAAGGAATTTTTCAGAGCTGGGTATAGTTGATTATATATAATACGTTCAAAAACCTTAGCTATTATACACAGCTTTGAAATGGGTCTATAATTCATAACATCAGTTTTTGGTCCCTTTTTATGTACCGGGGTTATAAACGCCGACTTCCATATATCTGGGACAACTCCAACTTTTAACGACTTTCTAAATAATAAGGTGATGGGGATCGAAATCGATGCAGCAGTGGCAATAAGAAAGTGGGCTGGCAAGTTGTCAGGTCCGGCTGATTTAGACGTGTCAAGCTCTGGGGTATACAGTTAAAAACATCACAAAATAAAACATGTTAATTTTCGCATAAAGCAGATTTGGAATCATCGACGTCATGTAAATTTCCAAGCAGTCAGTAATATTCAATTTTATACTTTTTAGATGAGGTCAAGTGAAAATATGACAAATATATAGGAATCAGTGCCTTCAAACGCATCCAATTTGTGTAAAAAGATTTGAAATGTTATTTCCAGATTCGTCAGCATCACTGACGCCGTCGCAGTCGCGTAACACGGTGAGCTCGCCGGAGCGCGCCGACCGATATGTGTACGGTGGCTCTGTGACCCTCCTCCCGCGCTCCCGCTTCCAGGAGCGCCTGCGCAGCCCCAGCAATTACGAAGTCAACTCGTCTAGGTAACGAACTGGTCAAATATTTGTCACTTTTGTAGAAACTTCAGGGGCTCTAAGTCATACTCTTGTGGGCTAAGGGAGATTTTGTCAGCTTGCAGCTCTATTGGGTAATGTTTAAAATTCTTTATTAAAGTATTTTAAATTGTTATTAAATTTAACAAATAAACTTTTAGACTAAGAATTAGAAAAGTACATATATCTGTAAACTCTTCTAAATTTTGATATAGGTACAATTTAGAAAAAGTAAAAACAAACAACGGCAAACATCCATGCCACAAACATTTTCAAAACTTAAAAAATCACTTGTTTTCTAAAATTTTATAGCCATTCTGTACCTTATGTATCTACAGTAGAAGGATTACGATATGTTATCGGAATGATAAATCTTTCATTGCTTGAGTCAACACTCCAAGGCGATAAGAAGTGCAATAAGGTTAAACATGAGGATAAAGCCATTAGCGGGTCACCAGTAATTTTCTCAAAGTCACATTTAAATATTTATGATTATTTTGCTTGGTAATAATAAGACTAACTCTTTTTATCAAAGGTTCCGTTCATAAATTTGTGTATGCTATATTTATTATACCATTAATGCATACAATAAAATTAATATTTTAGTTGTAAATTTTGTGTATCCTATCTACCTATACCTTCTTGATATGTATAACTTTATGCAATACGTGATAAGTGCACGTAACATTTTCAATGACTGCATATACATAAGGTAACGGTTTAGGTACTATTACTTATGCATTCCGCTATTGTTAACGGTATTTTTATATGTATAAAGATTTTTCCGATATAGTATAGTATTATACATAAGGTTACACATTCGTACATTTATTCTTTACTATTTTTTCCTACATTTCCAGCGCTACGCCCCGTTTGGCTCGCAGTGAGGTATCAGGATCGCGACACAGCGTGGGAAGCACCAATCCGTTTGACGAAGATGAACCAGTGGCGCCCGTGCGCGCCCCCAGGCGAAAAAAGAAACGTGCAGCGCCTTTACCACCTCTTGCTAGCACGTCCGCCAAAGCTGTTGACGATTCGGTAGGATATTTTGTCTTTTCATTCTTTGATTTTCCTCACTTTACTCGACACAGTAGGTATACCTATACTTACTTGTATTTTATTTTATTATGCAGGAATATTAAAATTATTTTAAACAAAATTATTCTTTGAAATTTCAGGTCAATGCCGATACATCCATATTGGAATCCAGCAGTGTCAATGTAACACAACATACTAAACTTAATGATACCCAAACAACCGATCTTGACGATACACAAACGAGTAGTCTTAATGAATCACAAGTAAATAAACTCAATGATAAAAAACTTACCAATGCTGAGGATGAAATAGAAGATTTAAATTGCGACATTGAACTTAAAATCGTTGAAGATGAAGATGTACAAATTAGGCAAAATGAACACAAAACTGAAAGCAATGAAGATCCCGACAACGACGTTGTTGTAGCCATGCCATCGGATACTCGTAAAGAAGAGGATCGATCACCCAAAACAGAAGAAAAAACAAATGAAAATAATTTGTCTCAAAACCCAGCGAAAAGTTCTAGTTCAGAGGAGGATATTTTGAACCAGTTATCATTTTCAAAAGTAAACATTGCAAAATACAGAAGAAACTCTAGCGTTAATGATGACGACATACGTCTACGGCGAGGTAACTTAGAAGATTTTCATGCACTCTCAAATAAACGAAGCAAAAGTTTAACAAACACTGTGGATGGTTCCTATGTGGCTTATGACATAAATTTAAACGAAGAAAGGCCTATCAAGGACGCGAATGACAACGATGAACCGCGGAAAGTTGTTTGTAAGGTATATGAAGACCTAGCTAGAAAGCAAAGCATTGAGACAGTGTCGAGTACAGAAAATGAATTTATCGAAATTAATAGAGCCACTCGGGAACTCGAAAGAGAAATAAGTAAGCTGAACTCGGCTCTGACAGAAGATGATCTTTCCTTTACTGCGGAATCGCGAAGGTCAGTGTCCGATATGAAAAGAATATTTGACAAGAACAATGCTTCTTCACCAAATCCAATACCAAAGCCCAGGAGAAGTCATCACGGAGACATCAGTACTTTGGCAGTAAATGGTAACGTCCATACTTAATGATTGTAGGCGCTTAGAGCTGTGATAGCATACGAAAGATAAACATTTGGTTTATAGATTCGATCTCAAGATTAGCGAGTCATCCAAAAAGTGCCTTAGTCTCGTGATAACATTATGTTTCGCAATAAAAGAATATAATAGGCTATAACCAAAAATAGGGCCCCATACTTAGTTTCGAATGACGCTGAAGCGACGCACGTTGTGGCGAAAATATATCAGCGTGGTACACTGGGGCGAAAGCTTACTGAAACGAATTTCATCGAGTCGAATGAGATTGTAGCGAAAAACATTATGGCGAAAAAAATTTTGTAATTGTATAGTATTATCTGTTAGTTAAAAACTGTAAAGGCGAAATGAAATAAAAAAAGTTTAGTTAAAATCTAAGTTTTGTTTCTTGTTGATTAAAATAAATCTTTTACTTTTTGTGTTTCATTTCGCCTTTTGAGTTACACATATTTACATTCTCATTCGACTCGGTGAAACTCGTTTCAGTAAGATTTCGCCCCAGTGTTGCTGACGCTGAAATATTTTCGCCACAACGTGCGTCGCTTCAGCGTCATTCGACACTAAGTATGGGACCCCCAAAATATCATTAAATTCAATATGTTGTCCAAAATACTTATTACAGTCACATTAGAATGATAGTTATATTTGCCATAAAAGTGGTGAAGTAGTGAAGTTGAACAAGTCATCAATGTGATAACTGCATTATGCAATGCTTTATAGTGCAATACCATTTCCTATATTTTATAATTTAATGGTTATACAAAAAAATTGTTTAGACATAATCGTCTTTACGTTAAATGTGATAAATACTTACCAAAATTCTGTTGTGGGCGCTATAACAAATAACCAATAGTAATAAATGAGGCTTTATTTAGATTTATAATAAGTGATGAACAATTTTCGCTATAAGTGTGATTCAAACTTACGTCCCTCATGTTTGTACCATGAGTGCACTTCCAACTGACAACATTTCATTTTCTAAAAGGTATGAAAATTCGAGAATCATTTCGAGATTTGGCGATTCTGAACACGTAAAATATTTTTTCAGATTTTTTTGAGTTATATTTTTAGAGATAAATAAAAAAAACTCAAAAGTACAAGGATATAGGCATTTAACAGGTTAAGCCTTTGCTTGAACATCTAAAAAAGAAAAAATTATGTCAAGCTGTCAGCTGTCAATTGACGCGTGCGTCAATCTGACAACTGACATCACGAGTGAGAGAGAGAGATAATAGTAGTGTTGTTTATAGAACTATCAGTTCGATAGGAAGACCATCTAATATCGATAGTTCTTTCAGTAAAGTAGAATTAGGATTGGAAAAAATACACATGCATTAAAATGTTTACATAGTTTGGTGACGAAATGCTAATATTTCCTTTATATGATTGATATTTCAGGTTAAATAAAAAATATATTGACATCCAAGTCTTAAAAACTATAAAAAAAATGAAGAAAGGAAAAATGCTACCCTAAAATGGGGCGACTTTCAAAACACAAGGTGATACATATGATAGCTTTTTTTTTGGTTTTTTAATTAAATCTTCCAAATTTCTGAACGCATATTTTTTATTTATATTTTTGAAATAGCAATCCTAGAACGTCCGCCATCTTTTCACAACGCGTGTACGCCGGAGCCTTTGTTTTTATTTTCAGTCAAATTCACCTCAATTAACTTTAAAACGCTGTAACTTAAAAAGTAAAAAGTGAAACATTTTTTTCTTTGTATTCTTAATTCCTGTAAGGGGCGACTATGAGAATCCGTTAAAAAACGTGGGTTACCCAAAAACCCCATTTCAAGTATAGAGATGTAGGGCAATTTTTTTTTATCGAATATTACAAGCGTAATTTTTTATGCCATTTGTTTTCCACATACCAAGTCGCCAATATAATATTTTTATGCCAAAAATAGCTGAGATAGAAGCATTTGAATTTTTAAATTAATCAAATTAACCCTATTTTACGATACGTAAGTTTTTGTATCGATATCGATATCTTACTGCTACAAAACAAAACTCTATAGACGTCAGTAAAAGTTTTATTTTTTAATTATAATGTATGGCAAAGATGTAAACTCGTTACATCCTAACTCTTGTACTTACGCTCTTTTAGAATGGAGAGATTTTAAACAATTTAATTTTAGGAGAAACAATGAAAAGAAATGAAAAAGAAAAAATACGTATGTCCTTTTTTTTGAAGTTCTTTAAGGAAAAAATATAAAATATAAAATATGAATATAAAATTTTTGAAATGTTGTCAATTATGCTACCGTGGCTTCGGATTATCCCGGTGAATTTCTCCATCACATATTATCTATTCACGCATTTGAAGCATGTGTGTCTACTACCCACGAATTAATGAAAAAATGAATATATAGGGACAAGTTACACTGATTCAGCTAGCCCCAAAGTAAGTTGTATACTTATGTTATGTATGGGATACTAACTCAACGATACTATATTTTATAATAAATACCTATATAGATATACACCTAAAACCCATGACAATTTGAAAAAGGCCATTTTCCAACTTTCCCTGACCGGGGATCGAACTAGTAAAATGAATAAATAAACTTTTACACTGTTAATTAGTAGCGTAAAAAAAAATCCATTACTTAATATAAATCTACATATTTTTGCAAGAATTGTAATGCTATTTAAATCAATCTCTGGGGCTCTATTTATTGGCGTCCGAGGAGCATTATATACAAAAGACGTGGAAATTTTACGTCTTGCCCTGGCAAAGCTGGCTTCATTCGCTCGCTGACGGGGCGTAAAACACTACTTGCGCTCGAAGTCGTAATAGTACATTACGATAAAAGTGCGTTATGTGTATAACACGAGGCGGGATTTCAACCCGAGCCGAAGGCGGGGGCGTAATAGTGCCGTGTGTGTTTAACCAATACATACAATAAAAAAATTACAATTTGAAGCATATAAATGGCAAATAGTGCGGTTATAGAATATAACTCACTATTTACGTTTATAACACACGTTTGTTTTATGGGCTGCTCTATATATCTAAAACTGAGATAATTACGAGCAAGTGTGTTGAAAAATAAAATAACATATGGATGTAGTATTAAGTGGCTTTGGTTCCTGCAGTCCGAGGCTATGAGGGTTTTCCAAAGAAACTGACACTTGGCGAGAGCACTGAGTTGCCAGATGAGCAAGGTCCAATAAAATTGAAAGACCGGTTAAATTTTGTCCAATGACAACCAATGGTTTTATTCTAAAGGAATTTTGGAAAACCCTACATAGGGAATCAAAATCATTTTTGCCTTTATTTCTACAGTTCAAGATTTAAAAAAATATGTACGTAATATTTGCTACACAACTACGATAATGAAGCAGCGTTTCGTAAACGTAGGAAAAAAATCTTTTTTGTAATCTTCCCTACGTCCATGCAGCATAATTATAATAAAAATATGAGTACATGTGTTATGGGATTCTAATATATGTATATTGTATAAGCACTTTAGATATAAGCGATTGATTACGCAACTACTTAAGAGGTCTTAATACATACTGCCTTTCTTTTAATTGGGTAGAAAAATACGGACTCGGCTCCAAAATACTTTAAGATTATGTAAAAATTAAGATAGGTCAAATATCAGCAATAAGTGTTCGGACCTCTAAATACTGTGGTGTATTCAATTTACAATATTTATTAGTTCATTGCATCGTTTTTATATTGGGATTAAAGTTTATAGTATGTCAGGTCCACTGTCATTGTTATTTATTTAATAAATATTTTATCAACTATAGATAGGTAGCGTTTTCCTTCTTTCCCTTGCACACTCTTAGATCAATATTTAGATCTCATAACAAAACCAAAATAATTATTTATTAATAAATTCAAGTAATATGCCTATCTGTTTTAATCAGTGTTCATTGTAGGTATTCGAAATCATGTAAGGCAGTTCTTTCTGAATTTTCACAAACCCATGCAAATCCATGTAGATTCCTTATTATACTGTAAAATTACGAGCAACTTTATAGTAAACATATTTTTATTCAAGATTATATATAGACTAAACAGAAAATGTAAAAATATATCAACTGATACTACTTATCACAATAAATTACACTTACAAATTACTAATTCGCGCCTCCTTGTACTTGATGAATCTCGGTAGATTGGATACCACTGTGTTCACTAGTACTTTGTACTCCCTGGGAAGCCTTTTCTGTTGTCTTGCCTGGAAGAAGTGGTTCAAATATATTATTGCAATATTTTTGAAAAATAAAAACACGATTATTTTTGAGTGTAATTAGCAGACATTCTTAAAAAAGGAGAAATCCTGTAGTACTCGTAACCAGCGATCATGCATCAAGGGAATACGTGAATTTTCCGGAGTCTAGTGCTGCCCCCATTCGAAATAAATCATTCGAAAGGAAACGGAAATATCATTAAAAAAACTACTGATTACAGTTTAAAGTAAGAACGTGAAGCTTTTCTACGCACATTTGCGAAAAACGACCATAAGTAGAAAAGCGTCACATTCTCACTTCTTCTTCTTCTTCCTTTCGTGTCGATGGTACTACTATATTTTGTCACTCTAGTATTGGAATAAATCGACGTTCTCACTTTAATTGTAAACAGTAGTTCAATAAAAATTTGATGGGTTATCTAGGGTTTGGTCAAGACAAAATTTTAAATGATAACTCCGTTTCCTTACAAAACAATTATTTCAAATGGGGGCAACACTAGACCCCGGAAAATTCAGGTATCCCTGTTAGAGAGTGATGAATGAAGATGTAGCAAAGAGGTTTGTCAGGATCGTAGCAAGTGAAGGTCCATAGCAGTGGCGTAGCTACCTAGGGGCTAGGCGGGGCAGTGCCCCGGGGCCCTCAAGGGGGCCCTCGAACCCTTACTATAAAATCTCGATCGAACTGAACTTTTGAAAATTTCTCCCATTTTCAAAATTAATATGACAGGTTGCAACCCGACTTTAATCATGGCAACTCAGTTGAGAAAAATTCGAAAATTATACCTTCAGAATTCCCCTAAATTCTTTCTGAGGGTTGGCAGTGTTGTCAATTTTATCATCGATGTGCGTTTTCTTGACTCGAATTCACAATGAATTCGAGTCAAGATTTTTTTTCGAGAACTATTCAAAAATTAAAACTGTATCAGGATTAAGTAAGCTAATGTCAATAAACTTTTTAGTACTGGTCAATATAGTGGTTCAATTTTATTTGATTTTAGTACCACTCATATTAATGTCCGTTACGTCCATAAATCATGTCAAATCTATAGATTTCGGCTAATCACTGTATAACGCGAAATATCGTGAAAAAAATGCAGGTCACCTACAGTATTTGTTTGTTTGTTTGTATGTTTGTAATAACTTTATTGTACTATGAAAACACACAATTATATAAAATAACAACATAAAAAATAATTTGACAACGGCGCATACAGTAGGTGCATTAATTCAGGCCCGCGCGCGAGGAGATCGGTCTCCACGGTTAATTTGGTCTCCACGGTTAAATGTGGTAACACTAGCGACGATAAAATATTTGCCGGGGAGATTTAGCAGTGGGGCCCCATTTTTTGATTTGCGCCAGGGCCCTTGTTACCTAACTACGCCACTGATCCATAGTCTTTTCCTACCCCTGTGGGAAACAGGCGTGGTAATATGTATGCATATAATCAGTATCATATATGGCTGAACTTCCTATAAAAAGCGCACTCAAAACACACTATTAATTTGATACAAAACATGAATCAAACATTTCCAATAAACTCAAAACTTAAATAAATAAATAAAGAGGCTTGCCTTATTTTTTAAACTAGGTGCCAATAAGTTCAATTTATCAACAAGCTTTACTTTAGCAGCCAACTGATCACTTTCGTCTTCTGAGTACAAATCTATCAACGTATCTATGGCTTCCGCTAATACAAAAACTTCATTCTCTTTTTGTGCTTGATCCAGTATAAATTCAGTGATAGTACAAATAACGTTTGAAGACACCTCAGTAAGATTGTTCATTAGAAGCAGGGCTAGAAGTCCAATCATCCTAATCAGGTTAGATCTTATTTCTGGTATCTGGCAGTCTGTGATGCCCATTAACATTTTCTGTAATAGACAAAAAGCATTTATAAATAAATTAGATCTAACAACTACATTTGATATAATAATCATTAGTAAAGAAGAAACATAGATTGAGACAAGTATTAGCTTACACACAAGATTTACGATTACCAAAAAATTCCAAAAAATCTAAAAGTATAACAAAGTGAGTAGTCTGGAACAGCGTAGCACTAGCATGTCAATTTTTTATTGCACTCCCTCTATACTGACGACCAATACCATTAGATTTCTTATGATAACCCTGATTACTGATCTGTCGATCGTCAAGTGATAAGGTGGTGGAAATACTCTCGGTAAATATATTTAAAAACCTATATTTCGAAAGATAACTCGCCTTCTATGGCACACAGATCTTTCATTTTATTATAAGCTTTTAAAATTCGTTTACAATTGGGAAACCGTGCAGTACATACCTAAAAAAAAGCGTAAAAACGAAACTGAGTGGTCACCATCTTTGATTGGTCCTACCACCACTTTAACACTGGATGACTGACAGTTACATGATCAGTACATTACAAGGAATCCAACGATACCACCACTTATAGGTATAAAGAAGAAGTCCAAATTAAAACTGTGTTTCTGGAGGACTTTTGACGACAAATGCTCTAGACTATGGGAAGCTCACCTCTATATCAGATAGAGCCATGTCACTAAATAAATTACAGTTATTTATATCTCCTCCCTCTGTCAACTTAATTTTGTCCAGAGCCGCTCTCATCACTGCCGTGGCTGACTCTAGTAAATTCTGGTTTTCAGACATCTGCTGGAACACTAGTTTTCCTGCATCAACCCATATTTTATAAACTCCATTTACACCACCTAAATTTTCCAGAGGCAATGAGCAGAGCATGTTGTTCACGCAGAGTAATGCCCGTGTTTGCAAGGTATGTAACCTGTAAAGAAATTAAAGAGTAAAATTAATAAATTAATTTTGTTTCAAAACTATGCATACTATACTTATTTGCCTTTAAACAATGAATATCCAGGTGTATTAGCCCTGAACAATATATATATTGAATATCTATGAAATCTGGCTAAGGTGATATTTTAATCATTTGTAGTACATACTTAAATTAATTATAAAACAAAGCAAACTGTTTAATTTTTTTATTATATTAGGTTGGAGGAAAAAGTCTTTTCGCATATAGTATGTATGAACTTGTAATAAAATCACTTTGGCTATACTATTTGTACCTGGCTGGTTTTGGTATCATTTAGAAGTTTAAATTTTAAAGAAGATAATTCTAAATTCAAATTAGGAAAATGCGTGATTTTCATTTGTTTTTCTTACCGCCAAGATGAGTGAATCTAATGAAGAAATTAGATACATTTTAAAATTTTACTACCAAAAAGGTAAAAATTTTGTAAGTTTGAATATATCAGATAAATCAAGTAGTTACTTACTTCTTATAAATCAAATGAGAACCTTCATACTCTTTTAGTATTAACAGGACATTCTGTGCTGGGAGCTGTGTCCTGGCCCATACCTTTTCGAACATGTTCAATGAAACCAAAGCTTCCAACAGCTCTGGTGGAAGTTTATCTTCAGCTAGGACTGACTCATCACCATTTTGACAATCATCACCATCCATTTTCTCACTGTCTGAAGAATCAGCTCCATTAATGGAATCATCTCCATCTAGAGATAAAAATAAAAGCTGTATAAAGACTCACTGTAAGTAATGTGTCATTTAGTGTACATCAGAATAAAATATTGATATTTTATGTTTTAGCCCTTTATCATGAATAAAAGATTTACTCACCTTCACATAAACAAATATTTGCAATAATCTCAATGGCACTTTGTTGAGCATCTAGAACTTGGCTGACGGATTTCAACTGACTTTCCAAAACCTGGGCCTCTTTCCCTTTAGACGGAGTTACTTTGCCTGCTGCATTGCTCAGTGGCAAACTGCTTGACACCTGATTGCAGGCCAATCTATGGTCCACAGATAAAGTGTTACCTAGTATAGAAATGATTTCATTCATCACATTCACAGGCAGCAATGAAATGATTCCACCAGAAATGTTGATAATTACTCCTGCAGCCAATGTTCTAATGAGAAGCACAGAAGGAGCTGTTCCTTCTAGAAACAAGAGCACCTCTAACTGTTTTTCAGAGTTAGTCTGGGTCTTCTGCATTGCCTGTGGGTTGTCTTCTATAGCCACAAAGAGACATTGTAAAACAGCAGTGACTATATCATGACCAAATGTGGATAGGTCTAAATATCTGGGAAAAATATCCAATATTCTTGATTGGCCAAGGTACTTTACAGCTAAATCTGGAAATTAAAAATGCATGTTGAATAAATATTATTTTTGAAACAACCTTGTAAATAAGGATTTAATTTGCAATGTTACCTGAGCTTTCACATAAATTGAGTAACAAGTTTGTGCATTGTATAAATGTGTCAATATCATCATCCTTGGTTTTGGAACTAGATTCAGGAGTCCATGATTCAGCATGCTGTAAAGATATTCCAATGTTTTAGGAACTACTACATCATTCAGATCTAAATTTTGCATGTTATATAGATGGTCACATTTCTTTTTGATTGACGTTTTTGATTGACAAAAGTAATAAGTACCTCATGAAAATAACTAGTAAGTGGAGTCATAATATCTTGCTCCATCATAGCATCGCAGACTTCCATCTTCAGGGTAGATAAATTCCTTAACGCACCAGCAGCAGCATTCCTAACAGAACTGGCGGGATCAAGCAGCAAGGGACCTGCTATCTTGACAACACCACGATTGATAATTGTATCCAAGTTTTCGGCAGATTCAAGCAACATTGCAAATGTTTGTAGGCCACAGTACTTCTCTTCAACATTTGCTGCCTGTAAAATGCAATATAAAATGTCCACAAATCATAACCCTCATAATTAAACAATTTTTAGAAGACTATAATTTTCTAACCTGCAACTGATCCAACACGGTCTGGATAGCATTCTCTTTAGAATCAACTACTTCTTCATCATCAGAATTATCAACAGCGACATTCCTCTTAGTCCTACTTGGTTTACTTTTCCTGACTTTTCCCATTTCTAATAATAATTTAAAGTTTAAACAAAGGCCACAATCCAACAAAACAAACACGTTTTCTGTGTGTGACAGAGAGTGACCTGAGCACAAGTTAGATAGGTAGTTATTGTCAAGAGACCTGAGTGACAGACGGGACAGACATGACAGCAAGTTATCGACAATTGACATTGACGTTTTCATTAATGGCATTGACACGACAACAACGACGTCGACGACGACAAGTTTGTCAAAAGGCTTAAGAAACTAGTGGGTACAGCCAGAGGTTTTTTCTTACTTAAAAAGTATGGGTAAAATATTATTGCTTTGAGTACAAATGAAGCGCGTTGGGGTGAAGAATAAGCCAAGCGCGGGAATAGATGTTATGGCTAGGCGTAAGCTAGGATAGGCTAGGAAGGATAGAATAATATATATATATATATATATATAATATATATATAAGTTCATACATACTATAGTCTTTTCGCATATAGTATGTATGAACTTGTAATAAAACCACTTTGGCTATACTATTTGTACCTGGCTGGTTGTGGTATCATTTAAAAGTTAAAATTTTGAAGAAGATAATTCCAAATTCAAATTAGGAAAATGCGTGATTTTCATTTGTTTTTCTTACCGTCAAGTTGAGTGAATCTATGAAGAAATCAGATACATTTTAAAATTTTACTACCAAAAAGGTAAAAATGCAACGCAAGCCGTGAAAAAAATTTGCGATGTTTATGGACCTAGTGCAGTGTCTGTGAGAGTAGCACAAATTTGGTTTAAGCGTTTTCAATCCGGAAATTTTTATGTCAAAGATGCACGTCACTCTGGTCGCCCTGTTACGGATAAAATGGATGCTATTTTTGAAAAAGTGGAGCAAGATCGGCATATCAGTAGTTACGACGTAGCTGAAGAACTGCGAATTGACCACAAAACAGTTTTGGCGCATTTGAAAAAAAATGGGTACACAAAAAAGCTCCACATTTGCGTACCTCACGAGCTCTCTGAAAGAAACCTAATAAACCTACGTCGTAATAAAGAATGACAAATGAGTACAGATTTGTGATTCTTTATTAAGACGTAATGAGACCGAACCATTTTTGAAGAAATTGATAACTGGTGATGAAAAGTGGATCACGTACGACAAGAACGTGCGAAAAAGGTCACGGTCAAAGGCTGGTCAGGCTTCACAGACTGTGGCGAAACCCGGGTTAACTCGCAACAAGGTGATGCTGTGTGTGTGGTGGGATTGGAAGGGCATTATTCATTATGAACTGTTACCACCAGGCAGGACCATCGATTCAGAACTCTACTGCGAACAACTGATAAGATTAAAGCAAGAAGTTAAGAGAAAGCGGCCTGAATTAATCAACAGAAGGGGTGTGGTTTTTCATCATGATAACAAGTAAAAGGATGTTTGTCCGCTTGTACGTTGTGATGAGTGAAAATTTACAATATTACAACTTAAACATACAAAATAAATGTACCCACAAAATACATGTAAAAAGGAGTGGCAGTGCGGGCCACACATATCATATCATTGACACAAATCTTGAATTCTTTCCATTGTTGTCGCATCAATTTTATCTCGATAGTTTACGTCGTCGCACGTCTCAAAAATATTCAAAAGCATAGAAAAGTGCCGACCTCATCCGAGAAGGGTATCTAGCGCATCCCGCTAGTAATGAAAAAAATTTGCGAGCGGACCCAATGGGGCCGTGGAGCTTCCAAAAAATATAATCGCATGTAGACTCATAAACTTACAATTTTAATTAAGGGGATACCTGAATTTTCCGAGGTACAGTGCTGCCCCCATTTGAAATAAGAATCATTTGAAAGGAAACGGAGACTTCATTTAAAATTTTGTTTTGACCAGGCCCTAGATAACCCTCTGAACAATCTTATAAATTACTGTTTACAGTTTAAAGTAAGAACTTGAAGCTTTCCAACGCACATTTGCGAAAAACGGCCACATTTGACTTTTGTGTGTATAAAAACTTCACGTTCTCACTTTAAACTGTAAACAGTAAGTAGTTCATAAAATAGTTTAAAGGGTTATCTAGTGCCTGGTCAAGATTTCGAAATAGGTCAAATAGATATGCATTGACTATGAGCTGAACGGAATCGCCCTTTAAGGTAGGTCAAGCAAAACATAATATACAAGGTCTAAAAAATATACTAAACACTATTTTAAATGGTAGGTTCAGTCCGTGATACTGAACAACTTTCCCCAAGGATCACATAGCGAAATGTAAAAAAAATATTTTTCATATATCACACACCCTTGACTGCTGATTGTACTTACCTCTCCGCCCGGCGGCTGACACGCTCAGCTGTTTGCAGCAAAAGTCCACGCACGCAGCGATTACACTAATTCACATTAACAACACAATTTGAATTAGGTAGAAACTAAGATTATTTTTATTATTTAGACAAGGAGCTTTTCACTGTGCAAACGGTTAATAACCACATCTAATTTTTTACAACGGTTAAACACATGCAAGATGTTATATCAAGAAAAAACGAATGTACACTAAACTCCTATATTTTGAGAAACAAAATGCAACTGAAGTTATTTGTCGGTATATAAAAGCATGGTATTCACATAAAGCGTGTTTCTCGTTAAATACGAAAACAAAGGATTTAGCAGTAAAAATTTACCAGTTCAGTTTTAGGCGGTTTTTTTTTTATGTTTTGTTTGTTTCTTTAGTCGGTATTTTAGTTACGAAAATTTCAATACAAGCAAAAAATTTGCAATTAAATTCAAGTCAGCCCGTGCTCGCGGCGAGAACAAAAGGAGCTATAAATAGAAACCGTGAGGACGCTAACTGAAAACAAAATAAAAAAACCGGGCAAGTGCGAGTTGAACTCGTGAGGAAAGGGTTTCATGCAATGCCAAAAGTTTTCCGCAAGTGAATGTACCATATGTTAAGTTTACCATTTTATTTTCAATTTATAGAATTCTTATAGGTTTTCCTGTAATATACAAGCAATGAACTATATTTCGTTTTATTTTTCAAAATTTTGTTTCGGAGATCAGGGGAATGGTCAATTTTCGTCTACTTTCATGAATAAAATCAAAACTATTTATTTAACAATAATAACATAAATATATTTGAGATCCTCATAACGAGCCCTTTTTATATGGCACAACAAGGTTTGCAAAACCTTTTTCTTAAATTTCCTAATTTGTCCTCCAAAAATGACACTTATTTAAAAAGAACCTTATTTACTTTGCACATCTGTTTTTGGGTCAAAGGATTACACCATCCTACCAAATTTCAGCTGATTTTGTCCAGTGGATTCGGAGCAAATTGGCTGTGATAGACGGATGGACAGACAGACGCACAAGTAATCCTTTAAGGTTTCCGTTTTTTCATTTTTTGTACGGATCCCTGAAAACAAAAAAATACTTTCCAAGTTCTGGTTAGTTGGTTTCTGATAAGTTGCAAATGATGCAAATAGCATCACGAGTATGTTAATCTCTATGCCAAATTATAGGTATTCAACAATTCCTAGACGGCATAGTAATGTGTTAAGATGTATGTATGTCCGTATGTCATATTGTGTGTTATTTAAACGCCAGCCTACATTTACATTAAAAGTAGGTGAAGTGCAACGTTTTATTTATTTCTTAATTATTTTAAGAACTTCCCCCATCATGTACATGAGGCTTAAAGCCTTACGAAAATTATTAAATTACTTGACTAATTTAGTGAATTAATTTTATGACTGCGATTGTGTTGTGAAGTCGTATCGTAAAGTCGTGAACTCGTGAATGATGTCGCGGCGTCTAGCTACGTTTGTGGCTGCCTTTAGGTATTGCGGCGATAGGATGACGGCGCGGCATGTCCGGTCAAAGGTCAGTCATGTTAAAAATAAAACCCATATTTTACTATTTGTTTCTTGGGGAAAGTTGTTCAGTATCACGGACTGAGCCTACTGTTAAAATATTTTCAGTATATTTTGTTACACCTTATATAATTAAGTTAGTACATACTTATATCTGTCGACACGGAAGTTTTAAATTAAGTACCAAAAATATTTTAATATAGTTACCACGGACCTAAAAACCAGAAACTTTGACTCTTGGCTCCGAAAAGCCCTGTTGACACAGATCTGAGAGAAACCATTTCAGTGGCATTTTTGAAAATTGTTTGTATTTTTTGTTTATGCTCGGTTTCCCTAGGTCTAGAAACTCCAAATTTGGCACATATGTTTCTTATGAGGTCTAGGGGACTTTTCAAAATTTACCCCCAAGGGGGTGAAACGGGGGTCCAAAGTTTGTATGGAGAAACAAGATTAGTTTGACTATTTTATTCGAAACTTCGCAAGGTTACTCCCGGCGGTAAATAAGTATATACGTGTTTCAGGATTTTTCAAAATTCATCCCTTAAGGGGGTGAAATGCGTGTCCAAAGTTTGTATGGAGAAACAAGATTAGTTTGACCATTTTATTCGAAACTTCGCAAGAGTACTCCTGACGGTAAATAAGTAAATAGGTGTTTCAGGATTTCTCAGAATTCAACCCTTAGAGGGATGGACTGGTAGACTGACTATAGTTAAGATAGATGGGATAGTTTATGGGGTTAAATGCTTGAAAGTCGGGGGACTTTTATTTGCCTGGCCAATAAAGTTGTTATAAGTACATAATTATTCTTATAAGCAAATCAAAAATTTAAAAATAACTATCTATTCTGAATTTTCTTTGAAGAAAATTAAATGTTATATTACCTATACTGTACAATGTCCTTTTTAATTAAGTACAAATATTTGAAGGGCTGATTCAGTCCATCATTTGATCAACTTTTCCCAATAAATTTATTTCGAAAAAGGAAAAAAATTTTTAGCTTTTTCATACAAATCGAAGTAGTCACGTGATATCGCTACCTAAGTACTTAGTTCCTATCTTCGATGTGGTCTGTTAAAGGATTTTGCTATTGTTCCTCAGTCACACACAAGTGGATCATAGAAGCGAACTTGATAGATCTTATATAAACAGCGGAGCGAGGAGGGGTCGAATTGCATAGACAAATAGTGCTCCGGAATACTGGCGCCAGAGATCTGCGCCAACTTCCCAACTCGAACAAACAAGGCATGTTACGAATGCAATGCTCATTTATCTTGAACTTGATTTATTTACATCTAAAGTCAGCGCTTTAGTCTTGACTTTGATCTAACCTAACCGAATAATATGGAGACCTTAAGTTCTTACCTAGTACTTACTCTTTGACCTTACCAATGCATTTATTTAGGCAGGAAGGTTAATGTACCTACTATAACGACCTAATACCTGTGATGATTATAGATACATACATTTAATTAACGACGAGTACCAAACTAATAATAACTCTTTAAATTATAAGGAATTAAGGATGTTGAATTAAAGGATTGTTGAAATAAGTAACAAAATGTTTAAATTTGCTGAACAAAAGGTTAGGTAGTTAGGTAGGTATATTCTTACTTACTTATGTATTAATGTAATTTCATTCATGCTTAGTTACACTTAAGGATGATTATTAGGTAGGTACAGTCGTAGTATGGAACCCTAAAATCCCCCGACACCATCTAGTGAGAAGTGGCGGAACTCCATATTCCATTTGCCATCTTTTTTGTCGGGGGTTAAAAAAGATAAGAATACGGGACATACAGAATGAATTAAACTATTTGCTGGACTATTGCAAGCGGGATTACAACTGTCATTGCGGGACGGTCCGACAGAATGCGGGGCGGTTAGCCCGCCTTACCGTAGTCGGGTAGGTACCTATTAGTTTTGTTTAATTTAAGAAAACAACACTCGAGCAGTTTAATAAATTGTTCTTAATTATTTGTCCAGCTGGCCATTTCATAATAATAACTAGTTACTTCTAAAAGGAACATATAACTGCGCATGACATGATTCAGTTTAAAAAAATTTGAAACTGTATGACCACAAGGTTTGGGAAAAAAATGGATTTAAAAAAAATATTCACTCTCTGGACACAAACTCATGCATTAATTCAATACTATCGAAGTAATCTGCAATATTTTATTTTAAGAAATTATAATATAGGTACATACTTAAATGTAAAATTAAAGCGTAGCTAATAAAAGGCGGCGCCTTTGAGAGCGGTCGGCTGCCTCATTTACATATGTTTCAAAATCTGGTCGGCTGACACGATGGACTGTCGACTCCCCGCTAGTGCTGCCTGCAACACCTGTCGACGATCAACATTTAATTTACTTAGGTACTTATACAACGTGGAAGGGACATACCCGTAATAAATCGAACAACAGGCTATTCTAGATCACTATAGTATTATGAAATTAGAATAAAAGACAAAAAAAAAAGAAAAATGGTTGGCATTCCGATACAAATTGCCCGAGCGGCTGCACACTTTTGTATGGAAATGCCATTTTTTTTGCTTTTTGGCTGTCATTTTAATTTCATTATACTCCTATAGTATAATGAAATTAAAATGACTATAGTGACCCCGTGATTTGATTTATTACGGGTATATCCCTTCCACGTTGTATAAATTTTATACATAGTCCGTATGACAATACATACTTAAATATTATTAGAATGATTGCTCTGCCTTATTGCGTCGTAGGTTCCATAGGTATATATAGGTATATAGGTATGGGTACCTTGCTACGCAAATTCTAATCTATTAATTTTAGTAAGTACTTACCTAACGTCTTACCTACTATGTTTGGTACCTACTTCGTCAACTGACCCATTTTACCTACTGGCACAATGGTTAGCAATGACATGCCCGAGGGCCCTTGATATTATAAGCACCCCCCAATTTTGTGTCATGACAGACATGTCTTCAGGACAACCATTAATTAAATGTACTTAGCTACTGACACCTATTATGATTAATCTTAAATGTTAAAGTTAAGTAATAAAGTATCTAAACTATATGGTTTGTGTAATACATGCAAAGCGTGTTTAAAGCATAATTACAAGGGATTGGGCCTTATTTTGTTTTTACATAGGTATCAGTATAGTCATGTTAACAAAATATCGATACGTATAGGTAAAAGAAATAAGGATTCGGAGGCTAACATCGACTTGAATGTTGAGGTGACCTCACTAAAACGCAGCGCGGCGCGGCGCCCGGTAGCCGCTTCTCGAGCTTTCTTCATAAATCAAAAAGTTGTTTCTTATCGGCGGATAATCGGCCGCCGCTACCGCACTGCGATGCCGGCCTCCCTGCCCCCACCACATCAACTCTATACGTCGTCTCGCCCTAACCCGGATGGACATTAACTTTTCGTCCAATTTTTATAGGGAATTAAAATTTAGGAAACCGGTGTTATCGACTAATCCTGGCCCCCGCTAGATGGAAGCTATTAAAGGATTTTAGTGGAATAGATAACAAACAACAGGACGCCACAGCGTATCTACCTGATAACGAAACTAATGGAAATCATATGACTCCGGCGGCTTGGAATGCACTAACAATATTAAACAAAGACATTTTCTACGTAGCAGATCTGTTCGTCACCAATTCTTTATTATTTATGCTAAGGGACGAAATAAAGCATCCCAGGTAGGCGAATTCCAGGAGATTAAGGCATTAATTACATAATCCTTCCAAAAGTTTCTACCGATTGCAGATTTAACAAACTGTGACATCATCTCCCGAATCGTTAATCAACGTCGTCGCCGGTCGCTAGCTAGTAGGTACGTAGGTATGTATACATAGGTATATTCGTAACTTAATCTCGCATGTTGGAGAAATGTGTTTTTTCATCCTTAAAAATAAATTACCTGCCTTATATATTCAAATAAAATTTATAGCTAGTTGCGAAATATATAAGTAAAAAGTAAGCGAGTGCGCACTCGCCTACTTTTTATACTTATGAACTTATTTTACTATTTTATTTGCCTCATTGGGTCTGTACGTGGTACGCTTTAGTTTTGGGTCTTGGATGTTTATCTATACCTAGGTACAACATGTAACAAAAACCCAGTCCAATCCTTGTAGGAGCAACTCAGATCGTCAATATGAACAACTTTTCCTATGGGACCAATGCTTAAAACTCGAAAAATAAAACGATTTTTGTTACATATTGTGTATGTTTATGTTATAAAATATGGTATCGTTGAGTTAATATCCCATAATACAAGTCTCGAACTTACTTTGAGACTAGCTCAATCAGTGTAATTTGTCCCCATATATTTATTTATTTATTTTTAATGCATTCCATACCACGGTTTCCTAATTAAAACTGCATTACGTATGCAAGGACTCTACATTTGGTTGACCATCATAGTAGCTGGGATGGACGCGAAGTATGCGCGCTCGCGGCGTAGCAGCGTGTCAGCACATCCACTCCGCCTAATTGCACCCCCGCGGCGTGATGGATGGCATGTATCTCGTCCCCGCTACCCGCATACCCCAGCCGGCAGCTCGCCGCCTGCGGCACACCCTACTTCCATAAGGGTTGTTCCCAGAAATCCCATTATCATTCGGCGGTCGCTTCGCATCATTTGACAACGCAAAGCTACGCATTGTACTGCACTTAAAGAATACTTGTTATGCAGAAAACGCAATAGATTCTCATTGTTTATGTAAAAGATAAAGGTAGGTAAAAGGTACCTAACTTACATAACAAACAAGAACCTACTTTCATATAGGTATTTCATTGTCCATTGCCGAAAACTCAGAATTGAGGTCGGCAAAGACAACTTTTAGGTAGTATTGAAAATATATTAGGTATAAAGTCAGAATCAGTTTTAAGAAAATTTTTTGGGGCCCTCTTAAATATCGATGGACGTAACGTAATACAATGTCTCCCGTATCGAGGGCCATGCCGACCCCTGATAGCTATTTTAATGTGTTTTGTTCTATTTTATGTCCATAGACCAATAAAAGTTTCCATACAAATACGTGATTTATAATCATCGTTAAAAAACATTTCACAATGCAATGCATCTATTTTATAATTTCTGGGGTAATATTTAACGTCAAAAATGTATTTATATTATCCCAAAATCATACTACATTTTACACATGTTTTATTACCAAGTAAATTAAAAACCTCCGACTTTTAAGCTTTCATCCGCAATAATTTTTGAACGGCTGAACAGATTTCATCAAATATAGCTAAAAACCCGTGATATTAAATTCACGAAATAATGCTTTTCTACTAACTTAAATATACCTAAACTCATATTTTTGTTATATACAAGGAAACTTGCTTTCACGTAAAACCGGTCCATCCAACCATCGAAATCGGTCCATCCGTTCGCGAGCTATGATGCCGTAAACAGAAACACAGACAAACAGATATTGGCGTCAAACTTATATTACCCCTCTTTTTTGTAGGGAGTTAAAAATATTACCTACTTACCTATGGAATAGAACATCGGTAATGTTAATAAGAATAACAAATAAGTGAGAATACTTACTTACTACTTTGTAGATAAATACAATAAAAAAATAAGTTTATTTACCAGACAAATTAAAAAATAAAAAGAAAGAAAAATACTTTATTTGGTGCATTCGAAATTTACAGTAGGTGGTTACTTTTCAGGGTTCACCCGGTTTTTACGACCGACTTCAACAAATTTAATCTACTAATTTAATCCTTTCATTTGATACCCCACTCAGGCATAACTTTTAAACTAAACCGATTTTCATCAAACCTAACTTAAAACCAACGTTGATCAAGTCAGCTAATAAACAAAAAAAAAACGCATGAAAATCGGCCCATTCAAACGAATGGGTCGATTTTTATGCGGTTTTTTTATGCGCTACGATGACACAGACAGACACAGACACGTGAAACTTAGGTAGGTATATCTTATAGATCGAAAAAAGTTCATTTGCTCCTTTTAAGTTCCATGAAGAACATGCAAAGCCAACGGCATGTCTAGTATGGGTTGAAATATCAAATTCGTTGAAAGGGTGTTCGTTGATGGGGTATTGATTACGAGTTACTCGAACAGAAATCCACCCTTTTCCGGCCTATAAATCGGAACGGAAGCAAAAAAATCAATATTTGGACAGAAATGATTATAACACGTACGACCGGACGCGAATGTATTCACCGCCGGTGCTAATAAATGTAAAGAACAGGATGCGATTTTCGACGGAATCATGTTAACTCGTCAGTTCTCAGCGTTCTCTTGTCACAACAGCAATACAAAACACAGTTTTTTCTTACTCTGCTATGTTCGGACCACATAGATTGAATCGGATATCGAACCTAGTGCAGCGCGAATATCAATGCTTGCGTTGAATTTACGTTTAATGTGGATCAGGCGCACTTCCGTTGCACAATCTGTCGCCGCGGGCTTACAACAAGGTTCAAGCGAGCCTGTCATATTTATCGTTCAGCACCTCTGTTATACACTAATGTTTCTCTTATAAAAAGAAAAAATATATACATGACACTATATGTAGATTGCGTAATACCTAAATATGATATAACAAACAATAGAATTTAGGTACGTTTAAGTTAGTAGAATAACATTATTTCCTGGAGCTAAATTCACGGGTTTCGCCAAAGTATACATAGGGCGCACTATAAGTGTCCGGAACTGGCCACTTACATAAACAATATTTAAAAATTTATTGCAACATTTGAAAATAGAACTCTTTGGCTGTAGAATGCAGTTTGTTTCATCTGACTGTCTTTTGTTTTTACCCTGTGGCGCCATTTAAAAAATTGTGTGTCTGCATCAACATGGATTTAACTCGGGAAAATTTTCGTAGTATGATTTTCTACGATTTTAAGTGTAATTTGACAGCTCAACAGAGCATCGCTCGGCTTGATACAGCTTTTGGCAATGAAGCACCATGCAAGACAACTGTTTATAGCTGGTTTGCAGAATTCAAGCGTGGTCGTATCAATCTCAGTGACGAATCTCGCGATGGTCGGCCGTCCACCGCTGTGACCAACAAAAACATCGATGCTGTGCGCCGTATGATTGAAACAGACAGGCATGTGACCTACCATGAAATTCGCGCATCCTTAGAAATAGGCATGAGTCAAATACAATTAATCCTACACAAACATTTGGGTGTGAGAAAGCTGTGCTCGCGGTGGATCCCACACAACTTGACCGAGGCTCAAAAAACGGATCGCGTCACTTGGTGCAGTGCCATGCTTACCAGATTCAACGAAGGTGCGTCAAATTTGGTGTGGGACATAGTAACAGGTGACGAAACATGGATTTATTGCTACGATCCCAAAATAAAGCAGCAATCGAGCGTATGGGTCTTTCAAGATGAGCCGAAACCAACCAAAGTGGCGCGCGTGAAAAGTGCATCTAAGCGGATGATTGCTTCTTTTTTTAATAAAACTGGACACGTGGCTACTGTTGCTTTAGAGAATCGTCGTACAGTGAATAGTGACTGGTACACGACCATTTGTTTGCCGGAAGTTATTGACGAACTCCGTAAAAATAACCGTAAACGCCGTATCATCCTGCACCACGACAATGCTAGTTCTCACACGGCCAGACAGACAAACGACTTTTTGAAGGCAAAAATGTAGAACTCATGAGTCATCCTGCATACAGTCCCGACCTGGCACCTTGTGACTTTTTTCTGTTCCCAAAAATTAAGAACCAATTACGCGGTCAACGATTTTCATCACCAGAAGAGGCTGTCGAGGAGTATGAAAAACACGTTTCAGAGGTCACCACAGAGGAGTGGCACAAAAGTTTTCAAAACTGGTTTCATCGAATGAAAAAGTGCATAGACGCCAAGGGATTATTTTGAAAAACAATAAATTAATTTTGTACCTTTAATAGTATTTTTTCATATTCATTCCGGAAACTTATAGTGCGCCCCACGTAAAATAAATATGCGTCACCCACACGCGTTGGCAATTTCCAAATAGAAGGAGCACTTGAGTTGGTAAATTCAATTACATTTAAAGGGTTTGCCTTCCCCGTAGCCCGTATATTCCCCAGCGACGTGTCGCCAACTCGCCACGCCAAGTAAAATTGTGCTTGTTTCCTATTTATCAACATAATTATAAGTAGTCAGCTACTTATAATTATGTTGATAAATAGGAAACTGATGTTTTAATAGTTATTTATGCAAATGTTGTATTGTATATAATATTAAAACACGAATTTAGGTCTATCATAGGAGGCGAAGCCGAGTGTGATAAATAATAGTATCTATCATATGAGTGTTTTAATACCTACCTAATTATGCACAGTTGCATTCAAGATTTTATCTACACTCATTACGAGTATATGAATCCTCTATAAAAGGTTCTGAAACCATAGGGTTTGTTGTACAGTTTTATAATAACTCAATGTAAATTCATCGTGAGTTTGATTGCTGCGTATTTAATACAAACAAGTTTATTTGAAAAATCAAATTTAAAAACCTGCGTCCGAAAATATCAATAACGCCATCTAGTGATGAATAGCGGAACTATAACTAACTAGTTCCGCTATTATAGCGCCATCATTATTTATTAGGGAAAACCCTGACTTTTAAGCTGTAACCCCCAATAGCTTTGAAGCGGCTGAACATAGCTAAGAACCACGGCAAGGAACTTGCTTTCACGTATAAAAATCCGCATCGAAATCGGTCAATCCGTTCGAACGCTACGATGCCACAGACAGACATTAGCGTCAAACTTATAACACCCTTTTTTTTTGTCGAAGGTTAACAAACTATGTATGAATACGTTATTAATAATAGAATTTAAATACATTTTGGATCGTAAAATGATATGCAAATAAGTATGTATAGTAATATACAACGTGGAAGGGACATACCCGTAATAAATCAAACCACAGGCTATACTAGATCACTACAGTATAATGAAATGAAAATAAAAGTAAAAATACTAAAAAGAACTTGGCCCTTCCATACAAAAGTGTGCGGCTGACTAGCCAATTAGTATGGGAATGTCGATTATTTTTTTGTTTTTTTGCCTGTTATTTTAATTTAATTATACTTTAATAGTGGTCCAGTATAGCTCGTGGTTCGATTTATTACGGGTATGTCCCTTCCACATTGTAGAACAAAAATGGCGGAATACGACGTGAATTCGAAAACAGATAAGTTTTTTTTTATTACGGAGCTGTGGTCATGAAGATATATGGTATGAAACGCGCGTGCATGACAATGTTCTATTTCTCAAACATGCTCGGAAATGTAGGCATTATTATAGTAAAAAGAAGACACGAAGTTTGTAATTCTTGGCTCGTGCATTACTTTGCTGGACTAGGCTAGGAAAGTAGTATGAAAATTTATTCCTGGCCGTTGCTCCAAAGAGCAAAAAAAAATTTTTTGATTCAGAAAGATATAATCTGACATAAAACCCATTTTGTGTCTCTTTCCCTGTTATGGGTATTTACTGTTGCAAGAATGAGATTTCGTTAAACGTCAAAAATGAAAGCGTACACTGTTTGTGAAAACCGAGGGAGGGATGAAATGAAAAATATCGACATCGATACTTTTGGGAAATACTCACCCTCGTACACGGGTTAGAGGGTTAACAAGTAGTCAGTACTAAAAGAATAAAGACTTTTCAATTAAAACATTATCAATTAAAACATTATTTATTTTTCACTATATATCCATGACACTTTGACAAATGAGGTGTCGTTCGAAGCGGCTTATACAACGTGGAAGTACAGTATTTATTTATACAACATATCGTTTTAAAAATTAAAACCAGAAAAAAGGGAGATTTTTATTTTTAAAATTAATAAAGCGATAAAAAAATGGATGAAGGAATAGTGTAGCGTTTTACATTTCTTGGTTGGGCTCGATTTATTGGCAGGTTAATTTAATCATATAAATAATAAATTTAATTATACAATTAATCAAGTGTTACGTACAGCACAAAAACCTGCCAAGTTCAAATTTAGAAGTATTATAATTTTAGATATTTTTAACCAAGTACCTACGTATTTTCACAACTATACCATATTTTAATTTGGGTGTATGGTAAAGTGAATTTCGGCCAGATGAACCATTAACGTGAATAAGGTGGCGGGTAGTGGCTGGATGCGAAAAGCAGAGGACTGGGTGTGGTGGCGAGTCTTGGGAATGGCAAATGTTTACCAGTGAATCAGGCTGTTGATGAAGATGATTATGATCAATTTTAAAGTGCATCTAAACTTGGCATTGGATTGGATTTCAACCCTTTTTAAGGCGAATAATTAGCCGATAGGAACTTGGCCCCCTTCTTAACAGGTATGTTTTTGGTGGGATTTCAATACTTTTTTCAAAAAATCGTTTTTATACCCCCTCCCCCTCTCCTCCCCCCCCTCATCGTATTCTCATTGTATCACTGGTTCATAAATATTTTTATTAAAAATTCGATATTCGATTGAGCCAACTCACGCTTAACTGATTTCTTAAATTTCTGAATTTTTTGTTAATCTACATAAAAAACACGACCTGCGTGCCAAATTTCACTAAGCTAGGACAATTGGAAATGGCCTACAGTTTTTGTTTACCGGTCAGTGAGTCAGTCAGTCAGTCAGTCAGTGCCAAAGTTAGCTATTTTCACATGGTCATATTTCAGGATCTACTGAAGCTATATCTATGAAATTTGGCATACTGCTTTAGTACTAGTATATGATTACGTAGGCACATTTTATCTCTGTAGTTGCAATAGGCACTGAGCTACAGGGGGGTCAAAAGTGGGTCGAAACGGTTCGTGTAAATAGTGCACGGTATCCGCGCGGCCAGTTGCTGGAACTTGGCCTGCGCACTACCGTGCGCTTAGATTGTTTAGATGATTTCAAAGTCGACTTTAATTCTTAATCTTAATGTAATGGAAGACCATGACTTAATTTCCCTAAGAGTTGAGTTGAGCCAAAACAATCGGGCGGCGAACGGATAACATATTCAATGTGAACATTAACATGAAACACTTGTTGGAGTATACAAAAATAAATTTGTCTCTCTCTAACTTAGGAAGTTTATCCCTTTCTATCAGTTTGTTTATGTATGAAACAATAATTCTTTGTTATCGAAGTCCGAGTTACATATGGGTACGTCATCTAGGCTCTCTCAGAATTTAGTGTACTCCCGGCCCTTGCCATAACTAAGCGTCGCACGCAAATAGTTATAAAACACACCGTTCAATTCTAATTGAAATAAATAAGTAATGCTTTTTATATAATTTCGTCTTTCATTGGCTTTCATAATCCTACAGGTTATGGGCCCAGTGAAATAAAAATAAGATTAAAAATAAATCGTCGGTTAAAATAAAACAGACACTTAAGTGCAGTGCATTTTACCAAAACTTTATAGACAGCTCGTGGACTGTGAAAGTAATAAGTGACTTTATTATTTACTCATAGACTGTGAATTATTTTCTTGTAAAATAATGGAAAACTCAAACTTAAAGAGAAATATTTAACCTTTTGATGGAGAAAAATATAGTGTATGGAAACTTCGGATCCGTAATTTGCTGAATGAACTCGAGGTGCTTAATGTAATTGACGAAGAAATTCCTGAAGTACCGGATGCTGAATGGACTAAGAAACAGAGACTCGCAAAGAATACTATAATAGAGTATTTAGCGGATACTTTGTTGGGCCTAACCAATGAAGAAAGTACTGCGAAACAGATTTTATTAAAGCTTGATTCCATCTACGAAAGAAAAAGCATAGCGACACAGCTGGCATTAAGGAAACGATTACTAAATTTGAAGTTGGTAGAAGATAATCCGCTAATAAAACATTTCCAAATATTCGATGATTTAATTTGCGAATTGGTGGCTGCAGGTGCAAAGCTGGAAGAACCAGATAAAATAACTCATTTATTTTTAACCCTTCCTAAAAGTTACGACGGTGTGACGACGGCGATCGAGACTTTAGCAGAAGATAATCTCACTTTAACCTTTGTGAAAACTAGATTGCTTGACCATGAGATAAAGTTGATAAATGAAAGACGAGACATCAGTATGAAGGTTCTCCACGCAGAGACTCTACATCAGAAGTCTAAAAACGAACCACGTAAACCATATATAAATAAAAATCGTAGTTCTGGAAAGAAGGGAGTGTTTAATAAGACATATACTAAAGCTAAAAATAATGCTTTAAAATGCTATTATTGCGGAAGAAAAGGGCATATGCAGAAGGACTGCTATTATAACAAAAGAGCCAAACAACGCTCTGACAACAATAGAACAGTTCAAACTGTTAACATGACAGATTTAGAAAATCCTAATATCTCGGGTTTCGCATTTATGGCCGGTAGATGTGGAATCGAAAACGAAGATCAAAACACCATTACATTCATATTAGATTCTGGAGCCTCGGAACATCTCACAAATAGAAAAGATTTGGCACAAAATTTCGATGAATTAGAAAAGCCAATTAACATATCCGTTGCAAAAAATGGTACATTCATAACAGCGACGAAGAAAGGATACATTACAGTAACAAGCAACTTGGGCGAAAATGGAGTGCTACAGGATGTTCTATTTTGTTCTGAAATTCCTTATAATCTGCTATCAGTGAAGAAAATGCAACAAGCAGGAATGACAATTATTTTTGCAAACGTTCAACGTTCGCAAAAATAATTGTCATTCCTGCGTTCGCTCAAGACGGCGACGTTCAAATATACTATGAGGGTAAGATGGTAATAAAGGGTGAGTGTTTGAACAATTTAATTGGCACAAAGTTTATACTTCAAAAACAAGTTTTCACCACAGGTTGCTCATTAAATTCGGTCGTTAATAAGAATTACGAATTATGGCATCAAAGATTAGGCCATATTGGTAAATCTAAGTTTGATTGAGCCAATAAAAAGCAAGCAAATGTTTTCTGATATTGAGAAAATAAATCAAATAACACCAAATGATAAAATTTGTGAAGCTTGCATAAATGGAAAGCAAACATGTTTGCCATTTAATAAGTCAAAACATAAAATTATAAAACGACCTCTATTTAATGTGCATAGCGATGTGTGTGGTCCGGTCACTCCTTCAACACTTGACGGCAAAAACTATTTTGTGATTTTTGTCGACGAATACACTCACTACTGTGCAACGTACTTAATAGCTCATAAATCAGATGTTTTTGCTACATTTCAAGATTATGTTGCAAAGTGTGAAACTCATTTTAACTTGAGGATTGTCAACTTATACTGCGATAACGGTGGTAAATATTTATCAAAAGATATAAAAAGTTTCTGTGTTACAAAAGGTATAACTTACCACTTGACAGTGCCGCATACCCCTGCTTTAAATGGGATTGCTGAAAGAATGATTAGAACTATAACTGAGCGAAGTCGAGCCATGCTAAATGGTGCAAAGTTAAATAAGTCATTCTGGGGTGAGGCTGTTTTAACCGCGACGTACTTGATAAATATCAGCCCCACTAAAGCACTTAAAACAGATAACACACCGTTTGAATTGTGGCATAGTAAAAAGCCACAACTAAAGTTCTTAAGAGTTTTCGGTTCAACTGTTTATTATCTAAACAAGACTAGGGAAACCAAATTCGATGAAAAGTCATTAAAAGGAATTTTAGTTGGTTATGAACCGAATGGTTTTAAGGTGTGGGACGTGGTAAATGAAAGGTTTGTTGTGGTCAGAGATGTGCAAGTTGACGAGATTAATTTCTTGTCGAACAGGCCGTTGCAGTCTGAAAGTATGACTGAGAAAATCAACCATCTGGTTGATGACTCTGACGTGCACACTTTTAGGAAGTTGTGCAAATCTGATAAAGAAAATCAGATGAGTCCAAGCAAACTTATACCACCACAAATAAGGCTACCGACAGACGTGAACACAGACAGTAGATTGCAAAATAATTTGACTTTACCTCGGGGTGAATCAGTTTCACATAATCTTAGAAGAAGTGAAAGGATTAAAAATTTACCTACTAAATCTTGTAACGAAAATGAAGGTGATATTTCTGTGAACTACCTTTTATAGGCTCATTCTTTGATCTGTGAAATACCTACTTCATATAAAGAGATTGAATCTAGCAATAATAAACTTTTATGGGAAAATGCTATTAATGAGGAAATTAAAGCACTTACTGAAAATAAAACTTGGACACTAGTTCCAAAACCTGTTGACAGAAATATCATCGACTGTAAATGAATATTTTCTATAAAAAGTGACGAGTTTGGAAACCCCCTTAAGTATAAAGCTCGTTTAGTGGCTCGTGGTTTTAGTCAAGAGTACTTACTTGACTATAATGAGACATTTGCACCTGTTGCAAGGGTTGCAAGCTTTAGATTCATATTAGCCTTTGCGAATCAATACAATTTACTTGTTCATCATATGGACGTAAAAACAGCATTTTTGAATGGGAAATTAGAGGAAGAAATATATATGACAATTCCTGAAGGAATCCCAAGCGCAGATAATATGGTTTGCAAATTGAACAAATCATTGTATGGTTTAAAACAGTCTGCACGGTGTTGGTTTCAAACTTTCGAGGAAGCATTGATCGAAAGGGGATTTCGATACTCATCAGCAGATCGTTGCATTTACATCTTAGATACAGGTGATATAATTAAAAATATTTATGTGGTACTTTATGTCGATGATATAGTTATTTCAACAGCAAACTTAAACGGTATAAATAAATTTCAAAACATATTTAATGAGCAAATTTAAAATGGTAGACTTAAAGGAAATCAGATGTTTCTTGGGGATTAGAATTCAACGGCAAAGTGATAAAATTACGTTGGATCAAACCACATACGTAAATAAAGTCTTAGAAAAATTTTATATGGCTGATTGTAATAGCGTTGCTACGCCTTTAGAAACTAAAGTTGATTATGAAGGTTTAAATTCTAGTGAACGAACTGAGGCCCCTTGTAGGAATCTTATCGGATGCTTGATTTACATTATGGTGTGTACCCGACCCGACCTGAGCTTTAGCGTAAACATTCTCAGTAGGTTCACTAAAAAAAACAATAGAGCGCTTTGGTCACAATTGAAAAGACATTTACATTACATTTACATTACTTAAAAGGGTCCAAAGATTTAAAGCTGACTTACATCCGGAGAACTAATTTAAACAATGACACACTGAGCGGCTTTGTTGATTCTGATTGGGGAAGTGATCAATATGAGAGAAAAAGTACCACGGGGTATTTATTTAGATTATTTGAGAACTGCAGGTCAATATGCTGGCAAACAAAGAGGCAGCAAACAGTGGCTACCTCATCATGTGAAGCTGAGTACATGGCTTTGTTTGAAGCAGTTCGAGAAGCTTTATGGCTAAAGTCTTTAGTGACTAGCATTAGCCTTCAAATACCTGAAGCCATACCTATTTATGAAGAAAACAATGGGTGCATTGGTATTGCTAGTAATCCAACAAGTCACAAAAGATCAAAACATATCGACATAAAATATCATTTTTCAAGAGAACAGGTGGAGAAAAATGTTATTAAAATGGTGTATGTATTTTCAGGTAACCAGTTGGCAGATATACTTACCAAGCCATTGCCTTCTGTGCGTTTTACTGAATTGAGAGAGAAGCTCGGTCTACACTCTACACTAATAATTAAACATTTGTTTCATTTAATTATTTTATTAATGCAATATTTTATTTAAGATTTGAATACCTTAAATGGCTTGATTAGGTTTTACTGGGTTTCCCCAATCCTAGCTGCGCAACAAATGTTGAGCCATGGTAATATATGTACTCGCAGACAAAGAAAGGTGTGTTGCATTTTATTGTTATAACTTTAGGATCATGATTTTATAATTTTTGTTCAGAATTTATTTTTGAGGGGGCATGTTGGAGTATACAAAAATAAATTTGTCTCTCTCTAACTTAGGAAGTTTATCCCTTTCTATCAGTTTGTTTATGTATGAAACAATAATTCTTTGTTATCGAAGTCCGAGTTACATATGGGTACGTCATCTAGGCTCTCTCAGAATTTAGTGTATTCCCGGCCCTTGCCATAACTAAGCGTCGCACGCAAATAGTTATAAAACACACCGTTCAATTATAATTGAAATAAATACTTAATACTTTTTATATAATTTCGTCTTTCATTGGCTTCCATAATCCTACAACACTCTCCATAAATACATATTATTCTTTGTATTATTTACATTTCGGCCATGATAATTGCTCCAAAGTTTACATTCTACTGATAATATTTTTTTCTTTATTTACACTATGGCAATAATTCCTGGCTTGTTTACTTAAGTTGGTAGATAAAGAGCGATAGGAAAGCGGCTCTCTTGTTGTGAGAAAGAAAACTAAAACTAGAGAGAGCGCTCTTGAGACGGCTGTGTAACACCGGGGGTAGATACCTACCACTAGCTTGAGTGATAACAGGACACAGCCGACTAAGTTAGTTATGCATTAATAAAACATGCAGTGTATTAAATTAAACCCTCGTGTTGTCATAGTAAACTGATTTGCATATAGTGAAATAGCTTATTTTACTTTAACTTAAAATAAATATTTCTAAGGATATAGTAAATATTTACATGTTTGTACATATATTACCCAATATTGAATCTTTGCACCTTTGTTTTTGTTATAGAATAGAACTATTATTAAAATCAATCCATGAGCAAGCTCCCTATGCTATAAGTACATTGCTGTAAAATATTTGCAATGTCAAAAAAACATAAATAAATCAATAAAACAATTTTGCTCTTCAGCCTGCGTATGTGCCTTGGGCTGTGTACCTTAATGCGCTCTACCACCACCCCTAGCATTGCCGACTTGCTGACGACTCGAACACAATATATTCTGACACACTGTCCGAATTTACATATTTTAGGGTTCCGTACAAAATATGAAAAAACGGAACCCATGGAATCACTCGTGCGTCTGTCTGTCCATCTGTCACAGCCAATTTGCTCCGAATCTACTGGACCAAATAAGGTGAAATTTATTGATAGAATGGTGTAGGTAATCCTATGATCCAAACACAGATGTCCCCAAAAATAACGATAATTTAGGAAATTATATATTTACTTTAGTACACACCTGTGTTTGGGTCAAAGGATTACACCATCTTACCAAATTTCACCTGATTTGGTCCAGTAGATTCGAAGAAAATTGGCTGTGAGTGCTGTGACAGACGGACGGACAGACTGTTCCGTTTTTTTGTACAGAACCCTAAAAAATACGGAAACGAATGCAATGGAAGTTTTTGTCGTCTGCTAAAAATCAGGACATTTGGCGTCCCGATCAAAGTGTAATCGGGAAGTGTCCCTAACTCCCTAATACCCCTATGGCAACGCTAAGCACCACTCAACTGGGCGAGTTCAGCCCTAAATAACAACTAGCCGGCCAAGTGTGAGTCGGACTCGGGAACTAAGGGTTCCGTATATTATTTATAAATAACCGGCGAAGTGCGCGTCGGACTCGCCCGCGAAGAGTTTCGTACCATCATCTATAAAAAATCACGTTTGTTTTATGGGAGCCCCACTTAATTATTTATTTTATTTTCTGTTTTTAGTACTTATTTGATGTTACAGCAGCTGCGACAGAAATGCGGAATGTCGCATTTCTGTTTTATAAGCCTGTTGATTTCGGCCAGGAAGCATATAGGCTTTTGTAGCCCCAGAGCGTTATGAATGTAGGTTTCGGTCAGGAAGCACATAGGAAGTTATTCACAGAACACGTAAGAATTTTACGTGTTCTCTGGGTTACTCCAAAAGCGTATACGAAATAGGACGTCACTATCGGACGACTTTCGTATTATTTTATGGAGTAACCCTAGGCTTTTGTAGTTGAAACATTTAAAACTAGGGTATTGGAGTAGGAAAATAGCGTTAATGCAACCAAATCCCTGAGTAGCTCATCCAGTTCAAACACGACATGTAGCTTTTATAGGTACCTACTTTAATACTCGTAGCTTATCGGTCAGCGATCGGTCCATTATCAAACAGCAAGCGAAACACGTTTCATATTTAAAAAGTGAAAAAGATAATGCTACATATTTTCATTGTTTGACTTTTTATATTTATATAATTTTTTAATGAATTGATGTTTGATTTTTATTTATTACGTGTCGTTTGTTTGTTTAATAAAATAAAGTACCATTTTTCGTGTGTGTGCCAACACTGACAGAGTTTTAATCTGCATCTGATATACCTTGTCGGCCGCTAAACAATGATCGCAGCCGGGACCAATGGCTTCATGTGCGTTCCAAAGCACGAAGTGTTTTTACTTCTTAGCTGTAATTAACTTGAACTTCGCGGAAATTATACTGCAGCATTTAAAAAAAATAACAAACTCAGTGATGTTTAAAGTGCCTATAAGATCCAACAACAATAGCCAGAACGCTTTGTGGCCGAAATGAATATTTGTAATCTCCATTTACTTTTTCCTATAACCGTTAGGGATTGGGCCGGCCGAAACATTATGGGGTTTGAACTGAGTTTCAACTACAAAAGCCTGAGTGCTTCCTGGCTGAAATCAACATGCATTTGTAATCTAACTTGATTAATATTTACTTACTCCAATAGCGTGTAGAGTTCGGCTGTCGAACCGGCCAAAACGCTATGGGGTTTGGAGTGCGTATTTTAACTTCAAAAGCTGTGTGCTTTCTTCTCGAAATCGAAAGGTTTATGAAATGTCGCAACAGAAATACATCATCTGTGAAAATTTCAACTGTCTAGCTATCATGGTTCATGAGATATAGCTTGGTGACGAATAGACAGATGGATAGCGCAGTCTTAGTAATAGTGCCCCGTTTTGCCCTTTGGGTATGGAACCCTAAAAATGACAAAAATTTAAAAAATAGATATTTTTTATCTTCCAAATATTTTTCATGGTAACATATAACGCGTAGGATTAGTAAGTATCTAATTAGGTACTTAAATTGTTTGTGTTGTGTCACGTTGTGTTGTGTACTTGTGTGGATACCTACCAGAATGAAGCCGTATTCGCGACGGGCGCGTACCGACATTCAATTTACTTGCGGATATTGGAGTTAGATTGCAAAATTTGCAAAGAATCAAGTCCCTGTCAAGTACCAAGTACTTACGTTTGTTTTGTTACTAACTTTACTACATTTATAACCCTGCGGCGAAATGCATATAGATTTATAGTATATTTATTATGTTTACATGTTTAATGAAAGTACTTATTTATCTTTTAGTAGGTAGGTAACTGGTAAGTATCTGTGTGTATCATGCACAAATATTTAAATAGTACCTACCTATAGGTAAGGGATCGATGATAGGTAGTAAGACATTGTGTCAATTGTCTAGTTTATATACTTTATAAAATTTATCTAGTCTCGTGCGTGTCAGAACCAAGTTCAAAGAAAGGAACTGGCGACGCAGCAGCCGTGTGTATATTTACACGATGTATATTTACACGAACCATTTCGAGCTTCTTTTGACCCCTTCACAATTTAAAAACATTGTAACCCACATACATGAAATTTAGCACAAACATTAAAATCATCTAGCTCATCTTGAATACAAATATTCAATAATGTACCTAGCTCAAACAGTTATTGATATAATAACCTTTAAAAACCTAAAAATATGATTGACCACTTCAAAAAGGTAACCTACCTACTTCCATATGACCTGGAAAGTTGATATTTGACATCTAGGTAGACTATAACGCGTATACAAAGGAAAATTTAAAAAGTGTATTTCGTAGATTTGATCATTTTCCAAGAAAAACTTTTTTGAAAAATTATCAAATCTACTTCCATATGACCTGGAAAGTTGATATTTAGCATCTAAGGTAGACTATTACGCGTATACAATATGTAACAAAAACCCTGTCCGATCCTTGCGTAGGAGCAACTCAGACCAGACCGTCAATATGAAAAACTTTTCCTATGGGACCAATGTTAGAAACTCGAAAAAAAATCGACATTTTCATACAAAAGTGTTCTGCCGGCCGGGCAATTTGTATGAAAATGACGATTTCGAATCAGAAGATCGGACAGGATTTTTGTTACATATTGTATAAAGGAAAAATTAAACAAACAGTGAATTTTGTAAATTTGTTTAGGTATTCTTCAATAAATCGATTACAAACATCTTAATATTTGACTTGGCTAGTTTTAGCAAGCCTACTTATATTTGGCTAATCAGCTTATCATCTGTACGTACGTTATTGTTATAACATTGTAAGGTCCTATTCTCCTAAATATCAAAATTGCTGGTAAAAATCAATATTCTCTAAATAACTTGGCAGCCATGTAGATCTCACTTCTTTTGTCGGATTTTGAATTTGGGATAAAATCTTACTTAAATTATATGTAGTTAGGTGCGTTTACTTTTAATCCGAATTAGATAATGCGGAAATCGTTAAAACTTCATATTTTCCAATCACAGTTTCTAATTTACAGACATATCACACAAATCGGAAAGTAGCTACTTTATTTCAACTTCAAGCAGATTAAAGTCAACGAGCGAACAAATTACTTAACTACTTACATTCACGTAATTGCAGTCGGCTTCACCGTTATTGGTAAGTACCTACATACCTAAGAATTTAGAAATTTCCTAGAAAGTGGTCGGCCGGTAAGCCGGCCCGGCCCGCACCGCCGGCTAGCCGACTCTCCCGCAGCGTGGATTGCGAGCACAATATTCAAACCTGTAATTTGAATATAGAAGCCGTCGCCCACAAATTAAAATGAGTAACAGAAAGATAACTCATGCGTGCACATTATTTGCAAGATTTAAAACTTAAAAAGAAAAAAAGACTCTAAGTACTTACAAGTAAATAGGACAAGGTCTACAGACGAAGTGGTCTTCTTCATTTTTTTTCTGACGCCTTTCAAGTTTTTGACTAATGACTTCATGCTCCTATAGGTATCAATTATTGGCTTATGAACCACGTACCTTCATACTGCAGAATATACTGCAAAATAAAGTTACATACTTACTTTGAAAGGCCAGTGCTGGTTTGTCGCGGTCTTGGACGTTCTTTGTTACAGTGCCTTTTATATTAATGTAACGTGTAATTTTTTTGTCAAAAACTGTTTTCACTCTGTAAAAAAATTCAGATGACCGGGAGAGAATGTGATGTGAATAATTTAGTTAGGTACCTACCTATGGAAAAAGGGTAGGTCAATCATTTTGATGGTTTGATCGAACTCGTCCTAGCCTTTTTACATCTCGGACGCATCTATTACTCTCTTCAATGTATGTCGGTGGCTCGTTAACCACGTGGAAACCAGATACTCGGAAATCATTCTGAGTTCGTTTTCGCTGGCAAACCGTCATTATCATTACAATGCGATATACCGAAGCCGATGCCGCTCATAACAAACATTTGTTGATAGACCTTAAGACCAGAACCACTTACCTATTGTGGTACCTATTCTAAGAAACTGTTATAATCTGTTTTATCACGTTATAAAATAATATACAAGAAATCCTCTGTCAATTAAAAAGATTCTATCTTAAATCTTAAATAAGTTTGTAAAATACAAAATGTACGCCCAAATTTAAATAATAATAATTATAATTAAACGACAGTGAATAAGATGGTTTAGAGCAGCACAGGACCCAGATCGGTAGCTTCGACGAAGGGAGACCTATGCTCAACAGTGGGCGGAATAAAGGCTGAGATGACGATGATGATGAATTTAATGATACCTAGTAATTTAATTTTCAATAGGAAACAACAAACCCTTGGTGACGTGATGGATGAAGCTATTAAAAAAATGGTACAAATACATTAAATATTTCGAGCGAAATCGTAACACAATACATCCATCCATACAGACATCCAGGTTCCGGACATCCACGAACAGTTTTTCAGGGTTCCGTACCCAAAGGGTAAAAAAAGGGGCCCTATTACTAACCGTCTGTCCGTCTGTCTATCACCAGGCTGTATCTCATGAACCGTGATACCTGGACAGTTGAAATTTTCACAGATGATGTATTTCTGATGCCGCTTATCAAAAAATAAAAACAGAATAAAGAAAAGATTTAAGTAGGGTTCCATACAACAAACGTGATTTATTATACAATGTCCTTTTTAATTAAGTACAAATATTTTAAGGGGTTATTCAGTCCATCATTTTGAACAACTTTGCCCAATAAAATTATATCGAAATACGAAAAAAAATTTTTAGGTTCTCATACAGATCGAAGTAATCACGTGACATCGTTACTATGAAAAATGCAAAAAAAAAATTCGTATTTCGATATATATTTATTGGGAAAAATTGTTCAAAATGATGGACTGAATAACCCCTTAAAATATTTGTACTTAATTAAAAAGGACATTGTAGATAACGGTTCGGAACACTTCGTGCGAGAGCCCGACTCGCACTTGGCCGGTTATTTTATATGTTATAGGTACTTGACAAATATTTTCTCCAAGTATTAAATGTATTTATAAAAGGCATGTATTTAACGCGGCTGAATAAGGGATTTAAAAAAAATTTAAGCCGGTAGCAAAAACAATAAGTTGAGAGCTACAGTGAGGGATAAATTTAAGCAGAAAGTAGCAGCTAAATAATCAGTTGTAAGCTTTGTTTTAATTTAAATCGTACCTACCTATAGTTGCATTGGTTTTTTGTTTTGGTAACTAAATTTATTGCTAAGCGAATACTTGACGGCGGATAAAAATTAGAAAATAGGATTTCTTAAATTATAAAATGAGGTTGTAAATAAAGTTAACTGAGATGAGAAAAAAATGTGAATATAGTCATAAAAAACATACTAAGTGCGACAGTTTAAGAGCTCTAAAAAAACAAATAGTGACATGCAAAAAAAATATTGTTAGTCTATAATTTTATTTCTTGACTTATATTCTTTTACAATGGCGACAAAGTAAAAGGCATAAAGGAAGAATAATTAAATGTCTTTATTTATTAAATCAAAATTACAAACGATATACCGATACACGACTATACCGAAGTACAATGAATACAAAAACTAACAATTATTAAAATTAGAATAAAAAAAAAAACTGTTGTATTATTAGGGCAGGTTTTGATTTGTTGGGGCGCCCACGCTTTCTTTTTTGTCCAATCTGAATCGATTTTGCCTCTAAAGGTGGAGTGGTTAGTTTCAGCCGTATGGCAAGACCCATTATATGTTTACAAGTATATATTTTAAAGAACTGAGGACAGTTCCATGTTCCTTGCTTCCATTCTGCCCTAGGTAGTTCAGCACTATTCGCCGTTTTCATTTCATTATGATTCTAAAAATAAAATACTTACTGAAATCTTAATACTTAATTATAGTACCCGTTTTAATTTTTATAGCTACTTGCGAATCGTAACCCGAAAATGTATTTTTATATGAAAGCCTATAGTTGTCATTAATACAATGATTGTTATCCCACTGATAATAATATTAGTCGCCATGTCATTATTGATAGCACCTTGCCTGGGTGAATTCACGTACTTGGATTCATTTTATTTATTTTTGCATATTTTAAAAAATCTTCCTAAATTTATTATTGGAATACAACAACTGATAAAAATAATTTTTATATTCACTTTTATACACAAGGCATTAAATTTCTAAGTGCCGGACCAGACGGGACGCAAGTTGCGTCGCGCAACTTGCGTCGCGTTACGCGCTTACATAGCATTTCATACAATTTATACCAATCGTTCACACGACGCGCAAGTTGCGTCTCAACGCAACTTGCGCTGCGTAGTCGTCCGCGACAGTCGTAAACGAAAGCGGTACTTTTGAACTCTTTGTGCAAACACCGACACGCGATAGACAGTTTTCTATTTCGCTCTTGACTGGCTGTGTGCCTGGTGTCGCCGAGGCGCCATATGCGTTACTATGGTTACGTTACGTTACGGCTCGTTCAGAGTTTAATTTTTATCTCGCTTTATTAAGTACATAGGTATCCTTTTGCCGCTTATTGCCGATTTCTGATAGGAAATCAACCGGCTATGAACATTATTAAAAATAGGTAGGTCCCTCTGATATGTACGTGCACTCGTGCAGTGTGAAAGTTTAATTTTTAGCAAATGTTTGAAGAGTTTCGAATGTTTGAATGTTTATTATAAATTTTTGGTAGATAAAGTCATATTATAGTTCATACTATTACATACTCAGTAGGTAGGCACCCCACTAGGTAGTGAAAGTAATATAAGCATATTTCATTATATGTGTTTATGGTTATAGTCTTCGAGTATGGTCTAAGGCTATGGTCGAAGGTCCAAGGGCCTCAACGTGTTGGATCTGTATTACCCCCCGCGAGCCTTTCAAAGGACCGGGATGACCAAACCCGTAACTCCCACAGTTAGAAAGTAGGAAGAGGTAAGTACAAATAACTGATTGAGCGAGCGAAATGAGCGAAGCGTCTCAGTTTCGAGATTGGTCTTAAATGTTTTTGTCCGGCTGTTCCCGCCTAAAGATCGCATTTCTCAACCGATTCTTGTGATATTTTGTAAGAAGTTTCAAAAATTATGTAGAACTTTCGGGAAAAATCAAATTTTTCAAATTTCAATAATTTCCGCATAAAGCGGGCAAATCTTATTAATATTTAATTTAATAAAAATATAGCATATTTCAGCCATTTGGAAAAAAAATCAAAAAATTTTATATACTTTTTTTGCTACCTTTATTAGGACGCAACTTTTTTTCTGAACAACTTTTTAATTCGATAAACTTCAACGGGTCGGGGTGACTCGTGACGGAGTAGACCTCATGAGTCATTAGTAATAATTACAGAGGTACTTATCAGCCATCCTGGTTAGGTATTTATAACCTACTTACTTATGTTTATATATCTTATTTGTGTTTATATTTTGTACTTTTACCTACCTTCTATGTTTTATTTTAGTTTTTATTAATATATTAGGTATAGTCTTATTTATTCATACGATGCCATTGACAGAAAATATATTGAGATAATAGGGGTGACGACAGGGTGAGAAAAGTATGATTACCTGCAAAGATATAGGTAGATATAAGTTTGTTGAAATAAAATAACAAAAAGTAATTAACATACCATGATTATAATTAGTCCGTCTTTTAGATTATCTAAAAATAATGGACCCAAAAGGTAAAGGTATTTTGTTAGTTATATTGTTAAAAAGAAATTTTATTGAGACGGGAATGACGAATGTTGTAAGGAATTGAGGTTCCTAGAGCAGGGAATGAGGGATTGTGATGGGAAATGATACTTTATATATCACAAACGAATAAAACATATGATTTGGTAATCAAAATTATTCTTTATTTGGTTGTATCTTTGCGAAGATGACAAAATTTAAATCTAAACTAAATAAATGAACAACAAATGTTTTCATCACATATATAGTAAGTCATTAATTAGTTGACAATAGGTATACCAATGGTCAATTTTAATAATCATTTAATTATACCAACACTGTTATAATGCTTGCTTTGAGGAGCTTGGTGGCCCGGCGGGAGTGCGCATTACTAGCGCTTTCGCAAGTAAAGCGACGCCGGGCGTGGTCCGCACTTGGATTGGTGACCACAAGTGACATGAAAATTTCTCGTGCTCCTCCGTGCTTTGGAAGGCACGTATAAGCCGTTAGTCCCGGCTGTCATCATGGTATGGCAGTCGTCAAGCTATGTCAGATCCTTAAGGGCCGTAACAGACGCGGCGCAAATTGCGCGGCGTAACAGCTAGGGAAGGGCAATGCAAAAATACTCAATCAACCCATTTGAGTATTTACTCAGTAGATTGAGTAAATACCCGATAAATATCCTTATTTATACATTCGGTGAGTACATTGATTTGTATGAGTTGGGTCTCATATTTATATTCATATTCATTATTTCATGTTTTCATGACAATTTTCAAACTTAAATCTAGTATACACTTGCAATTCTTGTCGGAAAGTGTGTGCGTACGCCATAATATGCTTAAAATGTAGGTAAACGTTATATGCGACGCTAAATGATATGAAAATACCATACTAATCATACACTGAAAGTACACTTCTTTGACTAATTATAATTTTTTGGTGGGAGGTGTGCATAGACGTAATTTTACGTAAAAATAAGTAAACAGACATCAAATGCGATGTCAATACATGAACATGCTTTATTTACTCTATTTATTAAATCTAGTGAGTAAATACTCAAATGGGTAGATTGAGTACCATTCACTGCCCATCTCTAGCTGTTACGCGACGCAACTTGCGCCCCGTCTGTTGCGGCACTAAGGCAGTTAGAAAAATCTGATACTAGTGTTGGCCACTTACACACACGAAAAGTAAGCAACTGTTATAATAAAATCTTGTAACAAAAATTAAAACACTCTTATTAAGTACAATATTAATGCACAATGTTTTTTATTTATAATCTGATAATAAAAATATCAAACAATCTTTAAAATCCAACAAGTTGTTTATAGTTAGATAAAAATAGTTTATCTTAATAATCTTGTAACAAAAATCTAATCACTTATAACAATACCTACCTATTCATATTTTTTTTTCTTAAACAACCACGTAACAAAAAGATCCAAGAACCTTATGATATTCTAATCACCATGGCTCATTTAAATAATATAATCTTATAACAAAGAGATCCAAAATTATTATTTTTTTCTATCTATTAAGTAAAAACTTTTGATAATATTCAAATCATAATGGCTCATCAAAAAATCTCGTAATTGATGTGGATTGAATTGATGTTGCACAACGTTCTGAAAAATCTACGCTTAGAAGCTCTTCGGAGATATCGCTAGAGCTTTCCTCAGATTGTGCGATGATGATATTTTCTGCAAAAAAAAAAGAAAACTGACACATATCAACATACTTTACCTTTTATCTGTATGTTACAATGAAGAACTAGCTTTCGCTATCGGCTTCACCCGCATTTCGGTCGAACTCTCAGGAACAGTTCCTTTTTCGGAATGAAAAAATCCAGGCAACTTGTATGCAAATTTTCATGACGATGGTTCAGTAGTTAAGAGGTGAAGATGTAAAAATGAACAAACATTCGCTTTCGCATATATTATATTAGTTGGAATTGCAAAAAACTCACAGAATAATAAAATAATGTTCTTACCTTTCTGGGTACTCATTTTGCAAGATAATAAATTTGCACTTTTAAAACCAGAAACAACGATGACAAAACAACGAAGAATTACTGGAAGAAAAATAAAACACCTTTGTTAATTCTGCAATTTCCTATTAAATAATCATTCCTTTTGCATTACAATCATTTCCGGTTTACTTCAAAACCAGGAAATGATGTCACTGGAAATGACGTTAGGGGAGTTTTGTGCCGATATTTCTAGAACGCATTTGATATAACCTTGAATCGAATACCTATGAAGAAGTTACTTTTACGATTATTAATGTAAGTGATAAGCGGTTGCAACAAAAATACTGCTTCCCTGGTTATATCCTAGAAGGGAATGAGCAAGAAACGTGACAAAATCTTACCTCTTTTATGTTTTCCGCAATAGTATTTCTAGATGCTTGTCGGGACACGTCCGCTCTGTCTCGTGTAACCCAGGAAACTGAAAGGACCGTGGGGAGCGCAGCAGGGCGTACATCTTGCATAAGGTCGGGTATATTTTAATCGTTTGACAACATACGCGGGTAATGATGAGATATACGTAACAAAACTAAAGTCTTTGAGTATTTTTTAAATGTGAATGTTCACAATGCATTGTAATATAAGAAGTTTAAAAGTGCACCTTTATGTATATTTTAATATCAGTTTTATCGGTTAACTTCTAATGCCACGACCGCAATGCGAAATTATATTTACGTTTGATGCTTTCGGACATGAAAGGGAATGACATTTGAACGTATTTTGAATTGTTTTTAGAATCATTATGAAATATTTCCTATTATTTCACTTGGCATTACCTACTATAACATGCGAGATGCATGTACACTAGCTGAAATAATTTTATAATATAGCCATTTATTGTTAAACTCTCAAGAAGCAATTTTATTGCAAGTACGTGAATTCACCCGCCTATGATTTCAATGGTACTGTTTAATTTGTTTTCAACCTTAAAGTAGAAGCCACTATTTAGTTTTTATAAATCCTTGAAGCTCATCTAATATAATTATTGCTACAATATTTAATCGCTGCCAAGTTATTTTTTTAATAACAAAGCAGTTAGTCGCCCTTTAAGTTGTTAGTCGCCGCGAATATAATTAGCCTTTATAAAAAGGGTTGTCCTTCATAACGATGTAGTTATTATTTGTTTCATTAGTTCATTACTGTATTAGTGCAATATGAATATATGAGGCGTCTAGTATCAAAGTCCGCTATAATGCTGTTCCAAAATTTAAAGGAATTTGTAAAAAACGTTTTTTTGTATTAATTTGACCACTAAGACAAAAAATACTAACAGGTTTTGTGAATTGTTATCTGGCAATACCGGAAATACCTTTATTACTTCGACATGCATGTGATAATTTAAAATTTAACGTAAAATATTTTCATTATGGTGTATTTTGCTGTGAACAATCAATTTTAAGGGAGTTTGAAACAAACGTCAAGAATTTAAGAGGGATTTGTTGCATACAGCGCCTAGCGATTAAAAAGCGTTATGCAATGACAGCTAGTGAATTTTAGTTTTAAAAAAGCGGCCAAATGCGAGTCGGACTCGCTCATGAAGGGTTCCGTAGCAGCAAGTAATATAATATAAAATATTTAAGTTGATTGAATGAAAGGTAAATTGCGGTTTACAATTTATGACGTATTAAAAAAAAACTACTTACTAGATCTCGTTCAAACCAATTTTCGGTGGAAGTTTGCATGGTAGTGTACATCATAATTTTTTTTTTTAGTTCTATCATTCTCTTATTTTAGAAGTTACAGGGAGGGACACACACACATTTTACCACTTTGGAAGTGTCTCTCGCGCAAACTATTCAGTTTAGAAAAAAAAGATATAAGAAACCTCAATATTATTTTTAAAGACCTATTCATAGATGGGTATGGGTTTGATGGAAAAAAAATATTTGAGTTTCAGTTTTAAGTATGGGGAACCCCCAAAATTTACTGTTTTTTTTTCTCTATTTTTGTATGAAAATCTTAATGCGGTTCACAGAATACATCTACTTACCAAGTTTTAACAGTATAGTTCTTATAGTTTAAGAAAAAAGCAGCTGTGATATATGGACGGACAGACAGACAGACATGACGAATACATAAGGGTTCCGTTTTTTGCCATTTCTACGGAACCCTAAAAATGAATAAAACACATGGTAATAATAATTTAGCAGTTTTATTATAATTATTTGTAAATTAAATGGTAAGAACATCAAGGTGAATGGATTATGTCAAGTGGCACCTTTTATAAGATTTTATTCTATTGATTAAATAACAGATTAATTTTCGGAAAGCCTGGACCGTCATGAGCTAGAATACCATCTTCAGTATTTATTATATCACTGGCGACTACATTTTTTTCTTTTTATTAGCCTGAAAACTAGAATTGTCAAAAATCGTCACTTTTTATAGTAACTTACCGGCTCTCAGATAGAGTCAAAATTAGTGCTAGTGTTCCAATAAATACTAGAGATGGTATTCTTGGTAAAGACGGTCCAGATTTTTTGAAATTGGTCTTATATTTAATCAATAGAATTAAATCTAATAAGAGCGCCAGCTGACATGTCTATTCGCCTTAAAGAAACAAATTAAACAACATTAAGAACTTCTTCAAAGCCATGTTCACACTCATGTTCCTTGTTTATTTCTTCGGGAGCGTCACCAAATCTGTTCAAATCCACGCCCTGTAATCTTTCCTCAACATTTTTATAATATTCTAAATTAGTTAGACTCCTCCAATTAACGCCAAAGTGTTTTTCAAGGAGTTTGGTGACATCTTCAACTTTAGCTACTTTTGGAACTATAGTGTTGGGTTCAATTATCTCAGGGCATATCATCGAAATTTTTTTGTTTTTCTTTGTCACAACTTTCTTGGTGTTAATTTCAGATCTATATGCCACTTCTCCTTGTACCAAAACGTTATCGGTTTTAGTGCGTGTTATGAAGAAACGTTTAGACTTCATGAATGGAAAATGCCACGACGTAGTTGGTTTAATAATGGTTTCGTAACCTTTTTTCCAATTATATACGGGTATGCAAGACAGATCAATTGCCGTGGTATGTTCTTTTAGCACATTTACATACTGAGATGGACATGTAATTACTTCTATTTTCTTCAGTTCCTTCTCTATTTTCGCAAACACTCGATCTGGCGGAATGAATGAATGGCCAACCACTGGAAATATCATTTCCACTTTTTTAATGTGTCTTGGAGCTTCATTATATAGCCATTTGCCCAACATTGCTAACATGCCCGTATTTTTGTTCTGTCCAGAACATCCATCACAAACCACACGCAGAATTTTTACTCGTTCCTCGAAGGTTGTGTTTTGTAGAAAATGGTAAACAGCACTGATTATTTCATTTCCTCCTTTATTGTGAACCACTTCATTCCAGTAATAAGAATGGACATTTTCTTTATCAAGCTTGGCTTTCGAATTTCCCTCAACTATTGAAAAGTGGTAAAAACTAAATTGTCTACTATAATACGCCGACTGATCGGGTAGTTTTGGTAAGGCCTGATTTTTTTGGCAATCAAATGTTATTGTTTTTATAGTGTCCTTCTCTTCTTGTAAAATCGCGTAAAAGGCTTTATATTTTAATCTGTGAATTCTTTTCTGAATCATGGTCTCTTGTTTTTTACTCAAATCAGTTTCAGTTTTGATCTTTTCTAGTAAAGAAATACAAGTAGAGCAGACGTCTGTTCTCGGGCTACCAAAACCAATATTGTAGTTGGTGTTAAATATTTTACGAAAAAATCCTTGCTTGACTTTTAAGTCATTGTCGCGCTCCTTGTTGTACATTCGCCACATTTTGCGTATATTTAGATCAGGTGAAAGGTACAATCTTTTGGTTTTTGATCTGCAGTAAAGACTCTCTTCTCCCTTAAATTTCTCGATAAACCACTGTACAGAGAGTTTTTTAGCTTCAAATTCGCAGCTTTTGCGATCGCCGCCTCTATTTTCAGTGGGATGATTGCCTCCACTCCTGTAATATCTGCTCATGACACCCTTTACTCGATCTTTCTTTAAATTAAGTGCATTAAGAAACGTATTCTGGCAAACTGGTATCATAGATCCTCGATTGTTAACAATATGATATTTGATGGCAATCTGCCTCCTGGTATTTTTACTTTTTTTGGCTTTGGTGACAGAGCAATATTTTAACAAAAAAGAATCTTGCGAAATTTTAGAAGTACTGTTATAAAAGTTTCGATGAAACCTTCTTATGTCTTGGCAAGTCAAATTGGTGCATTTAAAAGCCTTTCTATCATGTGCGCACGTAGGAAACTTTGGGAGACTTTTAGCTTCGTACCTGAAATAAAAGAATATGCTTACGTTAATAAAGAAAAAGTACCTTTGCTCAATTTTGTCGGCTATATAAGGTAATTTTTAATTAAATACAAATTTACAGGGTAGTTCAGTACATAATTCCTAGAAAATTTCTCCAATTAATGTATACCGAAATATTAATAAATGTTTTTGCTTCTCATTCAAATTGAGTAATTACGTAATGCAAGTTCTATGTGAAGTCAAAAATTATTATTCGCGTTTCGTTACAAGTCTATTGGTTAAATATTTTTACCCCCCCTTAAATATTTTTCTAATTAGAAATGTCCTTATACCTATATTAAAATTAGTTTCAACAGAACATGCGTTTATACAAAGATAGCCAGATAAATCGATTGTTCTTCCCCAAAAACCCCCAAATAGCAAATTTCTTCAGAATCGTTAGAGCCGTTAACGAAACCCTCGAAATACACAATAATTGCTAGTTAAAACGTATCAATAGGTACACTAAAACCGATATTTATATAAATATCCTTTTCTTGAATTTAACTTTTTACAAAACAGTAGTCAATACTAAGTACGAAGTCAGTAGTTAATTTAAAAATATACTGCCTCAATCCACAAACAACAAATCAGGTTGGTATTAAAATTCAATTTGATTAAATATACTAAAGGTTGTATACCTTCTAAGTGCAGTTACAGAAAAGTTAATGTAGGTACCTACAATAACTATACTGATTACTCATTTTGCATAACACCATCAAAGTCACTCTGCAAGTAGTTTTGAAGTAACTTTGTACCTACCGTTTTAGGATTTCCTTTGAGCGTTTCCACGAAGATTTGTCCCGTAGTTTCTTCCGTGCTTCTTTAGGTTCACATTTTTGCACAAACTGAGTCAAATTCTCCATGTTTTATTATAAAAAACAATAAAAAACCGTAGCAAACTTTCGTCTGAAATCAAAAAATCGCCATACTGTTTTAAATGTCACGTGATCACAATACCGCGCTGTCATTGGCTAATTTCCTTTTAGCGGATTCTGAGGTAAACTAGACGTATTTTAGCAGGATTTGCAACGAAGATCAATTTTTGAGTGCTATTATTTACGTTTTTAACAGGTTTTGATGTGAACTGATAATGATATCATATAAAGAATACATATTGGCGTCATTTTAAACTATTACCTAAATTTTTATCCAAAAGCATTTTAGCGGACTTTGAAACTAGACTACTCATATGTAGGTACTCAATAGAGACAGTTTAAGTCAAGAAAGAAGGGGACCACTAAACAACCGACATCGCATTAAGTACTTACCTAGTTCAAGTTTTTATTTTTCAATCATATAACATAGCCATATTCTTGGACTTACTTAATTACAAGATACTAGATAAGTGAATCCTAGGCGCCATGAATCGTAAAATAAAGTAAGACCCTGTGTTAAGACCACAAGTAAGTAGCCCGTTAAAAAATTGTAATAGGTAAGTAAATATAACAATAAGTTAACCACTGCTGCGCCACATCGGGGGGAGTGGTGCAGGAGTGGCCTTTATAAAAATAAATGTTGATAGTGAAACCTACATGTTACTAATCCATAGTTATAATTATTACTAACAAAATGAGTCGTAGTTACTTGCTGAAATAAACAATTCATTCATTCATTCAATAAAGTAACTACTTATCAGTTACCTACTTTCTACTGGTCTTAACTAGACTCTTAAAACGCATAGGATCATGCAATTATTGCTGCGACTAGTTTATTTATTACCCTACTGCGCCAGAAGAAGGGTTATGTTTTTCGAGAGTATGTATGTATAATTGTTTAGCACGCTCTGCAGCCTGATTGGCTTGATGGATTTTAGCTTGAGAGGTGTCGGTAGATTCTTATTTACTTGTGAGAGTGACATTGAGTATATCAAAATAATAATAAAAAAGCGGCCAAGTGCAAGTCGGACTCGCCCATGAAGGGTTCCGTAGCAGCAAGTAACATAATGTAAAAGTTCTTGACGTTCGTTGAAACTTTAATCGATGTTTTAAAAAACGTATTAAAAAAAAACTACTAACTAGATCTCGTTCAAACTAATTTTCGGTGAAAGCTTGCATGGTAATGTACATTAAATATTTTTTTTTTGTTTTATTATTCTCTTATTTTAGAAGTTACAGGGGGGGGGGACATTTTACCACTTTGGAAATGATGTTAGAAACTTTAATAACATTTTTGAAGACCTATCTATCCATAGATAGCCCACAGGTATGGGTTTGATTTAAAAAAAAATGAGTTTCAGTTCTATGTAAGTATGGGGAACCCCCAAAATTTATTGTTTTTTTTTTTTCTATTTTTGTGTAAAAATCTTAAGGCCCCGTAGTCCAACGGCCCACTCCGATGAGGTACGGGGCGATCTGTGAGGCACCCCGCTGACTTTTACATATCTCGTCTTACTGAGGGACGCGAGGCGGGAAATGAACGTGAAAGGACGTGAAATGTAGATTTTATCGGATTTTTTATAATAAAGTAATCATTTTCCAGAAAGTGACCAGAAATAGTTATAGTATATGTAATTTACTATTTTTTGACATTTTTTTTTGTAAGTAAAGTTTTCATAAACTCTAAATAATAATCAATAAAACATCCAAAAATCGTCGAATTAGCTTCCACTGCCGATTTTTTTTTTGATCGAGGAAATTTATCGATATCATGTTTTGAAGCACAAATAGTCCAAGTACATAAAGTAAACTATAGTGTATATATTTTTTTGACTTTCGTAACTTTCTACTTGTTAGTTTATTATTGAGCCAAAGTGATGTTACATTGGGAATACCTAGCCTTAATGCGGTCCACAAAATACATCTACTTACCAAGTTTCAACAGTATAGTACTTATAGTTTCGGAAAAAATGGCTGTGACATACGGACGGACAGACAGACAGACATGACGAATCCATAAGGGTTCCGTTTTTTGCCATTTTACGGAACCCTAAAAACGAAAAATAAAGCAGTCGGGTTTTTTGTTGTTTTTGTCATAATTACTTGTCACTAGAAATGCGCCGAATGTTCGGCCGAATATTCATATTTGGTACATTCGGCATATTTTATCATGTACGTATTCGGCCGAATATTTGGTTGATTTGGCGAAATATTACCGAATATTTCAATTATTACAACAATTATTTTTAAAAAAAGAACATTTTATTAAACAGTAAGGTTAACTTTAGCGCAGCTTCAGCGCATCTCTCTCTACTTGTCACTACTGCACTGTGTGTCATTTTCGCAGTCGATCTCATACTCTGAGCCAAGTAAACGTGTAAAATAAAAAGAAATGGTTCCGTTCGGAAAGCTTAGTATCTCATTAATGCCGTTCATTAAATGTGCAAGTGACGCCATTAAGTCGCAAGCTACTATTACTTAACTCATTTTTACACGGAGGTAGGCTGGCTTCGTGTAATTATATTACATGTAAATATACACCTCCATATCGGCTTACGTACTTTACTGCCTTGCCTCTTGCCTATTCATTATACGTATGCGGTAAACTAAAACAAACCTTATATTACTAATTATTTTTTATTTATATCTAAATAAGTTAAGTACCTTTTGTGAAAATACGATATAATAATATACATAGGGCGCACTATAAGTTTCCGGAACTGGCCACTTACATAAACAATATTTAAAAATTTATTGCAACATTTGAAAATAGAACTCTTTGGCTGTAGAATGCAGTTTGTTTCATCTGATTGTCTTTTGTTTTTACCTTGTGGCGCCATTTAAAAAATTGTGTGTCTGCATCAACATGGATTTAACTCGGGAAAATTTTCGTAGTATGATTTTTTACGATTTTAAGTGTAATTTGACAGCTCAACAGAGCATCGCTCGGCTTGAAACAGCTTTTGGCAATGAAGCACCATGCAAGACAACTGTTTATAGCTGGTTTGCAGAATTCAAGCGTGGTCGTATCAATCTCAGTGACGAATCTCGCGATGGTCGGCCGTCCACCGCTGTGACCAACAAAAACATCGATGCTGTGCGCCGTATGATTGAAACAGACAGGCATGTGACCTACCATGAAATTCGCACATCCTTAGACATAGGCATGAGTCAAATACAATTAATCCTACACAAACATTTGGGTGTGAGAAAGCTGTGCTCGCGGTGGATCCCACACAACTTGACCGAGGCTCAAAAAACGGACCGCGTCACTTGGTGCAGTGCCATGCTTACCAGATTCAACGAAGGTGCGTCAAATTTGGTGTGGGACATAGTAACAGGTGACGAAACATGGATTTATTGCTACGATCCCAAAAGAAAGCAGCAATCGAGCGTATGGGTCTTTCAAGATGAGCCGAAACCAACCAAAGTGGCGCGCGTGAAAAGTGCATCTAAGCGGATGATTGCTTCTTTTTTTAATAAAACTGGACACGTGGCTACTGTTGCTTTAGAGAATCGTCGTACAGTAAATAGTGACTGGTACACGACCATTTGTTTGCCGGAAGTTATTGACGAACTCCGTAAAAATAACCGTAAACGCCGTATCATCCTGCACCACGACAATGCTAGTTCTCACACGGTCAGACAGACAAACGACTTTTTGAAGGCGAAAAATGTAGAACTCATGAGTCATCCTGCATACAGTCCCGACCTGGCACCTTGTGACTTTTTTCTGTTCCCAAAAATTAAGATCCAATTACGCGGTCAACGATTTTCATCACCAGAAGAGGCTGTCGAGGAGTATGAAAAACACGTTTCAGAGGTCACCACAGAGGAGTGGCACAAAAGTTTTCAAAACTGGTTTCATCGAATGAAAAAGTGCATAGACGCCAAGGGAGATTATTTTGAAAAACAATAAATTAATTTTGTACCTTTAATAGTATTTTTTCATATTCATTCCGGAAACTTATAGTGCGCCCCACGTATGAGTAGGTACGATTTACCTATTTATAAGTAAGTACCTACTTTAAACGGTTAATGTGGAAAACGATCTTTTTTATTTTAAGGGTTCCGTTTTTACCCTTAGGGGAAAAACGGGACCCTATTATCAAGACTCCTCTTTCCGTCCATCTGTCTGTCACCAGGTTTTATCTCATGAACCGTGATAGCTAGACAGTTGAAATTTTCACAGATGATGTATTTCTGTGGCCGCTATAACAACAATACTAAAACAGAATAGAATAAATATTTAAGGGGGGCTCCCATACAACAAAGGTGATTTTTTGCCTGATATTACGGCATCAGGTACACGCTTGAAATAGTCCCAAAATATTAAGTTGTATATGTATAGTCATTTTAAAAATAAATATTAAAGGAGGCGCCCATACAACAAACATAATTTTTTTATAGATAATGGTATGGATATTTTTTCTACTTTATTGCGTAGGTAAGTAAACCGTGTTAATTTATAATGATCTTTTTCACATTGGCTTAAATAGGTATTAGCTAATACTTATTCTGTGGTATTGGGTAATTAAATAAGTTTGGTGTACCTACATATTTAAAACTTAGCTAGCATTACCAGACTTCCAGTGACTTCTATGATGTTGCAGAAAACAGCCGCCTTCGACTTCATCAATACTGTAAAGATAGATAGTGTGTTGTATCATCCATAACTATAAATAAGTAGATCTAGAACACGCGGTTTCTCATTTGTCAACACTTTACATTGGACGGCTTTGGTCAACGAACGTCTTTAGTCGTACGAGTATTTGTCGTTTGTTGTCTATCTGTCAACTGCAAACGTTTACTCGAGAAATGTTATTGAAGAGGACACGTTCTTAGAAAGTCGGAAATAGCGCTTCCGAGTAACTCTTGCATCGGATCTCTTGTCGCCGTCCCGCGTTTATTTATACTCAATCTGTGCGCTGGATTTGAGATTGTATCTCTACAAGAATAAACTGTCTTGCCGACAACAACACAGCCCTTCCTATTGCTGAGCCGCAAGGCTTACATTCACATAAATACTCACGTACCTGTCAAATATATTAGCAATATAAACATCCTGTCGGTACTGGGTTTCAACTTCACAGATCAGATCCATTTAAACTGTCACGTACCTATTTACTTGTTTATTTTGGATGAATGGAAGTCGGTACCTATTCTAAAATCCGCAATTCAATGCTCAAGTAAGTTTTTAGACTGATTTTCGTAGGTCGGCTTCACACATAGGTATATATATCCGAATTTATTCCTATTATATATTACTAGCATAATTCTGTGCTACTGTAGAGCAAGAAATCTGATCGACATCCGTAGAGATGTGATTCGATACAAGAACTTATATCTGTAATTTTATCTTACCACACCTAACTAAAAGCAAATGTTTTCATTAACATGTGTTCTGGCGGGTTACTCCATAAAACAATACGATAGTCGTCCGATAGTGACGTCCTACTTCTATGTCAGACCAAACTAGACTTAAATCATCATATATTAATGCACAATGTTTCTTGGCATTTAAACGCGAATGCGCAGTTTCGTGGTCTTGCGTGCCGCTTTTGGAGTAATCCCCCTGAACTTCTGAAACTTATTAGTACCTAGATTCAGATGGATCTCATAATTATACTAAATAATGTTTTATTTGCGTTGTTATAACAGCATTAAAAGTCGGCACACAGCTGTCACAGCCATTATTACGCAACACATTGAGAATCTCGACTGCGTATAAGTATGATCAAATTAACAGATGCAATAATAAAGTGGGCGCTAACACGATGAGTTTCATCGTCCTGGCCATTGGCATCAAACAACGAGAGTACAGAATTACTTAAGTACTAATACAATATGTAACAAAAACCCTGTCCGATCCTTGTAGGAGCAACTCAGACCGTCAATATGAACAACTTTTCCTATGGGACCAATGCTTGAAACTCGAAGAAAAAATCGACATTTTGCTGAACACTTTTGGTTGAAAATATCCATTTTTTCGAGTTTCAAACATTAGTTCCATAGAAAAAGTTGTTCATATTAACGGTTTGAGTAGCTCCTACAAGGATCGGAAGGGTTTTTCTTACATATTGCACATTTCAAACTCTACATTGAATTTAATTATTAATCAAATGCTCTCAAACTCAATGAATGATTGTTCATTCAAATAATTTTATTTAAGACGAAGTGATAGCTAAAGTGGCGCCCTCATTTGAAATAAATTGTTTAAAACTAAATATGGTGATAATTAAAAATTTTATGTGTATCACGGTCTAGAAAGACCTTTAAACTATTTTATAAAACCCGTTTTAACTATTATATATAAACCCGTTTTAAAACTAGACGGACTATTAGTAATAATTTCAAAGGGTATTCATAAAATAGTAGGTCTTTCTAGACAGTGATACAAATCAAATTTTTAATTATCACCATATTTAGTTTAAAACAATTTATTTCAAATAAGGGCGCCACTTTAGCTACCACTTCGTCTTAAAGTGATTGCCACTTGCTTCCAGAAAGTAGTACTTATTAGAAAGAAAATATATTAGAAAACCGCCAAAAACACTGGCCGGCAATATTTAATAACTATAAATACTAAAATAACCGGCCAAGTGCGTGTCGAACTACGCGCAGTGTAGGGATCCGTAGTTGCGAATGCCGATTTTGAGCTCATGCCTGAGCCTGACGGTTTAACTACTAAAAACGTCTAAAAACTATTCACAGAGTCGTGATTAAGTCACAAGAAGTTATAATTTAATTTTTATATTCATAGATACAGGTAAAAAGTCGGTATTTTATTAATGTATGTAAGTACTTACTGTACTTAAAAATACATATATTTAAATGACAAATGTGGTGGCGGTGGCGCGGTAAAATTCAAATTTTCGATGCGTTCGTTCCCGAGTAATGCGTTTGCCATTACTATTACCTACTTATGTTTTACAATTTTAATAAGTGGTCCACCTAGGTCCTGAACCCAGCCCAGGGGGGGGGGGGCATGACAATACTCTTACACATTTTTTTTGAAGATTAAATACTCTGTGTGAGATACACAGAGTATTTAATCTTTGCCCGACCGAAAACACCGAGTTGCCCCATACAATCAGTTGTTTTAGCTTGTCATTATTAAATATTGCGTTAAATTGTATTGTCTTATTGATAGAAGGATGAAAATTAATTATTTTAGTTTTTTTCACATTAATATTTAGTTTATTTTGTTTTAGCCAAGTGTCAAAAAGGAAAGGCAGACATGGCGGAACTATTAGGGTTCCTTGTTTACTACGGAACCATAAAAATACATAATAAACAAACTGACCTCGCTTATGCACTTACACAAAATTTTATTCTCAAGCATAAATAAAAGTCTAGAAAGTCGTAAATTATTAGATATGTGTGCACAAAAATACGTCCTTGGATTCCGATAATTTATACTAAAATTCTCAAATGTATTGTTAGTTATCGTAGTAAATTCTAATCTGTCTTGGATCGTTGTTATTTTTTTCCGTCGGAATTAGTACAGGGTTTAGTAGACTAAGCTCTAAAGTTCCAAAGACTGATGTGTTTATATATTTTTATTTTGTGCTACATATGTTTCAAGCATTCACATCCAACAATCATCGCATCATCTGTTGCTTTGTGATAGTGCGTGGTTTACGCGTACGCGGGCTTGGTGCTAGGTAGGTCCTTAAGTAAAAATGATTTAGCTATCTCTTTACCGGAACTCTAGCGGTGATCTAACTCTACTTATGATATTTCAATCTATGGTCTTAAAGTCTTAAATAACCACGACACGGAAAGAAAACTGACTTTTGTTAGTTAGATATTCATAGAAGCAAGTGCAGCATAGTAAACAACTCCATAGGGCGCCTTGCTGTTCAAGGTGCTTCGGAACGCAAGTAAGTGGCGACGTCCCAAGTCCCAGCAATTATGAGAAGATGATCTAGGTATACTGTTTTATACTACACACACGAATGATACCACTATAATAGGTACCTATACTAGTGGTATCTATACTAAAGTCGTTTCTCGTGATACAAAAGGGTATCTAGCATGCAGGCAGGTCAGCATAGTACGAACGCATACACCAAAAAAAGTAGCAATGACATCTAGAGTTACGGAGTTTATGATTAAAGAATATGCTGAATATGGCCAAAGATGACGGAGAAGTCGCTCATCGCTCATAGTCACACCACGGTCAGAGCATCAGACAGCGCAGCGAGGCGGCAAGATCAAAGCTCGCCGCGGGTCGACGCACGCGGCTCGATCAGTTCTCGCTCCCTTCCGCGCACGTTCCTTTTCCCTCCTTCGTCCGACAACACGCTCGATTCGTTTGGCGGCTGGCTTGGCCGACTGCTCGCCCGCTGATAGCCGGCGCGCAAAATACGTTCAAAGAAACCCACCATCTTTGAACCGGTTATTGTTTACAAACGACCATGCTTAATGACCATAAATTGCTTGAACAAAATTATCGTTGCCTTATTTTGTTCTGAATATCGCGTAGTACGTCCTAGTAAGTAAGTAGATAAAATATAAGTTGCCTTCCAGCAAATATCTATCTTAACTAGATACTTAAGTATTTCTGAATGAGATTCAATATTTTATTGGGATTTTGTAATCATTTGACTTTCACCGGTATAGGTATCAAACTAAATGCATCCACATAATTGTAAGTGAAGTAAGTACAAATCTACAAACTAACATACTTAAAGTACTAAAATATAATTTTTTAACGAACTGAATAAAGCAGTTCGTTGAAATCTTATGTTCGACAGTTTCTCAAGTTGCGCCTAGCGGCGGCGGCGCGGGGCGGGGCTGCTGAGTGCCGGTAACTGCACTTCTAATTTGCATGCAAATAAAACTAATAAACTGTTACTCATCCATCACTCTCATCAGTAACAATAACAATATACTGATTTACTTTGTAAGAGTACTTACTGTTTGTAAGTACTCACTGTTAGTATTTGAAAATTTATTATGCACAATTAATTAACTCTAACAACTTTGCCTCTATCGCTCTGTGGCTACCACTATCAAAAAGGTCAGGTACCTAATAAAGACTTTTTATTAAATTACTTAAAATTAAATACATGTATGTATAGTAATAGAATACTCTCGTAAAGCTTCCTACATATGACATTTCTTATGCACGATATCTGCTCTACTAGTTTTACGGATTTTGACATCAAGAAGATAAATAGTATTCAAATTAAAAGAAATTAAACTATCTCATGGCACAATAAGTACAAATATGTAATATTGCCAGAATCGGTCCTTGATATGCCAGATAGAAAATTTAAAGCCTATATTAAAGAAAGTACTTTGTGAGAAGGCTTATTACGGAACCAATAATTATCTTAAAGACAAAAACGTCTAACTTGAGCTTGGCGCAGATCCCTCTTAAAGGTTTGTATTTGTACACTCACAAATGTCATAATTTGAGTACAATCGATATATGTACTTTATTTACAAATTGACATTAATTTCAATTTTGTCATTATTCTTTATACATAATTATGACATAACAATGTATTCTAAGTCCACACATCTAACTTTAATATCAGTATTATTGTAAGGTTAAAGTTTTTGGAGAAAATGCTTCAGTACAGTTTGTCACCGCTTCTTCTGTACTTCCGCTTAGGAGGCGGCAGTAAACTTAGTTGTAAGTAAATGATCTGACGTCAACTACTAGCTATTAAATGATACAAATATTCCAAGATAAATAAATGATTTTTGACTTTTGACCTTGAAATATGAAATTGGAGTCCAAGTCTAAGTAGGTATGTACAGTTCGGTTCCTAGTTACTGTGGAAAAATATACTACCATTTTTAGGGTTCCACACTCAAAGGGTAAAAACTGGACCCTGTAACTTAGACTTCGTTGTCCGTCCGTCTGTCTGTCTGTCAGGCTGAATCTCATGAACCGTTCGTGATAGGTAGACCGTTGAAATTTTCTCGGATGATGTATTTCTGTTGCCTCTTTAAAAACAATAAAATAAAAATTCACGTGGGGCTCCCATACAACAAACGTGAATTCTGCCGTTTTTTGCTCGATATCAATAACGGCAACAGGTAGAGTTAGACGCTTGAAATATTCACAGAATAATTAGTTGTTTATTCACTTTAAAAATAAATAATTAAAATTAAATAAATATGTAATGGGGCTCCTATCCAATAAACGTATTTTTAATAGATAATGATACGGAACCCTTAGAGCGCCAGGCGACTCGACGAGCAAATTTTCATAATCATCAAAGAAGAAAGATATTAAAAGAATTGAGTTAGTTATTCCTTACAATGCTTTTCACCTCGAAAAGTATGAGTGTTGCGTGGCGTGTCGCACTCGCAGCCTACGGGCACACACGACCATGGACAGCTGAATTAATTAGCAGCAATTCTTGGGCAGCGGCGGCGGCGGGCGCGCCACTCACTGTCTTTATAACATAATTTGCACTTCGCGGCGAGATCAAAGCTGCGCCCGCTCGTGGCGGCGCCTTTGATCACGTGAGCCTTTGACGGTGCCGCTCTGCCGGCCACCACGCCTCAAAATAGTGAATTTGTCGTCGGTTTTTTTATGAGTTGGTATAGGTAGGTACTTACTTGTCTATTGTTGTTATTATTACACTTCACTTGTGTCGTCGCACTCGTACTGTATGTTGACCTATTGAGTTAATTTGGATGGCAGCATACAAATAGCGTTTGATTTATAATAATATATGGAAATGGATGACATTCAAATCAGTTCATAATTTAATTAAACCCTATGCAAATACGTTTCGGCGAAATTGTCGACGGTTTGTGTTTGACTAAAGGCTGAAGATATGGGTTCGCGTCTGGGAATGCAAAAAAAAAACTACCTAGCTTATTTTCTTGGAGTATACTATCTTCTTCACTTTCCGGGCGTTTCGTTATATAGGATCAATCGAAGGAATGGGGTAGGTAATATAATATCTAAGAAATCAAATCAGTAGGCGATGCGGATCAACTCAACACATCGCTGTTTTGGTTTCCATAAAGGAAAATTATAATTTGTGGTTCCCTTTACCACCTGCACGCCGACGCCCACCACAACGCTGAAAGTTGCGGTTCGAGGTCTCATCGCTTATGGGTAAGAAGTACCCCTTTATAAATAAAATATTGTATGAAATTATTAAGTAACTATACCTACTTAAATGTAAGTAGGTCCTTATGTAAATTATACATATAGTAGATTTTAAAGTTAGTATTATAAACTGTCCTCTCTGATGAAAGAAACAATCCTTGCCCTGAAAGGATCATTCATGATCTACTGCCGCACCGCACCGTCGACCCTGACGGCTGGTGGGGAGATCAAAGGCAGTGAGATGAGTATCACCTCCAGCGCAGCCTGCGGCCCACGCCCCGTTTTTGTAGGTACCTTTTTTGAAATGGCTTTATCTCTTATCCAAATTTACATATTGGATACCAACATGAGTGTATTATGTTTTCTCATTTTGCATTCAAAGGCATTGTGATAAATAAAAAAAACCATATTACTTACAATAATTTAAGTTTTAAACAAAAAAAAAACCTACTTCAAGATTCAAATGTTTATTCAGTAATAAGACCTTTACAGGCACTTTTAGACATCAATAAGTATAATTTATGTTACGTGTAAAGTATATTAAAATTAAATTTATTTTTAAAGAAAAGCTACCGATACCAGTTCTTCGTAACGACACTGCTGAGAAGGAACGCCGAAAGAAACTAATTTTCACAGTATTGGTCGCCTACTCGCCAGAAGGGCTTTAATTATGATAGTCTTTTAATTAATAAATACTTATAATATAATACAATGTTGACACATTATAACATGTAATGCTTGCGAACAAGTAAACAAACATAAATTGCGTAATAAAAAAAAAAAATAATAAGTATCTAGTCAAAAAAGCTGAGCCGAGCTGACAAGTAACTCCCGGCAGCACCCGTTCACGAGTTGACGCACGGATCAGCCATCGTTAAACTCAACCATATTAGCGGGAATCCAACGACCCGACCAGCGACGCCACCACTGGATTGGACATTTTAGTGAGCATGAAAAACCCGAACTCGCAGATCTTGTCAAGAGGAAATATTAGTTATAGTACGAGTACTTCATTTCTTTCAGGAGTTTCTTCCATATCCAATTATCATATCTTCAACAAATTAATATAGGATCAACTTGGTACCGTCAAATTAAATAAAAATAAAAATCGCTTCACATGTGGCGTACATACATCATACATATACATACGGGGCGAATTGACAACCTCCTCCTTTTTAGAAGTTGGTAAAAAACGGAACTTGATGGTTATAGCCACGGAACAGAGAAATAGGTATTTCTCTGTTCCGTGGTTATAGCAGTGTACTGCTTCATAGCACTACACTGCTATAACAACCAAGTTCAGTTTTTGTTGTTCAGAGTTGGTGGTTATCCACTAACTTGAAATTGAAATCTGCTTTAATGCCAATAATCACGCTAAGTGGCCTTTTGGTCTAGCGGCCCTACCCTAGACTTTGTCTACCCCATTACTGTATAAAGACGTCATCATCATCAATATCATCATTAACACCTTTCAAGTATGTACCCGCTGTTGGGCATAATCGCCATCCCTGTTCCATCGCAATTTAGTTACGTAGATAGAGTCGTACTGTTTATATAGGATTTTCTTCCTAGAGAGTTTTTTAACAGCTAAATACCTACATACCTAACACTGTTGTCCGATTTTTGAGCTCTCTACACTACTATCACGCGACGACGTCATGAAAAATCGTAGGTGTTTCAGATTTATATCAGCTGTAAAAAAGGCATGCTTCCAGCGGTCCAAAATTTCGGCACCAGCGGGTCCAAACCAATTATTGAAATTTCATACAAATGTTTCCAGCGCGTCCACGAAAATTGTGATAGTTACTTACAGCGTTATTTTTTTGGTATTCCGTCTTATACTTTTTTTTATAAGTGTTATAAGTGTATTGCAATTCTCCATAATGAGCTACTTCATTATGGAGAATTGCAATACACTTAAGTATAATTAATTGTTGTAAAATAGGCAATCTAACGAAACATTTACTTTTGTACGAACTTATTATCTACTTACTAGCCGATGCCCGCGTGGAATATTTTTGAAAATCCCACGGGAGCCTCACATTTTCTCGGGATGAAAATATCCTATGTGTTAATCCAGGTAATAAGCTATCTACATGCAAAGTTACATTCCAATCCGTACAGCCGTTTTTGCGTGAAAGAGTAACAAACATCAGTCCATATTAGTAAAAAGTAAGATATCTTTACATATAATAAAAACATATAATAAATCAGTAAAAAAATGTGTCTCTACATTGAATATATCTGGCGATGGAAAAAAATAGTAATAGAGTAAGAATTTTTTAAAAAAGTTTGTAATCGCTAATCTCTAAATTATAGTATAATGAAACTAAAATAACAGCCGAAACAAAAAAACTATTTTCGACATTTCCATACAAAAGCGTGGGCAATTTGTAGGTATGGGAATGACGAAATTTTTTTTTGGTTATATGGTTGTTATTTTAATTTAATTATACTATAGTGATGTAGTATAGCCCGTGGTTAGATTTATTACGGGTATGTCCCTTCCACGTTGCATAATTTATTGACTGGACCGAAATATCTGATATTTATTTACGATAAATAGGAGTGTTATTCCTAAGAATAAAAAAAGATTCAGGCATTTTTAAAATTTTCATCCTTTCCCCATTGTAAATTATAAGGCTGTTAGGCCGTTACATAGATTTAAATGATCCTTTTTAATTAATAAAAATACAAGCAAGAACTGTAGCGTTCGGCTGTACTTTAATCTCGTGGACCTGTTAAAATTATTTTTAATTGCCTTAGACCCGCCTAGGAGTAGTTGTGTCGCACACGAAGGATTCCGTACCATTATCTAAAAAAATCACGTTTGTTGTATGGGAGCCCCCATAAATTATTTATTATAGGTATTTTCTGTTTTTTTTTATATTTTTTGTTATAGCGGCAAGTGCAGCAACAGACACATCATCTGTGAAAATTTCAACTGTCTATTTATCACGGTTCATGAGATACAGCTTGATAAAAGAAAGACAGACAGACAGACGGACAGCGGATTCTTAGTAATAGGGTCCCGTTTTTACCCTTTGGGTACGGAACCCTAAAAAAAGCTTAATCTTGCAATTTGCAATGGCACGTGATGCAATAGGTGGCGGCTCTTTTAATGTCGGCTTTGTACCGGTTATGGATCGCCGTGACAGTCGGGTTCTCGGCTGTGATGTTGCCGCCCAAAGGGCCGACAATGGACTCGCGGTAGCACAAAGCTATTGATATCATTTAAATCCCTTTGATAGTCGCCGACACCAAGCGTTGCATCATCGCATCCCTGTGGGAAAGCGGGACAACAACCCTCAGTTGTGCTCTGATGCTGCTTAAACTTATTTCCTCAACCGTAAAACAGCTTGTCGGCATCTTTAATAGTTTCTTTTTTACATTTTATCCCAATTTGGATCAACCTATCATTTCCATGGCATATGCATATAAAAGACTAGTTTGATAAACTTTTAACAAATCTGAGCAAGGTTAGGCTATACCGTTTTCGGTTATCTTGAATTAGATTCCCCGTAAATCTTCTCACTAGCCTATTATTAAAACTGAATTTCGTAGAGCGTTATATAATACTAATAATCACACTTTACGGCTATTAAGTCGGAACCGCTTTTTGAGAGCGTCCGACATGGAAGAGAACTGGTTTTGATATAAATGTACCCGAAGAAAAAGAAGCGTTCGCGCCACGATCGAGTTTCTGAGGGGAAGGCACGGAGATAAGTAATCGTAATCGTAGGTTATTATGACTTTGAAGTGCCGACAGATAATTTGGTAATATTAGATCCACTGCGGAGCAAGTAGGTATTTACATGAGTTCATTAATTTTAATTAAGTTCTTGACAACGTTTTCCTCGTAGGTAAGTACTTGATTACCAAGCCACTCATAAAGTATTGCGAAAAAAAAGTTTTTATGTATGTGAGACTGGCCAGTTACAATCTATTTTGAAATTATAATTATTTATAAGTAAAAATAGCTACGTACCCAATTTTTAAATTTCCCTCCTAATTTTTTGCGGACTAATTCACATTATCAAGTCTCATTGAAAACTGGATCTGAGCCGAGAACAATATCGCGCCTATGATTTTTTACGATTTCAAGTGTCGCCTGAAACCGAAAGAATCGTACGATAGGCTTCAAATGGCATTTATGGGTGAAGACCTTTTCAAGGCAACCGTGTATCGTTGGTATAACGAATTCAAGCGCGGTCGACTTACTTTGGGGGATGAGGAAAGAAGTGGTCGCCCTTTGACGCCCTTTGTTACGGAAGAAAACGTGCTTGCAGTGAAAAATTTTATCCACGACATTAGGCGAGTTACGTATTAGGAGATTCAGCACATCCTGCTGATTGGATTAGGAAGCGTGCACGAGATTCTACACATGCATCTCCGCGTGAGGAGGATAGTTTCACGATGGGTGCCGCACAACCTTATAGATGATCAGAAGCAAGCTCGGGTGGAATAGTGCCGCGATATGTTAAACAAGTTTGAAGCAGGCTCGTCTCGGCGTGTTTACGATATCATTACAGGTGATGAGTCCTGGATTTATCAATACGATGCAGAAACGAAGTGCCAGTCGACGGTTTGGGTATTTCAAAACGAATCAACGAATATCAAAGTGAAGCGATCTAGAAGCGGGGGAAAGATTTCGATGAGCGGTGGTAAGTACTTTGAAAAAATTTAATAAAAAAAATTTACCAAGAACCCTATTTTTTTCGCAAAACTTTCTGTGTTCCACGTATTATATGATATGTGTTAGGTATTTGTAAAATAAGATTCGTTACATTTATAATTGCCTTTATGCACCCAAAAAATTTTTCTCAAACATGCTCGAAAATGTTGCCTACATTTCCGAGCACGTTTGAGAAAATTTTTTTGAAGTAAAAACAAGTAATTTATTGTAGTAAAAACAAGACACGAAGTTTGTAATTCTTGGCTCGTGCATTACTTTGCTGGACTAGGCCAGGAAAGTAGTATAAAAATTAATTCCTGGCCGTTGCTCAAAACAAAAAGACGAATAAAGTGTATTCAGAATGACAAGACAGTGACATTGACGTTTCAGATGACAATTCTGTTTTTACATTCTTCTTCTTCTTTTCTTAGGTTATGGCTCCATCGTTTTTAAAACGATGATTTTGCCAATGTCAAGGTTGAAGATGACACGATAATGTATATTAAAGCAAAAACTAAATTTATTGACAATTGACCGGTACTGATGAGCATGGAGCAACCTAAAACAAACAAACATGTAGAGTTAGTAAGTAGTGTTAGTAGACTATCTAATATAACAGAGACGGTTGGTACGAGAATTAGACCATACCAATCAAGGATATGGATATGGGAGGAAGTAGAAGAGCAGGGGCAGTAAATACATAAATAATAAAAAAAAGAAGCTTATAAATATATATTATTATTTTTAATGAATTTGGCAAGGATATTTGCAAATGAAGAGAAGACCAAGGTTAAGAGAAACGGCACATTTACGGGGAGAGGAATATTTCGCGGAAGTAAGTCGTACAGAGAGGCCGATAACCTGGGGCAGGCGAAAAAGATGTGTTCCAACCCTCGTCAAGGTCGCACTCACACAGAGAGCTGTCTTTAATTCTGATCTTCGCTAAAAATACCGGAGAGCAAACATGTCCCAATCTAAGACGGATAATGGCTGATGTTGTACCGTTTTGGTTAGTAAAACCTAGATTTAGGATCTAGGAGGATAGATGAGGTAAAAGAAAGACTAGATATTGGCAAATGAGAGTATAATGAACATTACATTAGCTACAAAGATTCACAAGAACACTAGGTACAGATTAGGTAGTCAGGGTCGTGAGCTATAGGCACTAGATCCGTTGAGTAGCCCTTCTAGGTAGAAGAACTACTTAGCTGGAGATGCAGCCGAAGAAAAGGAGAATGAGCGCCGGCCGCCGCGCCTTATATATGGGCATGGGCCCCCCCGCTGCGCCGAAGAGGGGCGGAGGAGTGCTGGAGCCCGCGCGATGTCACACACCCCCCTCGATAGACCAGAATTTTTCCTGGCGGAAAATTCGGCTGCGAGCTGCGCTGGTTGAGGCTGCCAGAGCACCCGGCAGGAGCAGCGGGGAACGCGGCCGTAGACCACCCGACCTGAAATTTAGAAAAGAAGGAGCTAAATAAACTAAGTAGGAAATAAAATACGAGTTTAGGATAGTGAAGCTACCTATATAGGATGTAGAAACGTGCTAAGGCGAGCCACACAAAAGCAAAACAAGTGTAAAAGTATCTAAGAATGGAAAACAAATGGTTTCAAAGATGCGCAGGTAATAAAATAACTATTGATGAATAAGTATGTACATAACTAAATGAGCAGCGACGCGTGAACAAAAGGTGTGCGAGCCGTCGACAGAGATAAGCGAATTACGTAATCAACATCGTTAGCAGATGCTATTGAAATGAAATATCGAATGACTCACAGAATTGAACTTGTATACTTGATTCAAGTAGGTAAGACACTTTTACCACTACACCATAGGGGGAAAAATAATTTTTTTTTTTTAGAAGAAATATAGAAACGACTTAGTTTTTTTACAAAGTTATAAGATTATACAATTATTGTTTATAGTTTATTTGTTTTATATCTTTAATATGCCATTCCCTCAGCGGTTTACCCGACATATTAGCGAGTTTGTAAACTAAAGGTGATTTTTTTGCCACAATTTTGCATTTCATAAATTTAGGAGCTAGTTTTTTACAGAAATATTTATCTTTGTCGCTCAAATAGAATGTTCGTCTCCAAACAATATCGCCTACATTGAATTCTGCCGGTTTACGGCGAAGATTGTAAGAAGTGCAGTTACGCTGATGAGCGGATAGCAAAGCCGCCTGTACCTTTTCAAAGATAGAAGATAGGTAACCAAGCGATTCCGCGTAACTGTCACGCGGCTCATGTACCAAGTTGGGATCTAAATCACAGTCGATATGGCGCGATCTACATGTTATTAACTCGCGACCGTAAACAAGAAATGACGGTGAGAAACTGGTTACTTCATTCACAGCACAATTCAATGCGAATTGAATTTTAAAAATTAATGTATCCCAAATTCTTTGGTCGTTATTAATAAATGTAGAAATAGCTGTAATTATAGTTGATTGTTATAGCGTTCGACGGTATTAACCTGAGGGGTATAAAATGGAGTATAGTGTAAATTTGGAATTTTGTATTTCGATATTAAGTTTTTAAATTGTGTGCTAATGAATTGTTTACCGTTATCAGTTAAGACAGTTGAAGGAATACCATGTACCTACTAAGAAAACATTATCCTCCAAAATTTTTGTTATTATTTCGGCTGTGGCACTTTTTATAGGGAAGAGTAAACAATATTTAGAGAAACAACAACAGACCACGAAAATAAAAGTGTTTTGTTTTTTGGTAGGAGGCAATGGACCAATTAAATCGCAACTTATCATTTGGAAGGGTTTGAGACAAGACTTAGGTCGACCCATATGGCCTAAAGTGGCATGATTCTGGTGTTTGTGAGCGATGCAATCATCACACGAATTTACCGCCTTGACAACGTCCGAGTACATGCCTGGCCAATAGTAGTTAAGAGCGACACGCTTATATGTTTTGAATATACCGAGATGACCAGCTGTGGGCAAAGAATGATTTTGTTTAATGACATCTGATCTTTCTTCAGATGGCACAACTTCCTTCCATTGAAACTCTCTAGTAAGAGGATTAAGACTTTTTTTGAAACGGTATAATTTATTATTAATTACTTGATAGTCCACAACATTAAAAATATTTAAGTACCACGAATCATTTGTAGTTATAGTGTTAGTAAAAATTTGAGAATTACACTCAGTAGACAAGACATTTGGAGAACAGGAAAGAAAATCTGGCACGACGTTATCAGAACCACGACGATGCCTTATTTCAAAGTTATATGAGGAAAGACGAACTCCCCATCTGGCCAGTCGGCCAGTAGGATTATTGAGTGTAAGGAACCACTTGAGCGCGGCGTGATCGGTGTAAACAATAAATTTTTTCCCATTTTCCACATAGCAACGCCAGTGCTCGATGGCGGACAAAACAGCCAGAGCTTCACGCTCGGTAGCACTATAGTTTCTTTCTTGATCCGTAAGGGATTTACTGTAGTAAGCTATGACTTTTTCCTCCCCCTTCAAGACCTGACAGAGAACAGCACCAATGCCATAATCACTACTATCGGCATGAATTTCAAAAGGCTGTGTGTAATCTGGACAAGACAACACAGAAGAAGAAGCCAAACATTCCTTTAATTTTTTAAAAGCTAGATCTTCCTCAGGTGACCAACTGAATGCAGGAGACTTTTTACCGTTAGAGGTTAGTTTATTTAAGGGAGTAGCCAACTCACTAAAATTTGGTATAAATCTTCTATACCACGACGCCGCACCAAGAAAACGGCGGACTTCCTTTTTGTTAGTAGGAGTAGGATAGTTTGTTATTGATTCTACTTTTTCCGGATCGGCGTGAAGACCCTTCGAGTCAACAATGTAACCCAAGTATTTTAGTTTATTTCTAAAGAATTTACATTTGTCAAGATTGATAGTTAGGTTAGCGTACTTTAATTTGTTATAGATTTTATTTAAGAGTGAAATTTGGTCTTCGAACGACTCTGAAATGCAAATAATGTCGTCAACAAAACAGAACACTCTGTTTTCGAACTCTGGACCATAAAATAGAATGTCTGAACACTAGGTTCAGATTAGGTAGTCAGGGTCGTGAGTTATAGGCACTAGATCCGTTGAGTAGCCCTTCTAGGTAGAAGAACTACTTAGCTGGAGATGCAGCCGAAGAAAAGGAGAACGAGCGCCGGCCGCCGCGCCTTATATATGGGCATGGGCCCCCCCCCCCGCTGCGCCGAAGAGGGGCGGAGGAGTGCTGGAGCCCGCGCGATGTCACAATGTTGGGTGTTTGTGGAAGTTTCTATATTTGTGAAACCATGGTTTTACAGGGATATCAGGTTGGATTTTGGAATACATTTTCGCCATATGTTTAAAGCGAGTTGACCAAATTCTATCCCAATCTTTTTAAAGACTGGTTTGCGCCAGCAATTTAAGATCCCGAGAAAGGCATAAGGAATAATTATCTGAACCCAGGTGGGTTGCTTCTTTTGCAAAGGTGTCAACTGTTTCATTGCCTGATATACCCGCGTGTCCGGGAATCCATGCCATCGCTACTTCTATGCCCATTAAATGACACCTATATAGAGCTTCCCGAGTCAACAGAGAAATGGGAAAATTGTCTTTAGCACGTAGTGGTAGCTTAATCAAATCTTGCAGACAGCTCTTGGAGTCTGAAAGTATAAGTGATTTATTTAGTTTATGGGATTCCATATTATATAATGGAGAAGCTATAGCTTCTAATGAAGCTATAGCTTCTCCAGAGAAAACAGAGCATTGAGGAGGACATTTAAAGTTTAATAATATATTATATTTAGGTATCCAAACAGCAATACCAACATTAGCATCATTTGAAATTTTTGAGGCATCAGTGAAAATAAGTAGCCAATCTGACCATTCCTCATCGATAATTTTGTTAAACTGTCTACCTGCTTCCAAAGACTGTTTATGTATACCTAAGTCTAATAGCACCTGAGGTTGAAAAATTAAGGCCAAGAAATTTGTTTGGAAGAGTGGATTGCCATCAAACTGAAGGACTGGGTAAGTTAGGTATTTTAAAGTTTTGAAAGCTTTTGAGGAGCGGTGGATATTCTTTGTAAATCCAGTAATTTGAAATATTAAGAAATTGGGAGAGTGAAGCTAAAAAGTTAAGAAGAGGGTGAGTTGAATTTTGTATAACTTTAAAGAAGAATCGATCGGCGAGATATTGTCAGCGGAGGTGTAAAGGTGGTTCAAGGAATTCTACTTGGAGAGCTAGTGTAGGGGAGGATTTCATGGCTCCTCCAACAATGCGTAATGATTTTGCTTGAATTTTGTCTAGCTTTGCAAGTGCAAGTTTGTTACAAGGTTCTAGTACGAAACAGCCATAGTCAAAGTGGCTTCGGATAATAGCCTTATAAAGGAGAAGCTAGCTGTAGGGATGAGCACCCCATCGAACACCTGATACAGCACGAAGGACATTTAGGCCTTTCTCAGCTTTCTGTGAGACATAATTTAAATGTGGTACTCCAGTCATTTTTGAGCCTAAAAATTTAACTTTATTTTCAATTTTGATAGGAATATTGTTAACAGACAGATTGATAGGGGGAATGATCCTTTTCCGAGAAAATACCACTGCACTACATTTGCCAATAGACAGAGTAAGACCGTGATTGACTAACCAGTCATTTAGATAGTAAAGGGCAGAGTTTAAACGAGAAGTTATCTCTTCAAAATTCTCTCCTCGTGCGTATATAGCAATATCATCTGCATACTGTAAAGATTCGCAAAAGCTGGATACCGTTTGGTCCAAGTCATATGTGTAAATATTGTATAGAATAGGACTAAGGACTGACCCTTGGGGAAGGCCTAACCATACATTTCGAGGAGGAAGTAAGACTCCATTGACGCGGACGCGAATAGATCGGGCTGAAAAAATCATGCTAATAGCGTTGACAAGTTTCTCCGGGATGCTCAGCTGCAGAATTTTTTGCCTGAGCAATGGGAGTTGAACGTTGTCATATGCGGATGAAAAGTCTAAAAAGACTCCAATGACGCTTTCATTGTTAGAGAAGGCCGATCTAATCGCAGAACACAAGATGCTAAGGCTGTCAATGGTACCCTTTGAGCGTCGAAAGCCAAATTGTGATTTGGATAAAAGGTACCTGTTCTCAATTATCCACTCTAAACGGTTTTTAATTAGATGTTCCATAATTTTAATGATGACTGAGCTAAAAGAAATGGGTCTATAGGAAGACAGGTCGGATGGGTCTTTACCTGGTTTTAGTATGGGAATTATTATTTGAGTTTTCCAGGATTCTGGAATGTTACCGGACATGAAAATACCATTTATAATATTTAAAAGATAACGTTTAGAAGAGGGAGAAGCTTTGCAGATAAAAGAGTATGGGATACCATCAATACCCGGAGCAGAGTCCTTCAGATGATCGAGAGCGCTCATCAGTTCCGCAAAAGAGAACTCCTGATTCATCATGTCAGATGATGGAGAGTTTGATTGTAATGGAGGAAGGCAATCAGCGTTGGGAGCATAGGGAGGAGCCAGTCTATCGACAAAGCCTTCCAGCCATGGAGATAGATCATTAGATGAAGAATTATTGACAACTAAGCTTCGTCAGAAAGCTTTGATGTTCTTCCATACTACAGAAGAGTGAGTTCTGGGCGATAGGGACTCACAGAAGTTGTTCCTGCCCAATTTTTCTTTTTGGCTAAAAATCTTTTTGTGTGAGCATTAACTTTTTTATAAGTAAGGCAATTGGGCATGTTAATTTCCGATAAATATTGGTCTTCAGCATCTTTTCTTTCATTAATACTGGCAGTGCACTCATGGTCCCACCAGGGGGGAGAGGGAATATGGGAATTTGAAGAGTTTTTCTTTGGAATAGATCTATTAGCTGCGGACTGGATACATGTTATGAATTGATCGTAAATAAGATGAGCATTTGTATTGTCAACAAATGGGAGGCAGCATAATTCTTCATCCAAGACCATCGAATATTTAGACCAGTCAGCCTGTTGAGTACGGAATTTCAAAAGGGGTTCAATGGGAGGTGAGGGTTTAAAAGAAGAGAAAAGAGAAGTAATAATAGGCATATGATCGCTACCATATGTATTGGGATGAACAGACCAAGAAAGACAGGGTGTCAAAGAAGGGGACGACAACGTAAGGTCTGGAGCACTTTTATTCTGGGTCGGTGAGGTCCTTCGTGTTGGGGAACCATCATTAATGACACATAGATCTTGAGAATCTAAGAGATCTAGAAAGTATGGCAGGATGGTGTCATCATCCTATCATAACCCCATAGTGTACTTTTAAAATTAAAATCACCAAGCAGAATCATTGGTTTAGGAATATTTGAAAGAATAGAATTGAGTTCAGAAATGATTTGGTTATTAGGGTAAGGAATATAAATGGAGACAAGGGATAATCCAATACATTTGGCAGCAACCACATGGTAATTAGAGCTATGGGGAGGAATAACTATTTGAGAGAAGGTATATAAATTTGAAAGAAAGAGGGCACAACCTCATTACCCGTCATCCCTGTCATCCCGAAGACAAGAGTACCCGGCGATCCGAAAACGAGATCCCGGGCGCAACCAAGTCTCCGAGATGGCAGCGGCCACAGGTTTGAATTGGTTGAAGAGAGATATAAGATCATAATTTTTGCTTCAGACACTCTTACAGTTCCACTGTAGGATGTCCTTTTGGGTGTGATCCATCATATGATACTAATGAGGACAAGAGCTGCTGAAGTAAGATATTGACGTTGTTCGGTAGGGCGTCTGAGAATTTTGAGACAATATTAATTAATGTACAAACTAAAAGTTCTATTAGATTATAATTAGGGGTGAGCTTAGAGGTAGGACTGGTGGGGCTGTTTGACAAAGCACAACCATTTGGTTGTGTTGACTTGGGAGTTTGAGTTAAGAGGTTGTAAGCCTCATGATCATACTATTTACCAAGGGTTGGGGTGGATTTTGGGGACTTGAATATGGTTTTTTTGTAAGAAGTGTTTGCTGGGGAATAGTATGATACATATTCTGGGACCTGGGAGCGTGAAGGTGGCCTTTGGGATTGGAAGGGAGCATTGGAAGCTGTAACCTCTGCATAAGACGTTTTAGTTGCTGGGAACCTACGAGCTGCGTCTGTATAGCTTAGATTCTCCTCAGACATTACAAATTTAATTGACTTTTGTCGAATGTGCTCTGGACATCTAGCATCAGTTGTCATGTGTTTTCCATTACACAGAAAACAGACATGGTCTTCTACTTCACATTATTCACCAGAATGTCCTTGTCCACATTTGTAACAGCGTGGCTTGGATCTGCATTGGCTTTTTACATGGCCGAATTTACAGCAGCTACGGCACTGGATGGTAGGTAAATGATATATATCAACGTCCATAGAAGTCTTGTAGCAGAAGACCTTAGCAGGGAGTGATTGACCCAAGAATGTGAGAACTACGGTAGTTGAAGGAACCCATGTAACACCGGAATCGGTTTTCTTTTTAATATTTAATCTCCTAGCTCTTACTACTATGCCTGAGCCTCTTGGGGTTTGAATATCACGTACTAAGTCTTCAAGTGACCATTCTGTAGGAACATTACGGATGACCCCCATTCGGGAAACAAGAAATTTGGGTATAATGGCTATTAGTTTATTTTCCGACAGAACTGGGTTAGACAAGAAATTGTTTGCTTCTCCGGCAGTTTTGAAAGTGACAGCAATTTTACTACGACTGATAAGTTTAATTCCATCATCAGCAATTCCACAAACATTCGTTTTATGCATCAGTTGGGCGAACTTTAAAACGCGGATAGTGAGACCAGCAGAATTATCTGGTTCTGTACGACTTACATGAGTGACGAACGGGCCTGGATCCGAATCATCAGTACTGTAAATGGGCGTCTTCCTCATAACCTTGTCTTGTGTAAACACATTGGATTTACACAAGACAAGGTTATGGATTCGGCAGGGGAATTCGTTTTTTTAGCTTCCGGGACTGGGGCTTCTGAATCTGCCTGACGTTTTAATCTTTTTGGTTTTTGGCTGGGAATAAAGCCTTCCTCGTCCATTGAAATATCAGGGGGAGACTTACCTCCCCCATCAGGGGGTTTATCCATCGCTAAAGCGATGGACTGCACAAAAAATATATAACTATCACTTACTTACTACCACAACCAAGACGATACAAACATAAAATTTAGGAAACTCAATGCAAATATTTAAGAAAAACTTGAATTTATGAAAAATACGTGTGGTCACCAACACAAGGACGGGCAAAAACAAATAGTTACATTTAGCAAAGACATTAAGCGTTTAATTCCACAACTTGTCATAGAGCCAATTGCTACCACAATAAAAAATGCACTCTTCGCGCATTATTTATTGTTATTTATATTCTAATGACCACAATTTTATTAATGTTGTTATAAAATCACACGAAAATATTCTTAATTTTTTGTTGCGATAGAAAAATCTACGGTATTACATACATTGTTTTTTTGCGTAAATTATGACCGGGCTGTAATATGATGGGCTATGTTTCCTTTGCACTAAAAACGCGGGTAAGCAGTTTCTTTTCTTTCAAAGCACCAAAGAGGATATAATTACTACGTTTTACAAACAACGAAGATACTCTTTGCAGTAAACATTAATTGCTTTCGGTAAATATTTGCATATTTCTGGTTATTTCTTATTTGATTTATTGAGAAAAGCACTATATATGCCTCGGCGGGAATGGCATTGCAGGACTCATAATTATTGTCAAGGCCTCGCGTCAGCTCGGCCTTGAAAACTATTCGTCCGTCAACGCCATGTTTCCCGGCCTCTGCAGTAATGTACTATTACCTACTATTACCTATACTTCTTCGATAGCTATTTTATTTCATTTCCCAACTCATTTAAGTAATGAGTTAGAAAATGAAAAAACTGGATTCTAATATTTTAAATACAGAAGTAAGTATAATAAAAAAATCGACATTACCATAGGTACACATTGCCCGGGCCGGGCGGCTGCACACTTTTGTATGGAAATGCCTTTTTTTTGTTTTGATTTAAGTATTGTTATTCTAATTTCATAATACTACAATATGTAACAAAAACCTTGTCCGATCCTTGTAGGAGCAACTCAGACCGTCAATATGAACAACTTTTCCTACGGGACCAATGCTTAAAACTCGAAAAAATATCGACATTTTTATACAAAAGTGTTCGGCATGCCCGGCAATTTGTATGAAAAAGCCGAGTTTTAAGCATAGGTCCCGCTCGTGGTAAAAGTTAAAAAAAATCTAGGTAGGTAGGAACTTACGTATAGGCATCAATGAAATATTACTAGTAATATTTCATCGATGGTATAGGTAAATTATGAGAATGCCTAAGAAAGTTATTAATAAATAAAACCATAAATGATAAAGATTTTTTTTTCTACATTTTTGACAGTCGGATGTTTGAAAACTATCTGGTGAAAATACCCTGCTGGGAGCGCCGGCAATGCCCACGCTCCCAGCAGTCGAGAGTGGAGCGAGTAGCGACCGCAACTGGCCGCTTGCCAGCCAACGGAATAGCAGAAATAACGCTACTATCAACATTCCAGGTCACTTTGTATCATTATCTTTTATTGTAAGTAGGTTCTTAAATTTTGATGTGCAGTATTGATAGTACTTACATCAATATTTAAGAACCTACATTAAAAAAATGGGGACTTAAAAAGCACGGATGAGAATAAAAATATATTCGATCCATGCTTGTCAACGTTCCAAACGTAATTTTTTGTAATCGGCTATGTACAGTGGCGAAGTTAGGTAACCAAGGGCCCTGAGGCAAATCAAAAAATGGGGCCCCACTGCTATCTAAACTCCCCGGCAAATATTTTATCGTCCTAGCGAAGATAAAATATTTGCCACATTTAACCGTGGAGACCAAAAACGATCTCCTCGCACGCGGGCCTAATAAAACGCACATCGATGAATAATAAACGCACATATCGCTATCCGTCAAATTGATAACACTGTCAACCCACAGAAAGAATTTAGGGGAATTCCGAAGGTATAACTTTCGAATTTCTCTCAACTGAGTTGCCATGATTAAATTCGGGTTGCAACCTGTCATATTTATTTTGAAAATGGGAGAAATTTTCAAAAGTTCACGTCGATCGAGATTTTCTGGTAAGGGTTCGAGGGCCCCCTGAGCTTGAGGGCCCCGAGGCACTACCCCGCCTAGCCCCTAGGTAGCTACGCCACTGGCTATGTGTGAGTCCATAATAGATTATTTTATTGCAATAACCCATATTTTATCATTCATCATCATTTCAGCCGCATAACGATTAATGTCCACGGCTGGACATACGCCTCCCTCAAGGATTTCCAAAATGACCGATCAAGAGCGGCCTTTTTATACCACATAAAGCTTAGGGTCACACAAGCAAGCTAAATTGAAGAAACTGAATCCGTCTTTCATCCAAACAAAAAGACCTTACCTGTTTAGAATTAACTAAAACAATTCGTGCTAATTAGGTCAGTCGGTAACACGTGTATACGCCCGCGCATAATAATCCGTCATGGTGGTCTCCACTCCACACTCTCCAGTCCAGTCATAGGTACCTACAACGAATTCCCGCAGCGCTCAAACGACAATATGCTTGTCTGTGAGTGGTGTCACTCACATTAATACTTATAAAGTCACAACATTTTATTGGAAACAACGTTTATCGGCGATATTATGGTTTGACCATCTACAATTTCGTGGAACTCGCCACCCACGTTGAACCCAAACGCCATTGCCAGTTTCACAATTCACTCCGTCTCGCCATGTATTTTGATTTCGTTATTATAACATCATCCGATCCGATTTTATAATAAGTCTGCATGATCTGCGTCTAATAAGATACTATTAGACAGACAGACTTAATGAATACTATTAAAACTGCGTCACGGTGGAAGTTCAATAAATCTAAAGATAACGCGACCGCCGGAGTTTTTAATAGGGATTTGTAATGGGTATTGAAATGAGCGCATCCAATTTTTTTTCTTCCAGAAGATTCATTTATTACAGTCATAAAACGGTGTTTGTTCTAAGTCAGTTTTGGAATACGATCTCATCTCGGTCGCAGATAACCCCTCGACAGTAAACCTAACACGAAGAGGCCGTAAAATTCTAATTCGAAGCGCCAGCCGCCCCCAACCGCAGTGAACGCTTCTGCGCCGAGGTCGACCTATGGCGCCAAAGTCCAAATACTGTTCCGACACTCGAAGACGAGGATGCTATCTATTCTGTTAGTAGTTGGCACTATGTTCTCAACGTCATATCTCGAGAGAGAGTCATCAATAATTTTTCCGCAATGCTATATTTTATGGCGACTTTATTTTCCATAGTAGACACTCGTGTGATGAATGTGATATGATGGTAATTGATCTTTTTGGGATAAGTAGGTTTAAATTTTTGTGTTGTTGTAGCTGACTCAGATTGGTAGAGTAATAAAAGGACAAAATTTACATAACAATAGTTTTATTTTTAAGCCCCAACAAAAAAAAAAGTTTGATGCTAATAGGGGTGTTAATAACAGTTATACGCCTGTCTCTTAAATGGATGGACCAATTTAAATACGGTTTTTTTTACGTGAAAGCATGTTCCTTGCAGTGGTTCTTAGCCATGTTTGATGAAAATCGGTTTAGCCGTTCAAAAGTTTTTGGAGGTGAACGTTTAAATGTCGGGTCTTTTTTAATTTTACTGGCAAATAAACTTGTTATTTCCTGAAGTATGTAAAGTCGATTCGCTCAAATAGTTTGCAGTACTACAACACAAGCTATTTTGGAAGCTAAGTAGGTGCATATATGAAAATATTAAATATATTTTATATCATTCATTTCGAGAAATGAAACAATTACTCTGTCTGTCCGGCTGTGCCCTCTCGCCTACAGGTCGAATTTCTCAACAGATTCTCGTGAAATTTTGTAAACAAGTTAAAAAAATATTTGTATAGATTTATTGTCCATTCATCTTTCGAAATTTTTCAAAATAGTGGAAATATGGCGGTTGAAATCTTTACCAATATCATATTTCTTCTCTTTCGAAAAATAAATCAAAAGTTTTTGTTGCCGTTATTAAGACGCAGTTTTTTATCAGATAAACTTCATCTGCTCGGCGTGACTCGCGAGGTCTACAGCTCACAGAGCCACTAGTGTAATGTAGTTTTAAAAATACTGCACACTATTTGAGCGAATGAACAATAGTAATCATGACGTTTTAGGAATAATAGATGCGACTACCTGCCATTGGGATTAAACTGATTTTCCCTTTACTGAATTATTTTACAAGTAAAACGCCATCCGTTTTTGTGTGACGAGATCAAAGCTGTGCGATCAGAGTGGTGTTGGCGAGGTAGGGGCTGTTACCACTAACTAGGTACAATAATCTTTTTTGTGATCAGCGGCGTAGGTCGTCGACCGGACGGAGGCTGCCAAGCCTCCACGGAGCGGATGAGCGTGCACCTTTCTCTCAATGGCCGCAAGACTGTGCTATTACTTTACTGAGTAAAAGTAACTTTATTGCAGTCAGCAGATATGCAGTTTATTTAGTAAAGACGTGACACAAACTTTTTGAAACAAATACTCTGATGGATAGCCAGCTGCTACTCTGAGATGTACCTAATCTATCTATGCAGTTTAGAAAAAACGATGCTCATGTCATGACCAAACTTTTTGAAACAAATACATACCTACATATAGTCTGAAGGGCAGCCAGCAGATACCTATGAGTTTATTAAAAACCGGCCAAGTTCGAGTTGAACTCGAATGAAGAGGGTTCCGTACAATGCCAAAGTTTTTAAATTAATATTTACTTTACACATCTGTGTTTGGGTCACCATATTACCAAATTTTGCCTGATTTGGTCCAATAGATTTAGAGCAAATTGGCTGTGACTGTGACAAACGGACGGACAGACAAAAGCACGAGTGATCCTTTAAGGGTCCCGTTTTTAATTTTCGTACGGAATCCTAAAATGATGCATACATAAGTGACACAAATTTTATACCTAACAAAAGTAATCAGCAGACCGCATAGGACTAGGTACATTGTATGGGAATGTCTAAATTTCCGAGATCCTAATTACGATTTAAAATAATATAATTAAATATGTAGGCTCATATCCTGCATAACTAAAGATATAGATCACGAACGGCTATCAAGCACAGACATCGTTTTGTGATATGTGCGCGCAATTACAAACTTGGCAAAATATAAGCACGCTGCGTGCGTGCCTTTTCGTCGCCAGAAGGGCACGGCAACTTGAAAGACGCGCCGCGCTGTGTCGGCACTCGGCACTGCACAGCACGGCTACGTACCGCGTCGCGCGAGTTCCCGCGTCGCGCGCCGTCCGCCGCCGCCGTGCCCGACTGCCCGTCCCTTCCCTTCCCTTCCTCCTCCATCCATCAGTCAGTCATTCGACAACACGCGTGTAGGGTGCTCGTTCGCTTGTATTTAACACTTGATTTTACGCGGACAACTGGGTCATCGAGTTTGTGTTGACAACATTGAATGAACGCGTGCTGTGTTGTGTGATTTAGTGGTCGTGATTACAGTTTTAATCTTGGTGTACCTAATAAGAAATAAGCAGTCTTTGAAGTGAGCGCGGGATGCGTGCGTGAGCGCAGCGCATGACGTGCTACGAAACATTGAGAACTCCGGCACCCGCCGCAGTCGCCCCCATGGCGCACCACTTTGTCAAGTGGTGGCGCAACAAGTTTAGAAATGGATATAAGAAATTCAGCAGTGAGTACCTGCCTACCTCACATTATCGATAAGGTTGCTTACTGCTTATTCAAAATTTGTAGCTGAACTAGCTTTTCGTTAGATATTCAGTGTTAATCGTGCGTTCGTTCAGTTTAATATAGGTAATAGCTGAGATTGTGGAATATTTTTTTGTTGCGTCCAAAAGTAGATGTTATCAACTTACCCGTATCAACTAAGCCTTTACTAGGGAAGGACCCAGGTACAAACCATTCACCTACAAAACTTTGTTTACTTTTGTTTTTTGGTAGATTTTCTGATTGATAACTAGATAAAAGAATAGACTCTTGTCATTTTATTTAAAAGGACCATCTGACTATATGCCTACTTGCATAAGTACCTTACAAATTAAACATTTTAATTTGGATTAAGTACCTACACCTACTCAGTGAATTTTAATTGTTTTAAAGCTACTGACGATATTGACTCATGTACGAGTACCTACTTAAGTATCAGTGTACCTTTATTTTTACTAGCCTTTTGTTATTATGGTTATAACCCACTGCTGGGCAACGGCCTCCCCCTTGGTCCTTCTCTCATCTCTGTCCGCTGCAAGCTCTTCCCAAACAGGAAAAAACTTACCAGGTCATCTCGCTGATATATAGCATACCTTAGTCATTAAATTTTGTAGAAGTTATCTACTAGATAATAGGACAAAGAAGAAAGTATCTAGTTATGACGTATACCTGTCCCAGAACACATGATAATTTCTCTAGAAAAATACAATATCTATTATCTTCACATTTTATACCACAACCAATAGGTACATACTAGCCATACTTCCATTCTATACTATATACGTATGTACCCTTAGTAAATAACATTATAAACGTGAAAGTAACTCTCTGTTACCTTTTGACATTTAATCTAGGGTACATAACTGATTTAGATTAAATTTGTTATGGATAAAGTTTGGAGAACCGGGGAAGGACATAGGATAGTTTTTATCCCAACTTCAACCATTGAACAAATTTAGATGAAATTTGGTATATAATATATAGTTTGGAGATCCGGGAAAAGAAGAACATAGGATAGTTTTTATTTTAAAAATTATCCATTAAGGGAATGAAAACGGGAGTGGAACTTTGTATGGGGCATCTTATTATGCCATACAAAAGTAGACTTAATTACAAAGTAGACGTAGTCGCGAGAAAAAGCTGATAACAAAAAATCTTTATCAAGATGAACTTAAGTTCTTTATGATTTGAGTAAAATAAAATAAATAACAGACGACACTAGACGAAGATGACTTCCAACTTTTTAAGTCTCCTTCAGAGTTACAGCAGGTAACCCAATAAGAAACAAAACTAACTCTAATATCCAGTAGTACCTACCTATTTGGTTCCACACCTGTCATTATAGGTGGGTATTAGGTATATGTGTATGAAATAATAAAATTAAAGTATTCGACTTGTTTATCTCGACCTCACAATTCAGATGAAAGGCGCCGCCGTCCGCCGCAATATAAAACAAAAAGATATAAAAAATCACAGCAGGAGGTTAATGCGAGACTAACATCAGTCGAGAATTACTCGCGTTCTTAATGAAATACCCACAAACTGGTTTTATGGTTATAAAAAATGACACATATTATTTTACTTTATTTGTATCTTTAATTTTCTTGCCAAGGGTTGTGAGATTGTGTAACATAATTAAAACAAAAACAACCTCTGTGTACTTTGATATAAAACTAGAACTAGAGTAATTTCAATCAAATATGTAGATACCATTCAAGTCCAGTCAGTCAAGATCATCAACATGGTATCAAGATTTTTCGAGTGTTATTTTATTTGGCAAACATCTTCACAGCTGTAGTAAGATAACTAGACAACGACTGAATACTAGTATGAGGATGACACAGAACAATCGATAAAAAAAACAATGAACGATATAAAATAAATAATAATGGGCCAAAAATCAAATGATGCAATAATCAATTTTTTACATAACTATGTGCCAATCTGGCCGTTTTAAGTCATAATAATGCTAGTGTGTCACAAAAGTAAATAACAAAACCAACAGAAGAAGAATCACAAAAAGAAAAATATTTCAAAGCATTCGATGGAAAATCATGAAAAATTAAACTTCCGCTTTGTGTCGAGACTACTCGACCACCAAACACTACTTCAAAGTCAACTGAAATTGCTTTGATCTTCTATTTAGTTACGGAATATACGAAAGTTGAACACTTTAATTATAACGCGATATTTTGATATTCCCGTTCGCACGTCAAACCCGTGAAGCGCAGTTAATAAAGTTTTCGTTGTAAACCGAGCCGCGCCGCTCATTTGATTAACTTCAAAGGAAAAGTTGAAAGCAAGTCGACGAAGCGGAGACAATGATACCTTTTATTCAACATCAAAGAAGTTCCCGCCCCTGGTTTTAAGCTGCATACCGTGTGTAGTGCCGAGCTAAAAATGTATAGTAATAAGCGACATAAAGCAAAGATCGTTTCGAAAAGGCTTAATTCTACACCTATAGTATTCTAGACTTACATGATTTTGATACGGTTCTTTTTTCTTTGCCTCTTTGGAAAAATGCCAAGATACATATAGTTTTGAGTGTTTTATAAATGCATGTAACGAATCTTCTGAAATTATGTTCTTCTCGTATCGTCAGTTTTACACGAGAGTTGCAAGAGAGCATGTGATCCACGGTTACCTTCCATCCAAACTACTGCACGCCTGAAACTACGCAACAGCTTCCTTAAACAGGCTAGAAGTCAAAACTGTTCAAAAGATAGACTGCCAACAACAAAACCATTTAATACCTGATTTAGTAGAAAACAACAAACTTAAGTTCTAAATGTAAACCCAACTCGGTTAGGAGATGAATGAAACAGGAGCCGACCTCGACCATACGTGCCGGTTCACTCGCCGCATTCCTTTACTTTGATTTAGTTTATCAAGAGTATCGTGTTCAGTGTTGTGTACCCCTCTTTATTGCCTGAGCTTTTTACGAGTAGGTGCCTATTGAATTCCGATTGGTTAGGTACTCGCGTAAGCACAGAACAAGTACTAGTAAGCAAATTTTGCAATACTTTATTGATAAATAGGTTAATTGATCAAGTTTCAAATTTCAAAAAGTTACGTAACTACCTAACTAACAATATATTTCTTTTGAAATAGTTTAGTAATAAATGTTATAATAGAAAAAATCTATTTTTTCTCTAATTAAACTTGAACACCAGTTGAACCGAAAGTGCTGGTGATCTTTTTTCTTTTATTTTTTATTTAATCTTTATTGCTCATCAAATAAAAAGTGTACAGAACAATAGGCGAACTTAAAGGTAAAAGCGTTGTCTACCAGTAACCTTTGGGTTATACAGGTAGTCTAAATATGGGTTGCAAGAAAGTATAGTTCATAATAAAAAAATAAATACAATATAATATGTATTTCCTATATACATACATACATAAATAATAATATACATTACATGATACTTACGTATACTAGCTGGGTGACCGAGCTTTGCCCGGTTACTTTTTTTATAAAAATATATTTTTTTTTAGTATTCTCACTCCCTAAATACAGAGTTTTATCAAAATCGTTCGAGAGGTTTCCGAGATCTTCGTAATAGCATAGCTTCGCATATGAGCGGTTCGAATGGATTCGAGAAGTGCGTTACAGTCTTACTGCCAATGGCGAAAGTATTAAAAAAAAGACCAGTACGGTGCGAAGGAATAGAAAGGGTCAAACTATTAGAAGAACGCAGGATTCTTTCGTGAGTGGAAGTTAAAAACTTGAGCTGAGGTATTCAGGTGCAAGGGGATTATTAAACACATTATAAAGCTGGCAAAGAATATGTCCCGCGTTGGCGGATGAGGAGCCATTTAAGCTCAAAACGGTATCGGAAACATGATCATATTTACGAAGACAAATCTTCAGATATATTCAGATAGCACACATCACCGTAATCAATCGAAGGCAATACACGAGCTTGAGCCAGCACAATCTTAGTTTTAATGGGTGCGAAATTTTTCAAGCGCTGAGAAAATTTATGAAATTTGAGAACAAAATGGGAGATTATATACCACCTTGCGGAACATCAGCTTCCAATTCCACCAATCAGACTCTGCCTGACCACTACGAATCTGCTACCGGCGACCACAAAGATAACTTGAGAACCAATCAACCACCGAGGTTGAGACGTTGCAATAGGAGAGGATAGCTATATTAGGATATCGATATCAACTGTATTGAAGGCATTGCTAAAGCCCACCAGGCCTAAAACGGTCACCTGCTGGTATTCCATGCCATCTCTTATACCTTCAGTGACTTTTAGCATTGCAGTAGTTGTCCTGAGATCAGGTCTAAATCCAGATTGATAAGATTTTTAGATATTGTTGTCATGTAAATATTTGGAGAACTAACAGAAGACCGAAGCTTATAGAATCTTAGATAAAAAGGAAGGATTGAAATTGGGCGAATGTTATTATTATATTATTGCATTATAATATCTCGTTAAGACGAAAGGGTTCAGGGATTTTAGAAAGAGGGCGAACATATGCTTTAAGCCATAAGGCTGGGAAACAGTGTACGGCAAGACTATAGTTAATAATGTGCGTGATAACCGGAATTACAAAAGTGAGAATAGGAATAAGCACCACGAGACTAATTTGTTCAGGCCCAGCGGCATCACAAGTAAAGGATTGTATGATTTTATGAACGCTTTCCTCGGTGACCGCGGTAAATTCGAACAAACTACCGCCAGGAGCAGGTAAAGCAAGAATAGAAGATATAGTTGATAAAATTAATTTAAAGAGAACGGTTATTTAGTTGACTGATATGATTTTTTACCAATGCCCTGAGAATTAAGAAACTTCAAAATATTGGTTGAAGATACATTTTCAATATTGTCAGAGAAGTGGCGCTTGGCATTTCGACATACTTGATTGCAAGGATTTCTTGCAGCCTTACACAAAGCACCTGCCCTTTTGATATAATTACAAGGGGGTTTACTCCATAAAATAAAACGTTAGTCATACGATAGTGACGTCGTTATTTAAGAGTTGTATGAAAGTCAATAACAAGACCTTTTATTTCTTCTTGTAAGTATGTTTACATTGCTAAGGGTGGTGAAACTTAAAATTAAATTGTCGCGAACATCGACTTTAACAATGATTTTTCACGGAACAGTTTGTAAAGAATCTGGGTAACCTAATGAAGCTTGTCTCGAATTGAGCCTGAGCTGAGATGACGATTCTTTTTAAATTATTATTGGATTCAATCCGTAAAAAAGTCTGAAAAGTGTACCATTTGGTCCGAAACAAAACTACTAAATATGAAAAAGAGTAGCGAACGAAACCTAACTACTACGAAATTTCAAACGATTTGCTTCAACTTTAGTAAGCGAAACCAAAGATCATAGATAACATACGGTTTCTTTTGAAAATATGTAACATTAGCGGCAGATGTGGCCTATCGGCTGGCGGCCGGCATTTGGGCCGATCGGCTCCGCAGGCCTTCCAGGAAACGGAGCGCCTCACAACACCGCGGCCCTTCGTCCCCTACACCTTTTACGTTTGCCGACGACTTGTTAGGATATTCGTCGTATTTTACTTCCCATTGTACTGATTTGTATTGTATTATTCATTTTGCTATGATTACAATGTCCAGTGCAACAGAGTAGTATACTTTTTGTGAGTAACCTATAGTATTTTTCTGAGAACAGGTCTTGGACTCTGAGCAAAAAGAAAAAAAACTTAATGCCGAAATCACGTCCCACTATATGTTACCTACAAGGCCGTGAGCACATGAGCGGAGTTGAGGGTTCAAATCACTTGTTATCTTTAAAGTATCTTACTCATATTTAGGCGGAAGAGGTGCCCCAGGTACCTCTTGGGCTTACTGGGATAACTGAAAATGGGGCGGCACATTTGGATTTTGTCTAAAAAATTTCGTAGAGTAGACTCCTATTGGACACACCCCCCCCCCCCCCCCCTCATAGCCAGAAATAACTGGGACGCTGGGGCGCCATATTCAGATTTTTCCCCTCTTGCAAAAAATTCTAGATCTGGCACTGGACAGACGGACGGACGGACGGACAGCGGAGATACCATTTATTTGGCACCAAAATGACCGTAATAATGAGTACTTACTTTACTATCTATTACCACTACTACTTTAAATTACATATCTATTTTATCAACCTACCAATAACTTAAATGCTGGCCCTTTGTACTCTGTGTTTAATACTAACTTTTCTTTTTCCAGTTGGCACGGAGAGCGAAAGGACTGACACCGAGGAGTTGGTCGGCCGGGCGGCGTCCCAGTGCTCGGCGCCGCCAGACTTGCTGCCCAGCGAGGCGCGAGCGCTCCTGCAGCCGACAACGCCTCCGCCACGACCGACGCGGACAGTCCACGAACCCACGTACAAGCCTCCGCCGTCACCAACGCCTGCTGATCACAATGATGACAAGCAACCCAGATTGCGATTCGAGGTAATTTTAGAGTCTCATGTTAAATTGACTAAAGAGCATAAGTTTTTAAATACATAAACCTAAGCGCTTTTTCATTTATTGAGGGCGTACAGTCAATTTATTAAGCAAATTATAATAGGGAGTAGGTAGCTCTCTTGTCGAAAAGATCTGCATTCAATTTCATATTTGTGACTATGGAAGCAAGAAATTTATTGTTATGTATGGAAATTTCAAATACATAGTTTTATTCTTCCCCCAGTCCAAATTAAACCTGACTTCCTAGCCGACAAATGGCAGGGTTAGCCCATTACCATTACGCAAGTTATTCCGCTAGTCATGAATGGACGATAGAAAGTTTTGATAAGACTGAAACCAACTTAATCGTGACGGTAGATGTTATCAAAGCACGCGATACATTTGAGTTTAAACTTAACTAACTTAGTGAATACATACTTTAATAGTATAACGTACACCCAACACGATTTCTTTATATAATTCGAAATGCGCTCAGCTGAATCCAACCTGCTAGGTAACACTTTTGCAATTAACGAAACACAGCTCACCATAGAACACATTTCTTGAATGTACCCAGTATAATTCTTTGATATTGCTTTTCTATCTTTCATTCTTTTGTCACTGGTGAGAATAAATAAGTACCTTTAACTCAGACTTGGATTAAATATTTATGAAACTGGACCATTTTATTGACCATTGTACCCCACTCACTTGTTATCCATTTTGATGTAATTCTGAATGTTAACGAAACCATCAACTAATCAGAAGATAACTATAATTTGTGTCTAGTCTAGACATATTATGCTAGATTTTATCTCGGTTTATGTCGTAAAACCGTCGTAACATTCATCGAGCTGTAGTAACTCATTGAATAATGAGATGAATCATCTATTTGTGTCGCGACACAGCTTCAATGCGGGCGGCTCGCCTTTGCCTCGTATCTCATTGATCGTAAAGGCGCGGCTAGTTTCCTTTTAAGAACGAGATAAGGCCGCCGCCGCCCGATGGCCGCTGCGCGCGCGCCGCCTGCCGAGACGACCGGCGCCGCAGGTTATCTTTACACTGCCTACATAACTACGCATATTACAATACACCTTAGGGCCTTACCTTTGAAGTTGATAATGAAAAGTTTTTGTTAATGCATAGTCTTATCTCTCTTCCAGGAGCTAACCTGCGATGTAGAACTAAAGCATCCAGAATCATCCAAACAACAGCCACTGCAATTCTCTTTCACGCTTTACGATCTTGATGGACATGGCCGGATGACTAAAGATGTAAGTTACCTCCATACTAATGGTGGCTCTGGCACTAGATATTAAAAAAAATACTCTACTTCCACTCCTCTTAGTCTATTTATGACCTGTTCCCTATCCTATCCAATCCATAAATTTACTGCGTTTACGTCATATTTGTTTTAAATTCTGCTTTCATTACGAGTTACGACCTACATTTACCATTGGTATGAAACTGGCCAGACCCGCGGAATTTTCATAAGTAAAATCTTCTTTCTTTTGTTTTAGGACATTGCTGGCATCGTATCAACAATATACGAGTCGATAGGAAAGTCGGTTACAGTACCTCATTATGGCTCGAAAACCATACAAGTGCGGCTAACGGTTGTACCGGAAGATGGGAGCCCACGAAGCCCCCGTGAGAGGCGCGAGGGGCGTCGGCGGCGGCGAAAAGACACGACGGTCGCCGCGCCCGCGCCGCCGCCCGACTGCGCGGAAAGTGAGGAGGAACGGGAAAGGCTCTCGCACGACGACGACGCTTCATCTAAGTCTTCCTGCTCGGGCGACCACAGGCCCCAACACCGGCTGCCGCAAATCATTAACGCCCGTCCACACCGACAACACAGACGGGAGCACAGAGAAAGAAAACACGCGAAGAAACGTTCTGGTAGCTTACAGAGACGAGAGCTACTTGAAATCATTCAGGCTAACATGGAAAAGAACCATATGAACTTTCAAACTTCAAGGTTAGTTTATATCATAAATTTACTTTGATTGCATAATCGACAGGATATTTACGCTACACGGCATATTAAAAATATCGATCATTTTTTTCTTTGACATTCAATTTTAATGAAACAAAGCCTACATTTATGTTGCTCCGAGCTTCATCTATTGTTGAAAACCGCAAATCTTTCCAATACCTACTTTCTGACATTAGCGTAAACAAACAGACAGACAAACATTTCTTGTGTTCAGTTAAGTCCACTTTTTTTTATCGCCCACACTCATTTTTGGACCAATTCATTAAATGTACAGACACGATTTGTACCGTTTTATGATATTAATATGTATTTTAATTTTTTATATGTTATGATATGATAAAGTTGATGGAAGAATTGCATCTGATCCTATGTAGGTATGAAGGTTTTTCTCCCGCGAGAGGACATTTATCTAAATGTCGATAATAAACCGATTATTATTTTTATTTTCAGAAAGACCAGTGATCCGGTTACCAATGAGGAAGAGATTACGACAAAATATCAGAAGCTGCGAAACCGGTCGTATACTGTAAGTGAGAAACCCGTGAATGCATTCCAAAAGACGAAGTCGGAGAATACACGAAACGGCTATCTGGATTTAGCGGGTGGAGGCGATTCGAATTTGTGTAGGTACGACCGGTACTTGCACGCGGTGATATGCTCGTCGGCCCGGCACGCGCACACCGGCTACCACCAGCGGCAGGCGCAGACGCCGCGCACGCCGCGAGCCTCCCAGCTACCGCAACCGCGCTCGCGATCCCACGACTTACCCAATCAAGCTCAATCGCAACATCCGAGAGTTCTGCAAATAATATTCTTATAGAACTCAATAAAGGGCATCGTTGGCGACGGCGTTGTCCTTCTCTCTATTTAGTTCATGTAAATTGCGAGTTACCAAGTGCTGTACTGAAATTAATATAAAATATTGCATTGACAAAACATGTAGGTAGTTAGTTTGTAATTAGCGTCGTATTTTAATCAATAATCAGTATTTGTTCATGACAATGAATGTGGCTTGTATTTGAGTAAGTTCTTTCAACTCCAATCGGTGTACGAGTTCAAGCTGATTATTTATTTATTTTTTTTTAACTTTCTAATCAGACTCCTGTAAAAAGGAAGTTCACACGGAGGCACTTATGTTCAATAAACTATAGTTATCCGATAGTTAGTTATAAAAGTACCACTACAAAACAATCCGTCAAAAAATGTCCAATGAATAAAAACGGGTAAGGTCCAATACCTGTCTTCAGTACCTTTGAACTGATACTCAGTGTGAAGCAGTTTAGAAAGCCCTCTTTTTGAAATGATGATCTGATTACATGAGCTGAAGTTACAGCGTGTAAATCAGTATGAAAATGTAATTCTGTGTGTACTTTGTAATATGTACTTAAGACGAAGTGGTAGCTAAAGTGGCGCCCTCATTTGAAATAAATTGTTTAAAACTAAATAAGGTGATAATTAAAAATTTGATTTGTATAAATGTCTAGAAAGACCTTTAATTTATTTTATGACTAACCTTTGAAAGTAATATTGGTAGTCCGTCTAGTTTTAAAACTGTTTTTCGCCAAAAGTGGCCACTTTTGGCGACAAACAGTTTTAAAACTAGACGGGCTATTCGTAATAATTTCAAAGGTTACTCATAGAATAGTTTAAAGGTCTTTCTAGACATTTATACAAATCAATTTTTTTATTATCACCTTATTTAGTTTAACAATTTATTTCAAATGAGGGCGCCACTTTAGCTACCACTTCGTCTTAATAAGTGATATGGCGTCTCCCAATAAATGGCAAGTGCCTTATTCTTTGTAATTCATGTTGTACTGAAATCATGTATGTAAAAACTGTTCAAGATTTTTTTTGTTTCCGTGTAGAGATAATTCGACATCTTATCAAGATTGAAACTGTGTATTGTTAATATGAAATGCTCAGTAGACGTAACTTTTAAACTCATTTTCGAGTTTAGACTGATTTTAGACTAAGTGTTAAGTGCTTGAACGAAAATAGTTTATTATAAACTGTTATTTATAATGTTTTATCATGTACTTAATCGAATGCTAATAACTGTATACTTTTCTCAATGCAGATCTTTAATATTCAGGGGTTGTAATATCGGTATTACAGTATCGATACCCAAGGAAAACAGATACTTTGTAACCTCTTACGAATTAAGTATGTATAATGAATTAATGATATTTTAACAATATAATAACGATGCAAAATTATCAGAGGTGTGCAATTTATACCATCCACAGTATAATACCGTATTTTCAAACCTTATAAACTGTATTGTGAATGTATCGATATACATTCAACCCAGCCCTACTTACGTCAGAGTAAAATCTCATTTCCCGGCTATAGTACCATTATCAGTATTCTTTATTCTATGATGATAAGTGAATGAATCTCTAGAATGTTATTATCTACCTCTTATATTACTTCTTAATGTATTATTAATAATTTATTGACATCCGAATCCTAATGTAATTTTAGTTTAAGTTTAGTTTATATTGTGATAATTTGTTAAATAGAATAATAATGTAATGTCACTCAAAGATAATTTAGTGATAAGGTGTACAGTTGTAAGTGTACAAAGTGCTCGATCTTGTCAAAAATATTTATTAATTTGAAATATAATCTTGAGATTACTTAACAAGGCTGTATTTTCTCATTTGCGGCAATCCTCTTCCAAAAGTCCTCCTGCGGCAAGTGAACCAGGCTGTAGCTATAAGCAGCACGACCGTTGTGATTATTATGGTCGTTTCGCGTGGTAGGCTGCACTTGTTTGCGGCGTACGCATCTGGCGTTATGGTAACCTAGAAACGAGGACAAAAGTTTATGATTCCCTCGAAGATGTCGGAATCTATCTTGTACAAAAAGCCCAAACTTGACGTTCTAGTTTCAACTGTGGCTAATATGAGTACATAAAAATAGCAATTTTAACTTTATCATACTACAATATTAGAAGTATCTATTAAAGCTCACAAACTTGTGGTCATACACAAACGTAATGTGAGTCATAGTACTATAAAGCATCAAACTCAAAAAACTTTTTTTTAGATAAAGTTGATAATAAACACATACCAGCATATACTTCGGTTCAAATATATTTCTCATAGAAAACGAAGGCACTGAGTACTCATAAAAATCTACATTTTCACTATCGTAGTTATAGGAGTGGTGTAAGAGGCATCCATAGTGTGTATGACCACCAAATGCTACACGAGGTTTGAGCTTAGCTATGACGTCATCTGTAGCTTCTTTTGATAACGCGTCTATTTTTAGTCTGAAAGGAATATACTTTTCAGATGAAGGAGGTGCATCAGGCTCAGAACACACTGCATCTGATAATCTAAACAAAGGAAAATGCTGAAAAAGAAATAGAGAACAGTTGAAATTTCATAAACTATTATTTTTTGATAATCAAAAAATAATAGTTTATAAAATTTCAAAATAATGTTTAATTTACCTGAAGTAATATAGGTCGACTGTAGTTGAGTGTTAAGTCATTGTTTTCACAACTACTGTTTGCAGAACATTGCAATATAGCTGAAAGATAACTATCCTTAGTATTTAACAAGTCCAATCTCAGCGTTTGTCAACGAGCAATAGAGCGTAGCATCCACGGCGTACGCCGCATAGATCGCTTAAGGTTGAACTAGTCGATACTTTTTCTATACAAATTTCGGATGGGATTTCCTCTACTATTTGACATTGTACATCCAAAGTTTAACATGATATCGTTTTGTCTCATTATACATTTTGTATGTACGGATACAGAATAGTAAAATAAAAAGTCATTAAAAAGTTATGGTTATGAGCCATCAAATATTTGTTTTTTTTGCTTATTTTTACGCAACTTTTGGCGTAAATAAGTAATAAAAGAAGTGTAAAATCTCCAAAACCAAGTCCACACTAACACGGTTTAATTATCGAAGATTTAATAAACTTTATTTGTAATCGATTAATGCAGTCGTTTTTGCATAAAACCCCTTTTCCCAAAGGACACTCGATTTACTATAAATTTATCGTGCATTTCACCTCACTGCTTCGCCTGAACACAATGTTAGGTGAGACAGCTTTTAGGCCGCGCCCAAATGTGAGTTCGAGCCCGCGACTAGTTCAACCTTAAGTAACATCATGCTGCGCGCCAAAGCTCAAAAAAGGATGTAGGCGTTAAGTCATTTTAAGAGCGGCCTTCCAGTCTTGCTTTTCATACAAACGCTCGTACGTGATTATGGCGTTGTATCTGATCTTTCTTGAAAACTTTTGAACTCACAGGTATCTTGGGCGCTATTTCTAATAGGTTGGGGAAAAAGTCTTTTCGCATTTTATATCAAAATTTAAAACATTTTTTAATAAAGTTTATTTACATTTAACTAAAGTATGTAGGTACCATTTTGTTCGATAACTTTTTGCCATCTTATAGGTAGGGATATAATATAACATAATATATACATAATCCCATTGCTATAGAAATTTTGGGGCTTCTGATCAAAAAACTGCGTCAAGTAGTTTTGGCAGTCCTCTCGTGATGTTAACCTGACACTGCCTAAAGAATTCTGAAGAGACCGAAACAGGTGGAAATCGGAAGGTGCCAGGTCAGGACTACACGGCGGATGCATTAACACCTCCCAGCCAAACTCTCTTAATTTTTGCTGAGTGGTTAAAGATATGTGAGGTCATCAGTTGTTCGCAGTAGAGTTCTGAATCGATGGTCCTGCCTGGTGGTAACAGCTCATAATGAATAATGCCCTTCCAATCCCACCACACACACAGCATCACCTTGTTAACCCGGGTTTCGCCACAGTCTGTGAAGCCTGACCGGCCTTTGACCATGACCTTCTTCGCACGTTCTTGTCGTACGTGATCCACTTTTCATCACCAGTTATCAATTTCTTCAAAAATGGTTCGGTCTCGTTACGTCGTAATAAAGAATCACAAATGAGTACACGGTTCATTAGGTTTCTTTCAGAGAGCTCGTGAGGTACGCAAATGTCGAGCTTTTTTGTGTACCCATTTTTTTTCAAATGCGCCAAAACTGTTTTGTGGTCAATTCCCAGTTCTTCAGCTACGTCGTAACTACTGATATGCCGATCTTGCTCCACTTTTTCCAAAATAGTATCCATTTTATCCGTAACAGGGCGACCAGAGCGACGTGCATCTTTGACATCAAAATTTCCGGATTGAAAACGCTTAAACCAAATTTGTGCTACTCTTACAGACACTGTACTAGGTCCATAAACATCGCAAATTTTTTTCGCGGCTTGCTTTGCATATTTACCTTTTTGGTAGTAAAATTTTTAAATGTATCTAATTTCTTCGTTAGATTCACTCATCTTGACGGTAAGAAAAACAAATGAAAATCACGCATTTTCCTAATTTGAATTTGGAATTATCTTCTTTAAAATTTAAACTTTTAAATGATACCAAAACCAGCCAGGTACAAATAGTATAGCCAAAGTGGTTTTATTACAAGTTCATACATACTAAATCCGAAAAGACTTTTTCCCCAACCTAATAGGTTTCTATCGAAATAAAAAATTTAAATTTAGAAAAACAAAGTCAGTATAAGCCTTCAAAAATCTGATTTTTTGCACAAATTTTAGCTGAACTTCCACCGTTTATGACGTACTCATAAATTGTAAAAGTATATCGATACAAACCTCGCAAATGTAATGAAAATTTTGAATAAAAAACATTTATATCACATACTTGTAAGGCTTACTGATAAACACGTATCTCCTGGAACAAGTTTTATGAAATTTTCGCACCCTATGAATAGTTAATATTCGTACAATGGATAGTTAATAATAATACTAATTTCATTTAATAGAATGCAAACCATGCCCTTAGGCGCTATCTCTCTCTTTTTGGTTTGCCTCTTTTTCTAGCATTGCCCTGGATGAAACACCAAGCTTTTCAAACTATGCTCGCGTCGAAAACAGAGCGGCCGGGAAGGGCCGCTTTACTTTACACGTAACGTAAAGGTCTAATTATTGAATAAACATTTGAATCTTTGAATTTGAAGTCATCACAGCTTGTAGTGGGACTGGGCGGAGCACGTCAGCTGCATGCGAAAAGATAGGGGGTCAGGATGACCACTAAGTGGATACCAAGAGGTCGCCGAAAGCGAGGCAAACCTCACAAAAGATGGCGTGATGACTTGGAAGTATTTGAGTATTTGAAGGATACATAGGCGAGTGGACACCTGATGCCCTCGACATGACTGACTGGCCCTTGCCCAGCAGTGGCACACTGAAAAAGGCTAATAAAAAGTGTTTACTCCACACAAGACATGTTGAGTAAACACTTTTTATTTCAACAAGTTTAGCTAATATCGGTAGTTTGAAAAACTCTCTTAATATTTTAGTGGCCCCAACAAAATATTCCTCCAGTGCTTCACTGGTGGGCGTAGTAAGCATAAAAGTATACGACTTACTAGGCAACCGGTCGTGAAAAATTAAAAGAGATGTTTTGTTGACCATTAAAAGATACGAAAGAAGAAGAGAAGATTATTCCTTGCGAGAATTATCGTTGTGTGTGTCGCAATGTTTACATAACAGATGGTAAACAAAAATACCTGAAATATTATCTATCCTGCTTCTAGCTTCACGACACATTCGACAGGAATCGCCCTCCAGCGCCATTGAGTTGATCAGCACAAAGTTATTCTCCTTTACTGTTAGCAGTTGAACTGACGGAGAATGGAGCTGCTCTGCAAATCTTTCCGCAGAGCCTCTTTTTATACTAAAAAGAAAATCAGTATTTATTATTTCTCTATCCTAGACTAAAAGTCAGTAAGTTAGAAAACAATATTGTAACTCAGTCATTACCACACAAATAACATGAATATCAATTTTCTAAATTTAATAATATTTATTTCCTTGTCTTATCATAATAATTATAATATTTATTCTATAGAAGAATTACCTGCTAATTCTTTTATAGAGTCTAGTAGTCTCTCTCAGTTAACTCTCTATATGCTTATATAGGCACCCTAAGATTTTGGCAAGTTATGAAGATGGGGACTTCAATAGAATTGTAATTTGACTAAGTAGTTACATACTTGTTGTGGAATCCAATGTCATGATTACCAACTGTGATGTACATTGGTACGTCACGGGGTAGCAAAAATGTGTCATGAAAGCGATCCACATATTCAGCAAATTCTTCACTTGTACTATATTCTCCTTCATCAAATATGTCTCCTGGAAATCATTACACAAACAATCATCACCATATCAGCAACAGAATATCCCTGCTGGACATAGGACAGAAAAAAAACGAATAACAAAGGATAGAATTGATCAACTATTATAAATATTTTTAATGATTTACTTAATCAACTCACCTAAAACGAAGACAACTTCAGGTTTATGTAGTGTTATCACAGCTCTAAATGCCTGGTACATTTGCCATTCCCGTCTCCACTTGTCAATCCAAAAACTTTTGCGATGGCCCAGCATATGTGTATCAGATATTATAAGAGCCTTCAGGGCTTTTGCATCCATATCTGACCCTTTTGCAGGGAGCCATTCACACTTAAATCATAAAAATATCATGAATATATGCTATTATTATCAACTTTGTAAAAAAGCAAATAAATAGTACAGTATAAAGCAGCACCCATCACAACCAGTGTTATAGAAAAGATGAATTACCTGTAATATAACTACATAGTATATAAGAAATTCACAGTAAAATATTGTAAAAAATATTCCACATAGAAGAATTATAACCTTTTTAACGAACCACTGCATAGTAATCAAATAGTAATAACTTTATTAAAAAAACTTTAAGTTGCTTGCAGAAAATATGTTCATAAGGCTTATCTTATCTAATATTAAACTGATATGGTTTTGTCAGTCTACTTGTATATTCTAAATCTGGGTTTTATTGACCGATATGTAATTATGTATTTACAGGGGCCGCCACCCGCAATTTTCATACCAATGGGGAAGGCAGCTGTCATATACGTTGGTTCCTAATTAAATGTCAAAACTAGAGGTTGGCTGGATTAGGTAAAAACGGTACCTGTTCCAACTAATACTAATACTTAAAAATACCTAATCCGAATAATCCCTTCTAATACCTGCTGTTCGCAGCCCATTTTCAATCTTATGTCTCACACTCCATCCAAGGGTAACTATTGTTTGTAACACGAAAATATTAGATAACACTCCCGAGATGTAAGTATTTCACGCAATAGCTAATTTTATCTAATATAGCTAGTACACTTTGCTCGCAACGGATTTTCGATCTTACTGTTGAGACGTGTAAAGTTTATTGTTGTTTATAGATGAAATAATTACATAAGGCAGACCTAATCCAGACAAGAACAAACAACAGGCGAATATTTTTTCGCAACAGATTTTCTATTTTATTTCTTATAACTTTAAGGATCAGTGTTCTTTGATGACGAAAATATTCAACATTATTACAATTATCGTCACGTGGTGGTTGAATTTTGGCTGCGAATAGCAGGGATTAGGAAGGAATATTCGGATTAGGTATTTGCATTAGGTATTTTTAAGTATTAGTCTTAGATGGAACAGGTCTCGGTTTTACCTAATTCAGCCCACCTCTAGTTTTAGGTTAGGAAATCCTGATCACTACTTCGTCTATGGTTAGGAACCACAGCTGCCTTCCCCATTGTGTTAACGATACACGTACCGTGAAACCTTACTACTTTGCCCTTGGGAGACAACTTTTCCAGAACACGAAAATTAACTAAAACTACCAATAGAATTTTTATTTTAACAAATGGCAACTTTATGTGGTGTCTATGGGAATCTAGAATATCTGTTTGGCAACACTGACTACTACAATCGCAGCTAACTTCATGCAGTCATCTGTCAGCTGCCGTCAAAGTGGTATTGTCGAAGGTAGTGCAAAAACGTTAGTGCAGTTTTGCGTCCCGCATTGCCAAGAAACGCTGCGCAGGGATTTATTATTATTTACGCGTAGAGCATTCATTGTTGCTGCTTTTAATCATGGTCTCCTTTTTACAATCGTTTTAGTTAGCGAGAAAATTGTGTGGGCAATGTTGTAAGCAATTTTATAGACTGAGGTCGACAACATTGCCCAGCTCAAAAATGTAGCTAGGGCTGACACTAAAAATTGTGGAGGTCAGACGGCAGTCGCTCTGTGTAAAAACCAGTAACCTCGTCAAATCTCCTTGGTTAGGTAGCGGACCCCGGGCTCTGAAGCGTTACTGCTGAGGATGCAACCGGGAATACGCTCGGATGATGATGATATATATCATCATCATCCGATCGTATTCCCGGTACACAGCAGTTATATATATAATATAACTGCTGTGTCATATATAATAAAGATATGTTTGTGTGCCATTTTTCTCAGAAGTCGCTAGTTTCCTAAAAGACAGAGCTTAAATGTTCTCAGTTTTAAGCTTAAGTTTATGATTAAGATTTACGCTGTAAATTAGTTTGCAGATAATTTTCTAGAAGTACTCACCTAGTATTTTTATTCTATTTATTTGCAGGATGGCTAAACCTAATAAAAAAAGCCGAAGACGCCTTGGTGCCAGGTGTTACAAAAACTATACTGATGACATGTTAGATCTCGCAGTTGAGTATGTTAAAAATAAAAAAATGTCATCGAGAGAGGCTGAAAAACAGTTTGGAATACCGAGGCGGACCCTTCTGAATAAAGTTAAAGATCTGCACCAACAAAAAGTAGGACTTCCAACGCGACTCACTAAAGAAGAAGAAAAGAATATCGTGAAAGTGGCAGTTGCAGCTGGCGATTTTGGTTGTCCATTATCAAAGCTTGACTTACGGATAATCGTATACGAATATTTAAAAAAGAATGGGCGTGAGGCAGTTTTTCATGAAAACCTACCAGGAAAACAATGGATTTCAAGTTTTTGGAACGAAATGCTTCAGAACTGACAATAAGATCTTGCCAAAATATAAAAAAAGCAAGAGCCGAAAAAAGTATTGAAGAGTTTATAGATTATTTCAAAAATTTAGAACAAACTGTGAAGGACGTACCCCCGTCAAACATCTTGAACTTGGATGAAACCAATTTAAGTGATGATCCTGGATGTTCGAAATGCATTTTCCGTAGAGGGGTAAAGTACCCTGAAAGGATATTAAATTCTACAAAAGGAGCCATTTCATTGATGTTTTCGGCAAGCGCAGACGGAACGAACCTACCACAATATGTTGTGTATAAATCAGAAAATCTTTATTCAGAATGGATAACAGGCGGTCCACGAGGCACAAGATATAACCGCACTAAATCAGGGTGGTTCGATTCGTCCACTTTTGAGGATTACTTTAAGACAATAGTTTTAAAATGGGCGGAAGGTTTGCCTGGAAAAAAGGTAGTAATATATGATAACCTATCGAGTCACTTAAATGTGGATATTATCAAACTTTGCGAAGAGCATAATGTATCTTTTGTTTTTATACCTGCCAACTCCACGCATCTTACACAGCCCCTAGACGTGGCTTTCTTTGCTCCGCTTAAGAAAGCGTGGCGCAAAATTCTGCTGCAGTACAAAATGGAAAATCCAAATCAAATATCTTTAAATAAAAATCATTTTCCGAAATTGCTGACTTCTTTGATTAACGCAATAGACTTGAGGGAAACCAAAAATATCAAAAGTGGCTTTAAAGCTGCCGGAATTTGTCCCATAAATCCACGTGAAGTGCTCAAACGGCTACCGGAATATGCTGAAGACATTGGAAATTACACAGTAGATAACGCCTTATTAGATTATTTGCAAAAGTGTAGACAACCGAAACCAATGACTGTTAAACGCAACAAAAAAGTTTCAGTCGAGCCAGGAAAGTCTGTTTCAATAAGCGATTTCGATTTGTTGAGTTGTTCAGATCAAGAAGATACAGAGACTAAGAAATCTAAAAAAAACAATGGAATTGGAGCAAAAAAATCAAAAGCGACAAAAAAAAAGACTTCTGTTACTAATCAAGATGATCCAGAGAATAATGATCCTGCCTTTGACCTCTTCTCAGACAATACAGCTATTGAACAGCCAATACATGATAAAGATGAAATCGATGCTATCTATGATTATTTGGAAGAAGATATTTTAAATGATAGCAATATACTTTTAAATCTGACGTGTGACTTCGACAAAACTGATAAACTTGAAGTACCGAACAGCAAAAAGCGTGAAACTGTAACAAGTTGCATCTTAGATGAAAAAACTGGGATAATAGACACCTTTGATGAAATCAATAAAATTAATAATGGGTTAGTAAACAAAAAAGACGACGTCGGAATATGTTGCACTTTAGAAGAAAAAGGTAAGATAATAGCCAGCAATGACAGTAACGATATATTTAATGATAACGACGATAAATTTACTATTGAGCCTGAAGACCAAGAGACAGTATCAAGATACATGCTAAATGAAAAAACTGGAATTTTTCAATATACAATAGTCACCCAAGTAAAACAAGTTATAAACAATAAATTAGTATTACGAGATAAAATAATGTTAACTTCATCTAAAGACATGTACACTGAAACTGTTACAGAACCTAAACAAATAGGAACATTTAAAAATGACAGCAACATGGCATCTGATAACATTTGTCCTAACATTAAAAATATTTTACCATATAGTAGTACATCTGAAGATAGTGGCACGCAACTAATTATAGACTTAAATGAGAAGAAAGAACAATCAGCTGCAAAAAACCTAAAAATAAAAAAGAGCAAAAATACTATAGACCATAAAGAGCTACAAGAATCAAAAGAAAATATTTTAACCCAAAAAAATACTTCTGCTAATGAAACTAAAGTTATTTCTGAGACTGGAAAAAATACCGGCAAAGAAAACAAAATTGTCGAACATACTAAGTTAAATAAAGAAATAAACAAATATGCATATACTAAAGTAAATACCAAACGATATTCCGGAAAGAAAATAGCTAATCAACCAAAGAAAAAATTAAAAAGAAACAAATCAACCACTATTGCAAAGACTAAACCAGCTCGGAGGACATTCAAGAGTGAAACAAGTAATAGTGATGTCAACATTAGTACTTACAGTGATTCAGATATCTGTGACATAGAATCTGACAAGTCGGACGATTACATTCAAAATTTAAATAAAAAAAAGTCGAAAACAGAGACAATCAGAGATAATAAAGCAACAATAGCAGCGGTAACCGAAAAACCTTCATCGAGCTACGACGGCCATTTAAGTGAAGCTTGTTCTAATGTAAATTATTCTGTTGGTGACACTGTATTAGTCAGATATTTTTTTAAGAAAAAAGTTGATTATTTTGTTGGTCTAGTCGTAGCAAAAGTAGGAAATGATCAAGTAAATGTATCATTTTTCAAAAGAACCGGTAGAAACGACAACACTAAGTTTATTAAGACCAAAAAAGAAGAAGTAGAAATAATTGATTGTAAGAATATTGTCAAAACCGTGAATTTACTTACAATTAATACCAATGAAACAGAGTTTGTTGTAGATGATGATGACGACTACTTATATTTTGATTAATAGATGCCACTTATCACATAATGCAGCTATGTTTATTATGTAAATAAAGGGTATTTACATAGTAAACATAGCTTGTTTTTAAATGTTTTTATTAGGTACACCTATTTTTTTACAGTACAACAACGTTGGTTTCAAATAAGATTTGCTTGATTTGATGCTTAATTGGCATTATAATGTTAAAATTGTAGATTTATTAGATAGGTAGTTCTGGAAAATTCTTATGATTTCCAGATGAATGGATGAATGATGATATTAATCTGTGATTCTAGTGCCATAGTTCTAGTTTTGGAACTAAGTTCATTAATATTTATTTTTTTAATTATACGCTAGGATGATAAGGGTAACATCAAAGACTGTTAGAAGTAATTTTTTTATATTTTACCAATTCGCAAGACAATTCTTGAATTTTAGGACTATAAGGATAATGTTTGAGACTGTTTTATGTTTTTTTGTTTGTTCTAGAAGAGACTTTCGTTAAAAGTTTTTTTTGTTGAATTTTTTTATCACACGCACCCAAGGCAGATTGCCTTAAGTGTGTGTGATTAAAATTTTCTCTACTGCTTATCTTTTATTAAAACTGATACGCGCGCAAGTATCAGCATTTGTAGGTTGCATTAGCAGAAACCTATTTGTTTTTCTTTTTACTAATATTAACGTTACCTGAACATTGTTTTTGTTGTTGTTCAGTTAGTTGTTGCTTTCTTTTCATATATAGTTAATTTATGAAACAAAAAGAATACCCAAGGCAGATAAGATTATGATTAGCTAATAATTACAGGCGGGCGAACGTGAAAAAAGAAATACTTAAGAAGTCAAATAAAAAATACATATTGCCTCAAAATTAGTTTATTATTTTCCTTTCATGTGATGCACAGCCCTAGCACCTCAAATCCCTTAGTATGAAAGTGTGACTAAATGTGATGATAACATTGCCCACCACCATTAAAATTTTAAATAGGCTTCTGTTTATTTGAAATAGTAATGGTATACAATTTTGCACGTTTGCTAACAATATATCTTAAAATCAAAGTCATAGAGCTTATAGTTGCTGAGAAATTTAGGATGAGCAAAGATGTAAGAAAGTGGAGGTAATTTTGCCCGCGTGTGTTTTTGTTTTTTTCTCAGCATCTATTAGGAATGACGTCACCTGGGTTTGAGAGTTTATTTGTTGCATAGAGTGTCGTTTAAAACATCAACAGCCATCAATAAAGAGTAGATATTCTTTGAAAAAAGTATAAAAATCCGAAAAATGTGGGCAAAGATGTAAGGTTTAACGGTAGTATTTGAATTCTCTTTGTGATAAAGTTTTAAACGTCTTGTAGGTACTAGTTTGTAATGTTGTGATGTGAACTTTGGTGTGAAACAAAAATCAAGAAAACTTACTAAATATATAAAGTATGTGCTGAGACAAATAGAACTGTGTTATATTTTGGATATGTTTTGTCATTTCAACCATGTATATTCTGCGATGATCGTGTGATTTGATAATATAATTGATTTTTATTACATTTTAAATAAGGCTTTCATTTTGAGCCTATTTCGCATTGTTTATGTATTTAATTATTTATAATCCAAAATATTGTGTGACTGCCATCTCCATTAATTGTCTCTTTGGCGTAATTACATAAACATTGTGAAGTATGGCAGGTTTATCTCCCAAAACAAAAACATCATACGTAGGTAAACTATAAAGTAGGTATACCATAGACGGCTTCGTGGTATAGATATATATATCCTTACTAAAAATAACAGATGGCGTTAGTTATGCATTGCAAAATTTATTTCCGCTTCACACCGCGAAGATAGGTCTCTATTTCAGTATATACAAAAGTACTCTGTGGCACAAACTAAGTAGTGATTAGGATTACGTAGGTAAAAGTTAAAAAACAGGCAAACAACAATAAATGTTTTGTTTGACACATTTTTGACAGTGATTTGACCTATAAACAATCTGTTGAGAACACGGTGAGAACTTGAGTTTTTGGCGGGAAGCTTGACTTCCCGCAGTTCCCGCCAAAATCTCTCAAGTTCTGTATCAGGTTCAGTTGGAGTTTGCTTTAAATTGTTTTGCAAATTGATTCTAGTGGACTTTATAATATGAAATTGGTGTAGTTAAGTGTTATAAATGCTCATGCTCATAAAAAATATGTTAAATGTTTAAAGTGGACACTCATTCACTCATAGTGCGGCTGAAGTAGAGATGGGCAAATGCCCGGGCATTTAAATGAGAAAATTCCCAATAGATGCCCATAAATTCCTTCTCTTGGGCATTTATCTGGGCATTTATTTTAATATGGCGTAATTAATTTTTTATTATATTTTGGCGTTGAAAATAATATTTCCATCAATAGAAATAATACTTATTCATATTAATTCTCACGAAATGAAATAAGTTTATATTAGTCAACAAATTTAATAATAAAACTGTAAATTTTATTAATAAAAGTGTCAAGTTATTTATACTTACAATGCGATGACTGGACTGATATTTGTAATGAGGGCATTATACATTTGTAAATCTCTAAACTGGAGCCAGTTTTTATAAAAAGTGTGAAAACACAGGACCATCAACATACCAGCGAGAATTTAAGTTCGGAAGTGCGATTTCTGAAACGCGGAATCACCTAAACGTATGGTTTTTGTATGGGAAAACCATTCGTTTAGGTGACTCCGCGTTTCAGAAATCGCACTTCAGAAATTGAAGAAATCATGTTATGGTGTGAATATTCTTATTAGAGACAATAGAACCTCCAGAAATCATTCGAAGTAATGAAAGATAAATATCCAAATATAGCGTCACTAAACTGGGCCGCTCACACTTTGAATTTATTATGTTTAGATTTATTGAAGCCAGCAGAAGTAAAAGCTTTCATAAATCTCGCAACATATATTTTAAGGTATTAAAAAAGTCAAATTTTGAATTCGTTGCTCTGTAAAATCAGAAAAGAAAAAAGCTCTAGTCAAAGCTTAAGATCACCTTCTGAAACAAGATGTCTTCTAAAACAAGAAGACGATCTCAATATAAGTACGGCACAAGCACAACCCCACGTCACTTTTAAGTTAGTTATATGTTACTTTCTTATATATTGTCAAGCATAAATGCCTATTAGAATAATAAAGGCTGTCAAGATTTTTTTCTGCCCGATGATTGGGCATTTATTTGGGCAAATAAGGAATTATGCCCAGAATGCCGGGAATTTTGTCTTTAGGCGCCGTCCGCCACTCATTCAGCTATGAAAAACCAGTGGGCTCTTATAGATTTCTAGCCAGAAGCTCCCTAGAAGCAATCAAAGGACCTTTTTTTTTTTTTTCTCGCGGCGAAAATCCCCTTCGGATACCCCACCAGTCACGGGAGACCGGTAAGGTTATGTGGTGTTACCACTAAAAACTCCGCGTTGTCAACGCCGGTACCGCTATTGCCAGGCCCGTGTGCTACTCTCGCTCCACAGACCTGGCGCGGCGGCCGCTTTTCAGCGGCCTCGGCTGGGCTCACCACTCACGGTACCCTCTCATAAGCGAGAGGGGTCGGAGTGGCCTGCGGGGTGGCCCGTCGGCCTTCAGCTCTACCCGCTAGGGTAAAGGCGCGTGTTGACACAGACGCGCCTTTCAACCCGGAGGACCATATTTGTCGAGCGATAGATTCCCGTTTCCATCGCCCGACTGGCCCTCGTTATGGGGGCAGCAGTTGCAGGTTATAGGCCCGCCTTCTGCGCCCTGTGCGCCGGCGGCGGATGGCTAGGTCGGTTGTTGCCTCCCGGTCTCTTTCCGCCGCCTCTTTGCGGAGCATGACGCTCTCCGCAAAGGCCTGCACTGCTGTCCACGACGTCTCACTGTCGACCATGCGACGTACCACAGTCGGCAGTGAAAGGTCGTCCCCCACAACCGCGCACAACTCTGCGCGGTCTTCCGCCCAGGCTGGGCAGTCCGCAAGAGTGTGTTGGGCGTCCTCGTCCAGACAGCCGTCACAGTGGTGACAGACAGAAGTCGGTTCCCGACGCACTCTATGACACAGATACCGACCGAAACAACCATGTCCGGTGAGTATCTGTGTCAGACGGAACGTCAAGACGCCGTGGCGCCTCGTCAACCACTGAGCCAAGACTGGCCGGACCGCCTCAATGGTCCTGAGCCCAAAACTGGGCTGCTCCAGCCTGTGGACCCACTCATTAATGGCGAGCTGACGCAACTCATTCCTGTATCCCTCTATCTCCCGAGGGGCTGGTCTGTGACCCCGGGCTAGTTCCTCTTCGCGCCAGACAAATAAGGACGCGAGGATAAGGGCATCCAGATCCCAGGGTACAGAACCGGCCAACACGCAGGCTGCCTCACAGGAGGTCGTACGATACCCCCTAATGGCCCTGTTCGCTATCGTCTTCTGTGGCCTTCGCAAGAGGGCGATTCCATCACGGGTCAGACAGGGGCGCCGTACAGGGCTATGGACCGCACGACCCCCATGTACAGATTCCTGCAGGGCGCATCAGGACCCTCCAGGTTGGGCAAAAGTTGCGCCAGCTTTCCAGCCACCGCTATTGCTCGCGGCACCATTTGCGCAAGATGAGCACCAAAGTTCCACATGCCGTCAAGGACGACGCCTAGGTACCGCATCGTCGGCTTGACGGCAATTTGGACTCCACCCACAATTATGCAAGAGCCTGCAGGCGGCGCCCCCCGGGGACGGTGAAAACACAGCGCTTCAGATTTGTGTAGCGCCACCTCCAGGCCCAGCCGGTGGATTCGGCGCACCACCTGTGCGACAGCCGCCGTTGCGAGTATAGACGCCTCGCGGAAAGAAGCACCACGGGCGGCCACAAGTGTGTCGTCGGCGTAACAGATTAACTCAACTCCAGGAAGATTGGCCGCCCGCAGAACCCAATCGTAGCCGATGTTCCACGGGAGTGGCCCCAAGACAGACCCCTGTGGAACACCGCATGTCATCTGCCTTTCCTTCCAACCATTCTGTGCAGGGAAGACAACCTTTCGCTAAGAGAGGTAGTTCCCAACTAGGCGGCGCAGGTATGTCGGCACTCCGTGAAACTGGAGCGCCTCCATTATGCAAGCCCAAGGGAGGGTGTTAAAGGCATTGGTGATGTCAAGTGACACCACCAAGACGACCTTACCCTGGGCTACCGCTTCCTGCGCTACAGTTCTGACCTTCAGGATGGCGTGGATGGTAGACCTTCCACGGCGAAACCCATACTGGCAATCCGCCAGGTCCGGACCAGTCGTTTTGAGGTGCTTGACAATGCGGTTTGCAGTGACTCTTTCTAGCAGTTTGCCCACCTCATCAAGCACTACGAGAGGACGAAAACCAGACGGGTAATCCGCTGGTCGTCCCTCCTTCCTTAACAAGACCAGTCGTCCCTTCTTCCACGCCTGGGGGAATCTTCCCTGCACAAAACAGGCACCGAAAAGGCCCCTCAGTCGCTCCTCTAAACCATTGTGATTCAGAGCGAGGACGAGAGCTCGAGGCGTTAAAGAAGAGACCGAGTACTGCGTCATCTGGAGCGGGCCTGTCACCGAAAGGCCAGTATGAGCGCGACTCCGTCATGCTGAGCCGCATCATCGGATGCGACATCCTCTCGAGAGGCATGCAGCGATGGATGGCGTTGTACCTGCGTCTTATCGCTGCAGAATCCCAGGGCAACGTGCCATCGGAGGAAGACCGCGTGGCCTTTGAATTGGCCTACAATGGCCAAGTCAGCGAGCTGCCCGAAGCGCACCCCCCTCCAAAGGGGATATATGGAAAAAGAGGCCGGGACGACAAAGAAACACCCCCCTCCAAGAAGCGCCCCCGGGCAAAATCCAGCCCGCCCCACAGCCGCCGCGCGCGACGAGAGCAAGGGTCCGAGAGCGCGCCCGCTCCCCCTCCCGCACCCCTCCTACCGCTGGGAAGGGCTGTGCCCCCTCCCGCGCCGCTCCCCGAGGATGCGTCGCGCGGATTCGCGTACCCGGAGGCCCCTCTTTCCCAGAGGGACCCCCGCGGCCGTCGGGATAAAAGCGCGGCGCGCCCCGCAGGCGCGCAGGGTGATTTGCAGCCCACTGCTGCACCCCCAACCCCCTCCGCGGGGGGGTCGCGAAACCAGGCGAAGGACTTGCCATCCCCAAGCACTCCAGCACGCGCACCCGAACCAAAGCCGGCCCCACGTACATCGCTGGGCGGCGAACAAAAGGCCGGGCGAGCGGAGAGCGACACAGCCTCCCCGTACGACAGCGCACGGCAGACTGAGGATCGGCGTAGGGCGCCGCGCGAAAGTAGTGCGTCCGCCTAACCCGCCCCGAGCACCGCAACCGCTACACCGGCCGCAACGATGACTTACGCGGCCGCCTCGACATCGCGCGGAGTCCCCACCGCGCCGCCCACGACCTCCCTTCGAGCAACCACTGCTGCGCCGGAGGTAGCAAAAAAGCCCGCAGCCCCGGGCCAAAACAATAATGCCCCTAAATCAGCCCGCTACCCGCCGATCGTAGTGGAGCGGCTGCCCAACTGGCAGCACCATTTTAAGGAGTTGGCGGATGAACTCGGACATCCCCCCTCGGCCCGCACCTACGGAACGGGCTTCCGGTTTACACCACGGGACGACAAGGAGTACCGTACCCTTCAAAGGTACTTTTCGGATGTGGAGCGCCAGGATAAATCCGTATCCTGGTTCTCCTACTCACTGCCAGCGGAGCGGCACCTAAAAGTCGCTATCCGTGGCCTTCCGGTGGACACAGCAGAGGAAGACATCCGGAAGGAATTAGAAGGCCGAGGTTTCGAGGTTGAGGCAATTAAGGGGATACGGGCCCGCGGCGGGAGGCCCGGCTGCGTCTACTACTGCCTCATCAGGAAGAGCTAGGGGTTTCCTCGAAATCTACAACCTAAAGGAGCTCCTACTCATGCCCGGCATTAAAGTGGAGGCATGGAGGGGGAAGAAAGGACCGGCGCAGTGCCACAACTGGCAGCAGTTCCGACACAGCAGCCACAACTGCCACCGCCCCCAGGCATGTGTACGCTGTGGGGGCGCGCACTCCGCGCGGGACTGCCCGCGCCCACGGGAAGAACCGGCCACCTGCGCAAACTGCGGCGGCCCACACCCAGCGAATAACGCCACGTGCCCGGTGTTTCGCCAGGAAGCCAGAAACAAGCGCGCCGGCACAGTGGCACGCACTGCGCCGGAAGCCAGGCCCCCCACCAACCCATATGTCGAAGAGACCACCGCTTCCTCTCTGATGGCGCCCGCCAACCAACCTGTAGAACGGGGCGAGGCGCTGAAAAAGAAGAAGTCGAAGAAAAAGAAGAAAGCTGCAGCACCTCCCACCGCCCCCGAAACGGGAGTTGCCCGCCCTCGACAGGATGGTGCCGGCCCCAAGGCCGCCCCCCCTAGAAGCCAGGCCCAACCGGCCCCAGCACCAGTGCTCTCCCCTGCCGACCTCAGCGTGTAACGGTATTCGTTACAATCTTACCTAAATATACTTATGTATTACCTTAAACTAATACTACATCTCAACTTAACCTAATTAAATGAACTATTTACAACTTAAATTCTATTTAAAACAAATATCTAAAATAATAAATCTTAAAACTAAGCAGGTATACTACACCTCCTACAAAACAGTGGTATCTTATTAAACTACTTCTCCTGTGAGGTTTCATCCGCAATTATCGTAGTCGCGCGAATGACGTAGAAGTACTTTCGGGCCCCGTGCCCCGCACATCTGAGTGTCGAGTCAGAGCGAAGCGACTGTTCTACCTGCAAGGTGTCACTGCGTATTGTCTAACACCGATAAAACCCTATGTTGCTAAATTGATCTAAAAATAATTTTAACCTTTTACTTATATATTGTGTGAAGTGTTTACCCCGATACTGGGTGAGTGTTGCAAATTCTTTTGTAGAAGTAAGTCCTAAATTGTGAGATTAAATGTCGAATTACCTACATTGTAAAAAAATAAATTTATAATTAGAATTAAGTGAATTGCTATTGCAAAAATGCACATAATTATTACCTATTATGACTTATTTCGTCTACCTATATTCATCACTCATTATGCTGTTTTAATTTTCACGCTAATTCATGTTCCATCATTTCACCGAATGTACGTTTCACCTAAAGTTGATTTTTTTTACGCTAAATCTGATTCTGTATGAATGCCACATCATTGATCACGTTTCTTGTCTAAATCATTCCATCTGCTTTGCTCGGACAATGATGTTGCAGTCAAACAAAGGAAAAGGACAATCAGTAAAATATCCGGTTTCCGGGTTCCAGGGTTCTTTTCTCCGGGCAAGAAATTCTTATGCTGTAACTGCTCCGCCCTCATGCTGGAACTACCCCACTACCCTTCGGCCGTTCTACCTGACTTCACCTAATTTGTCCACCTATCCGGAATTGCACAGCATCGCCACAGCCTACGCTACCCAGGACAGTGGTTTGATTTTTTAATTACCGGTAACGTTGCGGTGCGATTGAATGGACTCACGACCCTGCTCTTTAACTACCCACTTCATTTTATTTTTATAAAATAATAGTAAGACTTCTGTTTGAATTTAAAATTAGATTTATAAATTTAGGATACCTTTTTAGCTTACTTACTTACTTAGCATAAATATCTTAATCATAGTATACAGAAATAAATATATTGTTGTTATTTTTCTAGTTCTTGTTTTTTTTCCGTTTTACTAAGTCTAACTACTTACATGTTGCCAAACTACCTAAAATAGTACGGTACAAGCGCGCCACAACTAGCGGCGCTCAGGGAATTGCGGGTGTTTGCAGCTTACGCCCCACCGAAGCCGAACGTCCTAGACCCACAAGAAATTCACACTTTGCTGCAAGCGCCAACGCCGACACTCATTGCCGGCAACTTGAACGTCAAGCACACGTACTGGAACTCCACCAGGGACAGCAGAGAGGGGATAGCGCTCCTCCAGAACGCCGTGGACCACCAGTATGAAATCATGGGATCAGACGAGCCGACGCACTACGACACGTCTGGCGGCGCTGACATCCTAGACTTGGTGGTCTACCGTGGACTCACGACACCGCCAACGCAAGAGGTCTTCCCAGACTTACCGTCCGACCATCGACCGGTGCTCCTGATCATACAGGACACGCCGGCCAGAGTCTCGCTGACAACACGACGCCGCAAAATTGACTGGGACGCCTTCCAAGAGGCCGTCCACCAAACTTGCCCAAAGTTTCCCGTTTCCACCACAGAAGAGGTGGAAGAGGCGGCGAACTGCATCACCCACTGCATCCGCAGTGCCCTGGATTCCTCTACACGCGACATGCCGAACACTGCGAAGCCAAACCCGCTACCGGCCGCCATAAAAAACATGATAGAGGAAAAAAGGAAGCTGCGGCGTCAGTGGATGAGGACTCGCTGCCCTACCATGCGCCAAAACCTTAACCGGCTGGTGGATAGGGTGAAAGACGCCCTAACGGAGCATGCAGCCCAATCGTGGGAGAACCATCTGCTGAGGATAGGCGATGATGTGCCCTCTGTACATCGCCTCTGCAAGCAGATGTCGCAGGAACCCCAACCAGTAAGGCCCTTGCTGGGCTCAGATGGTCTCCCACGGTTCAAAGCCCAGGACCGCGCCGACATCCTGGCGGATCACTTGGAACGCCAACTCACACCGAACCCCATCGTCGACGCCGAACACAACAGGATGATCACCGAACACGTGCGGGACTGCCTCGCAGCGCCCATTCCGGCGGACGAGGACCCCATTGTCATCTCGCCTGGTGAAGTGCAGCAGGTGATTCGCAAATTGAAGCCAAGGAAGGCCCCGGGCGCGGACCGCATCACGAACGAGGCGCTCCGTCACCTTCCGCCGCGAGCTATCGCTGCGGTGACGCGCCTCTTCAACGGGATACTGCGCTCGGGCCACTTCCCCACCATCTGGAAGATTGCCCGGGTCATCATGCTGCCCAAGCCGGGCAAGGACGCCCGGAAGCCGGAAAATATGCGGCCCATCTCTCTGCTGAGCAAGCTCTCGCAGGTGTTCGAAAGGATCATCCTTAGGCACATGGAACCTCATCTGACGCCCCGGGATGAACAGTTCGGGTTCAGGCCGGGTCACTCCACGACGCTCCAAGTGCCAAGAGTGCTACATCGGATCTCGGAGAGCGCCAACAAGAAGGAGTACGTGGCTGTCTGTCTCCTCGAATTCAAACGGGCCTTCGACAGGGTGTGGCATGAGGGACTCACCTACAAACTGTCGGAGACCTCGATGCCTCGCAGACTACTCAGGGTGGTGGTCTCGTTCCTGCAAGATCGCCGGGTACACGTTGCGGTGGAAGACGCGGTTTCTACAGACCGCCCCGTCAGCGCAGGAGTCCCCCAGGGCAGCTGCCTCTCGCCAGCCTGCTACGCCGTATTCACCGATGACATCCCAGTCGTCGGCCGGGTGGAGCTGGCACTATATGCGGACGACGCAGCATACTACGCGTCGTCCATGACACCGCTGTACGCTGCCAAGAGGCTACAGCCAACCCTCGATGCTCTACCTGACTGGCTCGCAAAGTGGAGGATGCAGGTGAATGTCGGCAAGACGCAAGCCATGCTGACGGGGAATCGCCATCTACCGCCACCGCTCAAACTACTCGGCGAAGACGTACTATGGCAGCCGCTCGTAAAGTACTTGGGTGTCACCATCGACAGAAACCTCACCATGCAGAGACACGTCGGTGATGTTGTGGCGCAAACGAAGCTGGCCAGGACGAAGCTACACGGAGTGCTGGCTTCCCGCCTGCCCCTGAGGACGAAGCTCGGGATCTATAAGACCTACATTAGATCCCGCCTCACGTACGCCACCCCAGCCTGGCATACGTATTGCTCGGATTCCAATAAGAAGAAACTCCGCGCACAGGAAAACCTGAGTCTCCGAGCAATCGTCGGGGCCCCACGCTATGTGAGGAACGCGACGATCTTCAGGGACTTAAAAATGGAGGGACTTGACACCTTCGTCGCCCGCCTGGCCAGCCAGATGTACGAGCGCGCGGACAATTCGGCGCACGCCCACCTTAAAGGGATTGCGCCACTTCACGCCCGCCCTCCCGATCGCCGCACGAAGCCATCGCCACGCAACACCATCGCCAACGTCTCCGCAACAGCGGACGCGTCGGTACAAAAGTGAGACACCCAAGGAAGAAAGCGAAGACCACGGCCGCCATGGCCACCCCAGCGACCTGCCCATAGTAGTGGGCAGCGAAGAAGCCACTGAAGAGGGCCACCGCCCTGACCAGTCTGCCTCGTCTCCCACAAAAGGGAGAGTGAGAAGAACCACTGCTGCTGATCAGACAATTAGTCTTTGAGCTATCGTCAACCAAGAAACATAATCGGGAGTGAAAAGTGAAATATGGAAAAATCGAATATCGTGCCCTTATAAAGTTCCTTACCAAGCAAGGAAAATCAGTTGTGACCATAATGGATGAGATGTCATCGGTTTACGGTGACTCTTGTCCAGGAAAAACCACGGTATACAAGTGGCACAGTTTGTTTAAACAAGGAAGGGAATCCCTTGAAGACGACCCGAGGCCGGGCAGGAGCATCGAGGTGACCACGCCAGAACTTATTCAAAAAGTCGAAAAAATTGTACTCGAAGATGCTCGACTAAAGAAGAAACAACTCGCAGAAATGGTTGGAGTATCCGATACAACCATTTTTAAAATCCTGCACGATCATCTTGGCATGACTAAGGTCAGCGCAAGATGGGTACCGAGAACGTGCATTTTTTGACCTCTGCAGTGACGACAAGGATGGTGTATTGAGTCGAATTGTTACTGGAGACGAAACTTGGGTTCATCATTATGAACCTGAGTCGAAACAAGACTCCATGCAGTGGCATAAAAAGGGCACAGCACCCCCCAAGAAGTTTAAGGTGTCACAGTCAGCTGGGAAACTCATGGCAACGGTCTTTTGGGACTCAGAAGGAATATTGTTGATCGATTATAAAGATAAAGGTGTTTCTATAACCGGAGAATACTACGCTTCAATATTAGAGCGACTAAAAGAAGCCATTAAAGAGAAAAGACGGGGAAAATTGGCGAAGAGTGTGCTGCTTTTGCACGACAATGCGCCCGTCCACAAGAGTCGCGTTGCGTTGGCTGCCCTGCATAAGGTGGGCTTCGATATTTTAAACCACCCACCCTACAGCCCAGACCTAGCCCAGAGTGATTATTACCTCTTCCCAAAAATGAAAAAAGAGCTCCGGGGTAAAAAATTTACCACCGATGATGAAGTTAAGGAGGCAGTTTCAGCGTATTTTGAAGACAAAGATAAAACATTTTTTTATGAGGGTATAAATAAATTAATTGAAAGGTCTGAAAAATGTATCCATCTTGCAGGTGAATATATTGAAAAGGAAAAATAATTTAGTTTTTTTATTTCCACCCCGTACCCTCCATTCCGCGAACATAAAAACGCTCCCTCGTATATTTCAATTGAAATATGAATCCCTTATGGGGCAGGAAGAGCATTTTCGGTCTTGTTCTTTTAATTAGACAGCGTCATGGCCCGCGAAAATTAAAGGCCACTTAATTCACTTTTAGCGTGATGATAGATGCCGTAGAGAAAAGAATCAAAATAATGATAGGTTGCTTGGCGCTATTAATATGATTCTTATTTTTCACCATTTTCTCGATCGACTTGACTTTCTGTGCGGAAAAAAAAGACAGCTAGTACATTCTATAATTTTCTTTTTCCCTAACCACCACGTAAAATAGAATTACTTGTAAATTGGTTAGAAAGTTTCTGTCCAACCAATTTAACGAAATACTATATTATTTAGGTGGTTTTGTGGCCGAAAGATCAAGCTTTTTTGTGTGTATTTCATAGAGCAATGCTCAGTTACCCAGGTTCTAAAAACGAATTAAAAAAAAGTATCTATTTTGTTTCAGATTTGATAAAGCAGAACCCTTCGAGTGATCTTCCTGGACAAGACTACTTTACATTTTATATAACAATATGTTACAGTATGAGTACCTACCTATTATAGGTATATGTTACGTTGCGTAAATAAATAAAAATATTTCATTTTTAATTTCGTTGTTTTCTTTGTATAATATAAATATTAGGGGTTATAATAAACCTTGCCTTAAAAGGTATTAAAAAAAAACAATTTCCTTTGCTTTGGACAGGTAATGCGACTTAAAAAAACTAATGTCAGATTCAAGTTAGCCCCCCCACAGATTATGTATAATTTCTCTATCCATAGAAAAATATGTATGGCAGTCGGTCGTCTGATACTAGTATAGTATCTGCTCCGTAGTCTGTAGTTAGGGTTAGGAATAAAGAAGTGAATAAATAAAGATGGGCTCTAAAGGACCAGTATCTTTAGCCGTAACATTAATTTAAAAGAAATATATATAAAAATCGGTTTGACATAAAATGTATAAAATACAATAAGTGATGTCAGTAAAAAAAATACAGCTCCTAGAGTCTGGTCTGCAAAAATGACGAAAGAGCGCTTGTTCCCGATGAGTAACACCCTCTTGAGTACCACTGTTACTCAAGGGGGATAAAACTTCCCGATGAGTTCCAGTGTTACTCATTGCAACTAATATTCTCCCCAATGAGTACCACTGTGTCTTATCGGCTCTCCAACGGCGCGCCTTATTACCGCCAAGTACCACCTATGACACAATGTACTAAAATATTATTAAATAAAATAATATTGTTTATTTAAGTATATAATAGTCGTGTATTTTTACCCGACTACGGCAAAGCAAAAGGAGGGTTATGATTTTGACAGGCTATGTATGTATGTATGTATGTTCATCTGTTCCCTCGTAACTTCAAAACTACATATCAGAATTCGACAAGTGACATATCATTAGAAGCGTCTTAATTGTCCGTTGGTTATAGACTATATGGAATTTCACAAAATCTAATGTGGCGCCCTCTAGCGGACAAAACATACAGAGTAAAAAAATAAAGTTAAGATAAATATGCCGTGTTTGGTATCATTTGAAAGCGCTTTACTTGTACATTTTGAATATATATATATTACTAGCATTTGCTTGTGACTTTACCTGTATTCATGGGCTGATTGCATATAATTCACATCTTTTCGTTCATAGCTTCTTTACTACTTATCAGAATAAGACCACTGCAGTACCATTAGAAGGGCCTTGATATTCTGTTGGTTATGAGCTATAAAGCTTGTCACCAAATTTAGTATTGCGCCCTCTAGCGGACAAAAAGTTCTATGTTAATATAAAATTAAAATAAATATACCGTGTTTGGTATCACTTGAAAGAGCTTCACGAGTACTTTATGCTTGTACATAATTACAAGAATGTTTTAATGATGTTAAATATGAGCGATAAGAGTAAAGCGCGGATCACGGGAACTGTGAATCGCTTTATGCAATGTAGAGCAGTTGTTGTGAAATTTTAAAACCATAGAGGGATTGTTTATAAGTGCCTTGGATCATAATAAATTACTTAAAAATCCACATGACAGTCGATCGTTAGAAGAATTAGATAGATTAAGAAATCTTCCCAGGTCCTCTTATTAGTTCATCAATTCAACTTTTGTTAATATTATGCGCCACAAATACACTTTAACACCAAAATAGTACAAATAATAAAAAGTAAAAAAACTAAAACCCAACTACGACAAAAAACGACGCTGAAAAAGTATAAAACAAGATTTTCAGAATACTGAACTGAACAAAGTTGCTAATGTAGTTGCAAGTAAATGGACACAGTAGACTCTACCAAGATGCCTTCGTTGTAAATTGACAATAATGTCATACAATACTATTCTGAAGTATGCAATATTCACTATGTAGAGAAAAATTTTCAGGTTTGGAAAGGCGTAGTCACACGTTATCAAAGTGCTACGGTAGGTAGGTATATGTAACGTGTGACTACGCCTTTACTTTTTATTATTATATTTCCCCTTGAGTAACAGTGGTACTCAAGAGGTGTTCTCATCGGGAACAAACGAACGAAAGCCGTCCATGAGAAATCTGAGTTTTTATTTCGCGTTTAGTCCATGTGAAATTACTTATCTACTTATATGAAAATAAAATTTTAAATAATATTAAAAAGTATCAAACAAATCTATTTATAAAGAGTATATAGGCAGTGTAATTGTTGACGACGTCCACGTGCTATTTTCTTCCAGCGTGTTAATTTAGAAATACCTGGAAGGATCTCAGCCGCCGTTCGAGAAGCGCCAGCCAATCAGAGAACAAAGAACGCCGGCATTTTCACTCGGCCGCCTACCTGCTGATAACAGGGGCCACATTTTTTTACCCGCACCGACCTGAACGGCCGGAGCGGGGACCCGAACGCGCGCTCTGATTGGCCGGTGCACTTCGCCGCACCGCATACCTTAAGATAGCGTAGATTTAAGATAAAATAGGGACCCCCATTGAAAATAGTGTAGGATCGTCGTTGCTGTCAACAGATGCACACGTGTATGCTGTAAGGAGTACGAGCCATAGTTCCAGAAGTTTCCGCGTGCCGCGCCACTGTAGCGTCGCAAGATACTACAGTGCCCGGCTCCTCCGCATTTATTTGCGTAGGCAGGGATAGCCTTGGAGCGGAAATTGGGCCCGGGTCGTAGGTTTTGATTTTCCTGTCTCCCCCTAGTAGCCGGCCTCCCACAAGCGGGTCTCACCGGCGAAAAGGGGCTAGGGTAGTCGGCCTGCGGCCTGAGTGGCTGCTCTGAGGCAACTCCCCGCCCGCGCTGCTTTCGGGGTCCGAAATGGGACCCATCTACGAAGAAGACGAGACGGCGGATGGACTCGACCGGTGGCCTCTCCTGCCACCCCCGCAGTTTATGGGACACCGGATGCTGCCCCCGTGCCGACCCCGCGGCTCTCACCAAGGGGCTGGTACGAGCGTGACATCATCATGCTGGGAAGGATCGCCGCCGCCGGGACCCTGTCTGAGGGCCTAACCCGGTGGATGGCCATTTACCTGAGGCTCCAAGATAATGAGCTCAGGGGAACCTCGCCCACCATGGACGATGTCACCGCTCTAGACTTCGCGCGCCGCGGGATTTTAACTCTCCCGCCCGTAGCGACACCGAGGAGGACTATCTTGTCCTCTCTCCTGAAACGCCCCCGCAGCCCTACGGGAGATGTTGAGGACTCAAAGAAGCCGCGCGCACTTGACGTTCTGCAGGAGGAAGAGACATCCACCTCCCCCGCTTCCTCAGCGTCCGGATCTCTGCCGGACCTGACGAATATTGACGCCCCCGCGGACCTGTCCGCCCTGACCGCCTGTGCTGCCGAAAACAAGAAAATGTTAGAGGTGCAGCCCACACCCGCACGACTTTCGGGCATCCCGCTTCCACAAAGGGAGGCTAGGAAGAGGAATGCCGCACCACAAGCGCCCTCGGTGGCGCGGGCCTCGGAGGCCTCCGCGACGCGCGCCGCGTATGGCGCGCCGCGTCCGCAACCCGCGGTCCCCCCCGCAGGGGTAGATCCGCGCCGTCACCGTCGGTGTCGCGCGCCACGTCTGGTGCGCCCCGCCCCCCACCCGCGGCCGCCCCCGTAGGGGTTGACCCGCGCCGCGTGCTGGGTCGCGTCGAATCGCACCCCCCACCGGCTCCCCTGCGACCATCCCCACCACTGCTGGGCCGCATCGAGTCGCCCCCCCGGCAGGCACCCCCGCGCCCATCCCCACCACCGCCGATACAGGACCGCGTCGAGTCACCTCCGCAGCACCTCCTCCCGCCCCGCGCACGCAACAAGCGCTTGCCGGACCGGGAACGGCGGCGAGACAACCGACCATGCGCCCCCCTAACCCGCATGAGGGACAACAACGCTCAACGGCCCCACTTGACGCGTCCGCTAGCGGCTCCCAGGCCACCCAACGGGCCCGAACAAGCGCTGGATCGGCGGGTGAGGATTCCCGCAGCCAACCCAAGCAAGATGGACCAGCGCAAACAAGCGCTCCGGCCCCCAAGAAGAGCAAGTATCCACGGATAGTGGTGGAACACTTGCCCGACTGGACCACCCATTTCTGGGAACTCGCCCGCATATTAGGCCGCTCCCCATCCGCACGCCCCCTCGGCCGAGGAGTGAATTTCACTCCGGCTGACGAGCAGGAATACCGGCTCATCCAGAGGTACCTAACCAAACTGGAAACGGAGCCGGCGTCAGCTGGTTCTGTTATTCACTCCCGGCCGAACGTCAGCTCAAGCTGGCCATTAGGGGACTACCGGCCAATACTCCAGAGGGCGATATCAAGGACGCCCTAGCCCAGCAAGGCCATGAGGCAGAGGCCATCAAAGGCATCCGGGGCAGGGGAGATCGCCCCGGATGCATCTTCTTCTGCCTCATAAAAAGGGCAGAGAACTCACAGACGATCTTCGGGATCAAGGAGCTCCTCTTCATGCCAGGGATTAAAGTGGAGCCCTGGCGGGGCAAGCCTGGCCCGCCCAGTGCCACCGCTGCCAGTTGTTCCGGCACTCGTCCGTAAACTGCCACCGGCCTATCGCTTGTGTCCGATGCGGAGGCCCACACAAGGCGGGCGATTGTGACCGCCCCATAGACCAACCCGCAACCTGCGCTAATTGCGGGGGCCCACACCCCGCAAATAATACTTCATGCCCAATTTTTAAAAAGGAGGCAAGACACAAGCACGCCGGCCCGGTGGCACGCACGGGACCCGCTCCTACGCCGCGTCCGGCCACGGAGGAAGCGGTGGAAACAACAAGGGCCTCCTTGATGGCCCCTGCCAACGCCCCCATGGCCAGAGGAGCTGAGCTCCCCAAGAAAAAGAAGAAACTAGCCGCTGAAGCGCTGCTTCCGCCCCGCCCGAAGATCGCCAGCCCCAGGCCTTGCAGGCCCCGGTCACCCAGGCCCCCCAGCCACAGCCACCAACTCAGGGGATGCCCGCAGAGCAGCTACAGATGCTCTTCCAGGCGTTCCAGTCCCTGGCAGCCATGACACCCGACCAGCTGGCCGCGTCGGGTCTCCTCAGAGGTGTCCCAAACCGTCCATACTAATATGGATAAAGGCCCTCTGAGGATAGTATACTGGAACGCCGGAACCCTAAACAAGAAGAAGCTGCTGCTGTCGAACTTCCTCCGTCAGCAGCGAGTCGATGTCATGCTGGTCAGTGAGACCCACCTCCGGGAGAATGAAGACTTCAAAATCCCAGGATACATAGCCTACCGGAAGGACGAGAAGAGTCCCGTCGACGGCAGACCTTACAGAGGACTCGCGGTGTTCGTGAAGAGGAATGTCGTTCACCAGGCCATTCCATTTCAGGAGTTCCGGACAATGTACGCATTGGGCGTACTTGTCAACCTCGCCGGCCAGGATTTGCGCCTGTTCGCAACGTATGTGCCGCCTGCTAACCAAAAATCGAAATGGAAACTGGACCCCCAAGAGCTGCGCATATTGTTGCAGCACCCCACGCAGACTATTGTGGCCGGCGACTTTAACGCCAAGCATACTGTATGGAACTCCTCGAGGGTGTGCCCTCGCGGGCGACTCCTTCACCTGGACTCTGTAGTTCACGACTACGAGTGATGGGCCCCGACGAGCCGACCCACTATGGCCCGTTGGGCGAGCCCGACACCATCGACATCGTGGCCTACAGAGGCCTACGGACACCGCCAAGACAAGAAGTCTTCATGGACCTGCCGTCAGACCACAGACCCGTCCTCCTCGTCCTTCAGGACCTTCCGGCAAGGGTCTCATTGCCCAGCAGAGCATCGAAGATCAGCTGGGCGAAGTTTGAGGAAGCGCTTGAGAGCGACAGGGCTAGGGTCGCTTTCAAGCAGGTCTCCACCGACGAAGAGGTTGAGCAGGCGGCGAGTGCCATCACCTGCTGCATCCGCGCCGCCCTTGAAGCCGCAACACGTCCGGTTTCAGCAACAGCAAGACCGGACCCGCTGCCCGCGGATATCAGCAAGTTGTTGGCCCAGAAGAGGTGGCTGCGGCGGCAGTGGCAAAACACCCGCTACCCCGCCACTAAGACGGAACTCAAGAAGCTGGTGGAGACCATCAAGGATCGCCTAACACAGCACACAGCCAGATCGTGGGAGAACCACCTACTCTCGGTGGGCGGTGATATCCCCTCCATTCACCGCCTGTGCCGGCGGCTTACGGGCGAATCTCAGCCCGCCCGACCGCTGCTGGCAGCCGATGGCCTCCCACGGTTTAAAGCTGAAGATCGCGCCGAGATCTTCGCGGAACAGCTGGAGCGTCAATTCATGCCGAACCCAGTGAGCGACCAAGACCATCATAAGATGGTCACTGAACACCTTCGAGAATACCTCGCGGAGCCGGTACTGGACAAGGAAAATGCAGCGTTCTTTACGCCTGGCTAGGTCCTGCGGGTGATCCGAAGCCTGAAGCCGAGGAAAGCCCCGGGCGCGGACAACATCACAAATGAAGCGCTCCGCCACTTACCGCCTGTGTTCATCACGGCGGTAACGCGCCTATTCAATGGCATTCTGCGCTCGGGCCACTACCCCATCGAATGGAAAACCGGCCGGGTCATCATGCTACCTAAGCCGGGCAAAAACCTGCAGAAACCTGATAGTTACCGGCCCATCACGCTGCTCAGCGCGCTCTCGAAGGTGTTCGAAAAACTCCTACTTGGCCTCCTGCTCCCGCACATACCTCCACGTGCGGAGCAGTTTGGGTTTCGGCCTGAACATTCAACGACGCTCCAGATCGCCAGATTGCTGCACAAGATCTCGGAGGCAGCAAACCGCAAGGAGTACGTGGCTGTGGTACTCCTTGACAACGAGAAGGCGTTCGACAGGGTATGGCACGAGGGGCTGCTGTACAAGCTGTCTGGAACGCCTATGCCTAGAAGACTGTTCAGAGTTGTGGCCTCCTTCCTGAAGAACAGGAAGATAAGAGTGGCGGTAGAAGACGCCGTGTCATCGGAACGCCCAGTGCGTGCTGGTGTTCCCCAAGGAAGCTGCCTGTCGCCTGCGTTTTACTCCTGGTACACCGACGACATCCCCGTAGCTGGTCAGGCCCAGTTGGCGCTCTTTGCCGACGACGCCGCGTACTTTGCCGTCAGTATGAACGCCAAGTACACGGCCAAGAAGCTCCAAAAGGCCCTAGACGCCCTGCCTGACTGGCTCTTCAAATGGAGGTTGTCGGTGAACGTCAGCAAGACGCAGGCATTGATATCAGGGAACGCCAGCCTACCGCCGCCCCTAAAACTCCAAGGTGAGGACGTGCCGTGGCAGCATCACGTCAAATACCTGGGGGTTCAATTCGACAGGCGTCTAAGCCTGAAGGTGCACGTCGACGGGATGGTGGCAACAGCGAAGATGGCCCGGGGGAAGCTCCGCCCAGTGCTCTCCTCCAGTCTCCCGGTGCGGACACGGCTCGGGATCTACAAGGCCTACGTGAGATCCCGCCTCATATACGCGGCCCCTGCGTGGTACGCATACTGCTCGGAGACAAACAGGCGACGACTCCGAGCCCAGGAAAACCAATGTCTCCGGACGGCCGTCGGGGCCCCGCGTTACGTGAGGAACGCCGTCATCCACCGGGACTTAAACTGGGAGGGCCTGGACATCTTCGTCTCCCACCTGGCGAGGAAGATGTACAACAAGGCGGATCGCTCGGCGCATCCCCACCTCAGGGGGATCGCGCCTCTGCATGCCCGCCCGCCGGAAGGCAGATACATCCCCTCGCCCCGTGATGCCATCATCTCATTGCCAGCCGATATGGGCGTTGCGCCAGGAGCGCTGCCCCATCTGAACCCCCAGTAACACAAGAAAACTCGATGTGGCCGCCACGGCCACTGCCCGAAGACCCGCCTGTAATTACAGGCGGCGGTCTGTCGATCGCCCGCGACACGAGTCGCTGGAGCCGGTCTGCCGAACCAACCGGTACGAACGCCCGCGGCCCGAGTCGCCCGCACCGATTCGCCGCCCGACCCGCGATGATCGCCCGCGACCCGAGTCGCCGGAGCCGGTCCACCGAACCGACCGGTACGAACGCCGTCGTCCCGAGTCGCCCGCGCCGGTCCGCCACACCTATTGCGATGACCGCCGGCACCCCGAGTCGCCTGGGCTGGTCCGCCGCCACGGACAGCGACTTGTGGCTACAACGGGCACAGCGGGACTCCTTCCCAACTGAGATCGACTGTGCTAAGAAAGGAGTCGCCGTGCCTCGAACGAGTCCACTCTACCGCCTAAACATCGTATGGGAAGATGGACTGCTGAAACTCAACGGGCAAATCAATAAAGCCGACGCGCCTATAAGTATGAAAAGGCCTGTCGTGCTAAATGGGCGTCATAAGCTGACGCGACTTCTCATCGAACGAGAACACCGCCGAGCAGGCCACGCAAACTCAGAACGCGTGGTCAACGACATGAGGCAGCAATTTTGGATTTTGAGGCTGCGACCGTACGAGTACGAGCGATCGCCGCAGCCTGCCCAATGTGCCGCCTCAGAAACAGAAAGCCGCAGAGTCCTCCTATCGGGGACCTACCGATAGAACGCCTGCAGCCCTACACCAGACCGTTCAGCTGCTGCGGGCTGGACTACTTCGGTCCGATGACTGTGACCATCGGCCGCCGTCGAGAGAAGAGGTAGGGCGCACTATTCACGTGCCTCACCACTCGAGCCGTCCACTTGGAGTTGGTGGCATCACTATCCACTGACTCCGCGATCATGGCGCTTAGAAGGATGGCGGCGCGACGTGGATGGCCGAGCGTCATCTACTCCGACAACGGGACCAACTTCAGAGGGGCAGACGCAGAACTGAAGAAGGCGTACCTAGAGTGGCTGCCCGAGTTGGAGAGATACGCAATAGGCAGACAGACGACGTGGAAGTACATCGCGCCGGGAGCGCCGAATCAAGGAGTCGCGTGGGAACGACTGGTGCGGTCCGTGAAGTCAGCGCTCCACGTCACTCTTAAGGAGAGGGCACCTAAGGAAGAGGTGCTCTCCACGCTGCTCGTCGAGGCGGAACATGCTGTCAATTCCCGACCCTTGACACATGTTTCCGTCGACCCCGACGACCCCGAAGCGCTGACCCCGAACCATTTCCTGTTGGGGTCATCCAGAGGCCTGCCGCTTATCGGGCATACCACGGAAGCTGACCGACGGACCTGGAGGGCAGCACAAGCGCTTGCTGACCTCTTCTGGAAGCGATGGGTACGAGAGTATTTACCCACACTCTTGCCACGCATCGACCAACACGGCCGGCGAGAGGACATCAAGACGGGTGACATCGTGATCATCGCCGACTTCTCTCTGCCGCGAAACACCTGGCCGAGAAGAGAAGTGGTTCGCACCATACATGGGCCTGACGGAGTGGTACGAGTGGTGGAAGTACGCACCAAAGGCGGCGTATTCAGAAGACCGGTCAGCAAGCTGATCAATATAGGAAGTACAACCGCACCTTCCCCGGACCAGAGGGAAGGGACGCGCTGCACGTCGAGCACGGGGACATCGACCGGAGGAGGCTGCGGAGAAACTCCTGCGCCGGGGGGAGATCGTCTGTACTATTTCCAGTGAAGACAGCTTCAGATTTTTTTATTTGCCAAGAACAATGTCTTCCTAAAGTATTTCGCGTTATGGCGTGCGTGCCTAATGGCGCGGCGTACCTCAAAGTTCCTGCTTTATTAGAAATAAGTAAAAACAAAATATTAGCCATTAGCCTCGTTTATTGCAATTAAATAATTCATTATCATATTACATTAGTTTATTAGTGACAGTTACGAATATTATATTAGTAGTAAATGTAGTCAAAAATAAAGTTTAAGGGTAAATTAAAAAGAAGTGGTAATACAATAATAACTTTATATGTACCACGTATTACAAAATCACAAGTACACAAAATATAGGTATGTATCTGTACATACCTATATTTTGTGTACTTGTAAATCGAATTGTGACTTAATTATGTTTGAACTCAAAGTAAAAATATAAAGCAGTGTATAAGTACTTCATAAAGTTAAAAAAATATGATCAATAATGCAAGCATATAATATTTTTGGTATAATTTAATACTTCATGGAAATGTGTTAATTTGGTATACATTCGAATAACCAATTAATTTTATTCTTTCGCTAAAAAAACTTATCCTAAATCTAACGTTAGGAGGCCCGCCTCGCTAGGCGGCGTTGTGATTATAAATTGTGACTAATACTATGGTTAAATAGAGTGCAAAAATATATAATTTAAAATGATATTGTGATCATACTGGTACTACTAGTGCCAACAATAAATTGTGATATTAACATGTGATTATAGTTTCATATAGGTATTGTCAATAACTTAACAGTTAACAAATAAAAAAATTAATTACTAAAAGTTATCTCCAAACTAGACCAAACCTCTGGACTAATTTGACATCACATATAATAACATATTGAAATAATTTATGCTTTTGTTTTGCCGTAGAACTTACTATTCAATAAAAATATAAGCAAATTAACATTAATTTTTGCTTTACCAAACATATCCATAATAGCACAACCTTCGTACTGCTTTTGTAGCAAATCCTGTATATCGACTTCCACCGACTCCATTTCGACGCCCATAAACTTTCCTTTAATGGTGAACACTCCGTTGTGGTCGGTAGGCGTTATCTCGAACTGAACGTTTTTAAACTGGGATGGCGAAAGCCCGTCTATCTCTAGCAGCACGCCTCTTTCTAGCAATTTTGTACCAGAATATTTGACAGTCAATTTAGATTTTAATTTCTGTAAATCCTTTCCTGATCTTCTAAGACAAGCATGGACACTCCTGTAATAAATAATTCAGTAAAGTATTTAGAATATTGCACTCCTATAGTGTCTTTTCGAACCCATAATTTGTGACAAAATAATGTACCTTTTGCCAGTGTGAAGATTAGCTAGACATGATTTAATATATTGATCATATGATTGACACTTCTCTTCATAATACTTTGTTTTCTCATGTAAACTCTGTTTAGTGCGCGTGAGTGTCGCTAGCGCCCTTCTTTGAGCTTTCCTGTACTTGCCCTTATTACAAAGATCGAGGGCTATAGAAGTGATCAAGGCCTGGTAGCCGTCTTCTCTCGTCACATATCCTTCTTCCTCCAGCATTTGCAGGTTTCGTCGTAACTTAGCGATATGTTCTCTTAGAGACATAACTTCGTCTGGCTTGGCTTGGCCTGAATAAATTCGCTTCTGAACCTTTTCAGCGTATTTTTCTTGTTGATCTTTTGTAGTGCCTACACATAAAGCTTCCAGAAGATGCTCACCTATAAATTAGATTGTCTTGTTAATAACTAGAGATATTGTTGGATGAAAGAAATAAAATTAAATAAAATGTATAATAAATGAAAATAAAAGTACCATTTAAAAAAGGTATGATCGCAACACACAATTCTTTGGTCTTGATGAACAATTTATTCAAGTCTGTCATATCATCAGAAGGTGCTTGAAATTTATTCACGAGTGCTAAACACACTTCTAATCGGGCATTCTCTTCTGGGGTATCTCCCATGGGCTGTAACAATAACGTTAAAATAAATCAATAACGAACTGCACGGTAATAATGTTTTTCTATTTTTTATTATTATTTAAAACATTGAAGTTAGTAAGTAGATATTTTTGTCGCGATAGGAGTATACATACCCTGTCTATGTCTCGTGATGCGAGCTGCGCCACTGACGGCACCTCACCCAGGTCTTCCAGTAGCTCGTTCAGCCGGTCGCTGGAGTCCGGAGCTATGATGTCTTGGTACTCCACCAGCAGAGCATGTGTGTCCACAATTTCCTAAATCAGGCATATTAAATTGTCAACTTTATCGTTCTTTAAATCATGTACATTGCAAAAAACCTTAAAAATTTTGCCTAAAATGATGAAAATTATACCTGAACTGTGATGTAGATGTGAGGGTGATGAAGCAGTGTCACTTCGGTATACTCGTCCACGGAGAAATACTCCTCTAGTGTGGGTCCTCGGCAGCACCGTCTAAACAGTTCCTTCATTTTTTCGTGGCACTCTACTATGAAGGGGTTCAAACAACGCAAGTGACTAGATTCCTCGCCGAACTTAAAAATGAATAAAGAAAATTAAAATAACGAATGCTATATAATTTTTTCAATTAAGTATATATATTATGTCAATTATTGTCGTTACAATTTTATTAAATTTTATGAATAAGTGCCGGAACAGACGGGGCGCAAGTTGCGTTTTGGTATACAATTAAGTGTTACTTACTATGGCAGGTTCCATACAAAACAAAAGTTCTTTTTTCTCGTAACTTATAATAAGCACTATGGTAGTCAAACTTATATAAAAGTTGTTGCTTTTAATATATGAATACAATCAGCAAAGAATCAAAACAAAAACCACACTTTAATTTCTATGTATGTGAAGGCTGTTTCTCAAAACACTGTGTGGCGGCAACACGAGGAAAGAGCGAGAATTAATGTCATTGACTCACAGAGTAAATTATAGCCATAATCGGCATAAGAGGTAATGATTTGTTTCGTCAGAGAAAATGAGAAAATCTCAGAATTTTAAACCGAAAAATGTAAATGTAAACCTACCTAACCTACTATAATGGCTTTGTATGAATGAAGGTAATCCATTGCAGTAGATTGTCCTCAAGGTAATGATGACAGTGGATTGTCTTCATTTAGATAATCATTATAAAAATTCTATTTTTTGTGTGGAACCCAACATAATAATTAAGTTAGCAATTTATTGGTATAGGTAAGTACATTTATATTGAAATTCTGAGATTTTCTCATACAGGAAATGAGAAAATATCAGAATTTCAATATAAATGTCATAACCAATTATTATTTCTCATGTCGAATATGATTATCGTTTTCTCTGTGGGTCAACGATATTCATTTATAATAAAAAACTTTTTTTTTATGGAACCCGTCATAATCATCGTTAGTAATATTAATTGTATACCAAAAAACAATAAAAGTTAAAATGTACATACAAAAAAAAGTAAAATGGTTGGTCTTATCTCTAAAAACGATTTCTTCCACACAAACAACAAAAAACACAATGATTGTTGGAGAGAATATGGAAAAATGGCACCATTTTGCTTAAATTTCCATTTTTGTATTTAAAAATAAGTCTTTCAAAACATTTTTGTCCCGCTCTCTAACACACCATCTTAAAGCGGGCGTCTGAATGAAGCCAATCTATTTAGACAATAAATTATATCAGTGGATTGCCCTGTCAATGGCTTCGTTTGGATAAAGTCAATACACTGTAATCATTTTTATGAGGACAATCCACTGCAGTGAATACTAAGACAATTCATTGTCTTAGTGGATTGTCCTGTCAATGGGTTTGTATAAATAAAAACGAACCACGGCAGTGGATTGTCCTCAGAACAATGATCAAGACAATAAAAGACAATGAATTGTCTTGTCAATGGCTTCATAACAATGAAGACATTCCACTGCAGCAGATTGTCCTCAGAAAAATATTACAGTGGATTTTCTTCATTCAGACAAAGCCATTGACCGAACAACCCACTGTGAGAATTCATTGTCTTAGTGGACTTTCTACAATTAGACAAAACCATTGACAGAACAGTCCACGAAGACAATAATTGCCGTTACTTATACGACCTCATCGACAGGACATTATATACTGAGATAATTCATTGTCTTTACTAAGACGAAGCCGACCGAACAATCGACAAAGGTAGTTTATTGTTTTTATTCAGACGAAACCACTGACAGGTCAATCCACTAAGACAATGATTTTCAATGTTCTGATGAAGTCATTAACAGGATAATTCAAGGAATCCACTAAGACAGTGATTCCACTAAGACAGTGATTGTTTTTATTCAGACATCTCCATTGTCATGACAATCCACTAAGATAGTGATTGTCGTCATTCAGACGAAGTCATTGACATGACAATCTACTAAGACAATATTGTCTTAAATATCTGGTACTTGGATGATGGTACAATTGGAGGTTCCCCTGGGATAGTTGAAAACGATTTACTTGCAATTATAGCGGGATTTAGACAGTTGGGCCTCGACCTTAATGCATCTAAGTGTGAATTGTTCGCCCTGAATCCGAATCCGCATGTTAGCCGTTTTCGCTCAATCCTGCCAGGCTTAAAGATAGTTGATAAGGTTGACTTTTGTTTGCTGGGAGCTCCCATTTTCAGTGAAGCAGTCCCTTCTGCTATTTTAAGTAAAGATGATTTGATTTTGAAGTCTGAGATTACATTGAAGGAACTTCCAGCTCACGTCGCCTTGGCTCTATTCAAAAGCTGTATGTCGATGCCTAAATTAACTTACACATTAAGAACTTCACCGGTGTGGCTTTTCGCGAGTGAAGTATCAGCGTTAGATACCACGCTCAGACATGTACTAGAAAGTATTTTAAATATCAGCCTGGAAGAAAGCCAGTGGAGTCAAGCGTCGCTACCAATCAGACATGGCGGGCTTGGTGTGCGTCGAGTACAAGACACTGGGTTGCCAGCTTTTTTGGCTTCCTCATACGGAGTAGAGGAACTTGTCACTCGTATTTTATCTTTAGATGGTGATGGGTTTACTTTGCCTTACGTGGGAGAGGCCTTAGCCGAATGGCAAGCCCGAAACCCTACACAGAGCCTTCCAGACCAGCCACACATACAGCGTAAATGGGACGACATTCTTGCCAAGACCGTAGTTGAGGATTTAATAGTTAACAGTACAGGCGTCGACTTGGCACGTATAAAAGCAGCAATAGCTCCTGAGTCGGGTGCTTGGTTGCATGCGTTGCCGTCACCTCAGCTCGGAACTCTATTGGATGATGACACGTTACGAATAGCTGTAGCACTAAGAATAGGATGCAATATTTGCGAGCAGCATCAATGTGTCTGTGGGGCACTTGTGGATGTGAAGGGTCATCATGGTCTGAGTTGCTTGAGGTGTGCGGGAAGGTACCCTAGGCACCATGCACTAAACGATATTATTCGAAGAGCGATGGTTAGTGCAAATATTCCTTCAATATTGGAGCCTCCAGGATTAAGTCGTTCTGATGGCAAGCGTCCTGACGGGTTAACTTTAGTGCCTTGGAGTAGAGGTAGGTCGTTACTTTGGGATGCAACGTGTGTTTGTACGTTTGCTCCTTCACATCTCAAGAACACCGTCAAAACGGCCGGATCTGCTGCTGAAAATGCGGCCAAGCAAAAGCACGTTAAATACGCCTGTCTGAAACCAACTTATATTTTTGTACCTGTAGCCTTTGAAACCACAGGTACTTGGGGTAAAGAGGCAAGGGCTTTTATTAGAGAACTGGGCCGACGTATCTCTGATCGTACAAATGACTTTCGTTCCGTATCTTATCTGGCTCAAAGACTTTCCATAGCCATTCAACGAGGAAATGCAGCAAGTGTTATGGGAACCTTTGGGCCGGGAACTCTCTTAGCATAAGAATTTTGACGAAGCATGTTGCGGATATTTTTCTGTTTACAGTTTTGAAAAAACATTAATATAAAAAAATATTATTCAAATTTCAAATATTCACTTATAATACCACAAGAGCTTCAAAATTATCGGGTATTTCCCGATAGGTTCGTTGCAAACAAATGAAGGAGTCAAGTTTTTCAGGTAAAAAAATCACGAGCGCGAAGCGCGAGTGATTTTTCCTGAAAAACTTGACGACTTTATTTGTTTGCAGGGAACCTTGAGGGAAATGCCAGATAATTTTGAAGCTCGTGGGGTATTCGGGGGATTATTTTTCCGTCCCAAATGTCGGCCAATAGAATTGCACCATGAGATGAAATGAACAGTTAACAAATAAGAATTTCATAATTTCATGCAAAATCTCCAATTTTCACAATTGAATTCAACCTGTCAGTTTGACGTGTGGTTAATTTGACTGGATTATGTTTTGTTTTTTATATATAGCAACTACCAGAGAAAATAATCAAAAAATTATCAGTATAATACCATGTAGGTTGTACCACGTGACGTCGAATGGTGCAATTCTATTGGTCGATATTTGGGACGGAAAAATAATCTATCATATTGTCTTTTGGCCAGCTATTGTCTGTGTGCGACACTATATACCTAGCGTATCTTACGCGGGTAGAGCGGCCACACGGAGCGCGAGTTGCGCGGCGCAACTTGCGCTGTTACGCGACGCAACTTGCGTGTCGTTTGCTTCGACCCCAAGTATCTTTTTATATTATTTGACAACAATTTATATATAGTATGGTATTTTTTGTTCTGGTTAAAATTAAATATTTACTTATTCAATTTAAAACAAAGGCAAGATAAGTTATTTTCTGTTCTATTTTGTTTGTGGCATCACATAAAATAAGCTTGTACCTAAGATTTCGATTCAAGAGTAGGTTCTGACATGATGACACTAATGAATGAAATTGTATGAGACTATTGTGAAGTTTAATCTCAGTGAGTCTCTGTAGAGCCAGTATACTTACGCCTTTCTTAGCCGCAGAAAAATGTAGAATTTTAGCAACTGAGGCAAGATTCTTGCGTTGATCCGTAGTTAGCGCTGCGCCATTCGGCATATTGATAATGTGGAACGCATCGGGCGCCACGATAGCCGCATTCAGAAATTGGTAATATACCAAATTACCAATCACCTAAAATTAAGTAAGGAAGGTTAATACTAGTGGTTCTTTAAACTGTCGACCTCGGGACTCTGTCTTTGCAAAGCTGAAAAATAAAAACTAAAACTAAAGAAAAAAATGTTCACCGCGCATGTTAAAAGAAACCTTTTTGGCCAAGCTGAAATGGAGACGCTTCGCGCTTGCTTGGTCAAAAATTAAAAACCATTACACTAAACTTACAGTAGCCTAAACCGACTTATTGCCCCAAAAATCGCAGTTACAATATGCGTCATGCATTAATAAAAACGATGCAGTTTTTCAACATAAATAATTTAATTATTTTTCCTATCTAAGGTCGAGGAGAAGAGAAAATTTACTTGCAAGATGACAAAAAAATACTACGTTTGACGAAGTGAAAGACATGAAGTCACTACACTATTAACTCGCAAACTGGGGTCTAGTTACTTGCTATACTATGTCGATATTTTTTTTTAATACGTAAGTCATAAGGTCACTACAGTATTGACTCACTAACTGCCATGCCGTCTTGTATACTTGCTATCCTATCGTCTATCATGTTTTTTTTTTTTTGTATAGTACTGATGTGTGTTTGCTTATTGAAATCAGCAATTTACCTTCAATATGTCTTTTTCAGGTGTATAAGGAAATTTAGAAGTTAGAGCTCTATGTAAAACCCTTGCCATGTATGTTATGCAAAATGGCAACAAATCAGTTGACTGTGTGATCTTGTCCAGGAACATGGTAACAATCGTTTTGAGCTGGGTCAACGCTGTTTCTAGTCTCTTTTTTACCTCTGGATAAGTCAAAGCTTCCTCTTGAGTAACATTATATGGCAGTTTGCTAAAAATAAATATGTATCGGTGATATGATTACAAGTGATTTTATAGAAGAAAATACTTTCACAATTTTCTGTTACATTTAAAATACTTACGATATTTGGCCCGTTTTCATTTCCGTTTCGTTCCTCCAAGCTTTATAGATTTCTACTGGACCAGTCTCAATATTCAAGTCTCTATCTTTTAACATTTTCTCTACTAGAGGGCCAATTATAGTCTGTAGGCTGTTCAGACCAGACAACTGTCTTGACAAACTAACCGCCATTTTGAGAACCAGTGGCGTAGATGCTATAACATCGAAGGGCTTCACTACTTTACAACTAATTTCCTCCTCTAAAGTGAATCTAAAAAGCTTCAGCAGCAAATATTCATCCCTAGCATATGCTCCAAAATTATAAAGACTCAACACAACATTTTGAAGGAAAAAGTTTGTTTTATTCTGCGGTATACAGAATAACAACTTGGATAAGTATGTTGGGTTAGTTTGCAGTTCATAAAACAAATGTTGGTACCCATCTAACAATCTTTTACTTTCCTTAGTAAGGGATTTCAGCCCTTTAACTGCTGTGGACACTGTCATTAAAGACCCCTTTCCTTCTGGCAAATTCTGGAATACAAGCTTAGTCATAGAATTGTGTTTGACCAAATTATTCAGTTTTAATCCATGGGCTGCAACCTCTTGTAGTGCTATTCTATTTTGAACCAGAAGACCAATTTTTAGGTCCATGTCATCTATCTGTTTAGATAATTCTTGATTTTTCCGTATGGATTGTACCACCTCCGATTTCAAGCTCTGGAGCTCAATTTCCCGGTCGTAGTCGTCAGTGGAGAAATCTAGCATTGGAATGAATTTTTTTACTGCTTTCAAAGGCGGATTTGGCGAATGAAACAATGACGTAAATGCCTCGCGGGCTTTCCGTCCGCGCCACAGGGCTTGAATTTTCATAATTTTATGTTCCTAAAAGTAAAACAAAGCAATATTAGCAATAAATCATAAATAAAAAAAATGTTTCGTCAATTCACATGTTTAAAAAGTTATACCTGCACTTTATACCAAACCCATGGATTTTGTTTCCTCTCTTTTTTTAATTTTGCTTCAATAGCCTTCATTTTAATAATTGTTCCATATCTTTTGTGAATCAAAACCTTTCGCCACCATGCCTGAAGTTTTATAATGTATTCAACATTGTCTTGGAAATATTTAAGCCTACGTCGTAACATCTGCCTAAACAAGTAGCCTCTGCAATATGCTTGAATTTTAACAACCGCATTTTCGATTATGGTTTGCTTATATTTGTTGATGTTATGTTTATTGGTTTTTTCTATGAGTGCACTGACATCTTTTCTACCCAGATAACGAGCATATGGAACAAAATCTTTGGGAGTCTTCCAACTATATGTGTACGATTCAACATCAATGTAAACAGTATTCCCAGCATCAGTATGACAGACAACCCAAGGGCAAATATGATGGCCCTTCTTCTTTAAAGCCTTGTAAAACATTTGGAAGTAGATATCCTTGCATGAGCTTTCTATCAACCCTGAACCAGACAGCAAAGGACATGAAAGTGCTTTCCAAAACTCATGTAGATCATTTTTGATAACTGCCAAGTTCAGGCGTACTAAGGCATCAGTTAGTTCCTTTACGTTTAGGGACTCACAATTGATATCATTAGTGACTTCCACTATGTCATCTAGCCAAAGGTTTTGAGATTCTTTATGAAGTAGCTTCTTCTTCAACATACGTAAATATAAATGCTGCTCTTCGTTGTGCAATGGTGATGGTAATCCCAAACAAGAACTTTTCAGCAATGTCATAAGAGTATCTGAATCTTCTTCAAACACTGCTTTGTTAATAGTATCGACTATTCCAACCACTGGAAAATAAAAACAAAATGTAGAAATCAGAAATGGTTGGCTAATGTACTCGTATCATAAATTCAAACAAATAATATGTATAACAAAATATACATACACTCATCATTGTCATCATCTTTCATATTGACCATGTCTATAGTATCTCGGATATCTTCTAATGTGAGCAAAGGACAACCGCACTGCTCCCTTACTTTGACTTGTAGCGCGTTTACCAATGCAGACAGATAGCGGCGTCGGCAGTGAGGACGAAGGCCTTCCAAATTAACTTGTTTCGAATGAAGAGCATTCCAGACTGTTGCTTCGTCCCCTCTGTCCACTGCTTGTGAAATTGCAGCTACAGCTGTGAGATATGACACAGAAGCTGCTATTTCGCTTTCATTCAAATTTTTCTCTAATTCATATTTTTCTAATTTCATTTCTTCAAATAGCAGTGGAGCAGAAAACTCATCAATCTTCAAGTTTAATCCCAAATGAGGACTTGTCAAAGCTGCATACAATTCATCAGGATCTCCTTCATCCAAAGCACGATTGACTTCAGATATAGCTGACTTGTGATTCACATGTTCAAGAGATTTACGATTTCCTTCAGTAATAATATTCTGAAATATCTTATGCCAGTTCGTCACACTTTCCACATCAACGTCTTTGTTACATTCCATAATTTCTCTAACAACATCACAATAAAAATCAATATTATTTTTATCATAATGTTTTAGCTTTACACATTCTTCATTAAATATTTTATGTAAAGAATTTAAATCATTACTTTGTGATGCTGAGCACAAAGATTTCCACAAGAATTTACAGTTTACTGCTGTAATGTGACCCTGGATCTCCACTTGTGTCAGCAACTCATCATATTCATCAGGAATATAGCTATCATTCAGTGAATGATTATGAGCGATGTGCTCCTTTTCTATTTTGGCTGCATGTAATACTTTCCTGTATTCATCGATGAGTCTGTTTTGAACATATTTCAGTTTAAGATTAGGATTCAGTAGAGAGGAAGTAATTGATTTTTCAGAATCCAAAGCCTTGTTCAGTTCAACAACTGCCCTGTGGATCTCTTCCTTATCTCCTGCACTATTCTTTGACAAAATGCCACCAATCTTTTGAAATGACGGCAATGGATGTTCACATTTTTGTAAATCTTTTGATACTGAATCCAGTTCTTCATCTGAAAAAGTTACAAGATGTAAACAAATAACCACATAAATAAATAATTTTACATAAATCCTGCCCTAGCTCTGGGTACACTGGTATTCCAGTGGGATCACATAAGTACAATTAAAACCCTATAGTTTTTAATATAAAAGAGCAGCTGGTCCCAGCTTTACATGAATATGTCAATACATGTAAATATTTCCAGTGAAATGCTCCATGTGCCAATACTCTAAATAATAATGCCTGAGTTTATCAAGTACATGCATGCACATAGAAAGAGAGACAGCATGGATGCAGATAGAATAAAAACAACTAACATACCTGTAAATACTGCTGTTCCAAATACATCTCGGATGAGTGGTGCTTTACCAAGTTTGAACAAGTGGGAACTGAGAGCATGCAGACAGTATATCACTCGAGGCATGTTTTTGTTGTCATAAATGTCTGTTGTTTCTGGTTGAAATGTCTGGATAAAACAAATATTTGATTATAAAAGATTAAAGGAGAGATTTAATTAGGAACTTAAATATAGGTACTTAGTACTTACAAGTGGTAGTTCAGTTTTCTTTAACACTTGTAAAAATTTATTTATGTTATCAGTATGTTTGAACTGCAGGCCCATAATCTGAAAGTTAATAACATAGATATGCATTAAAATGAGTTATGCAAGTAAATGTAAAAAATTGGTAATAAACTCGTAATTTACGTCTGAGCCAGAATAGGGGTGCAATTTAATCAAAATGACTCTGGACATAACAAAGCTCTAAAGTGCCAATCAAGAAAAAAGAATCAAATATTTATATGGTTAAGTGTAATGTTTATTTATATTTAAAATATTGATTATTTTAAAGAAAAGTTACCTATAACGTGTTTGACCACTGCTGATAAGAAATACTGAAAGAAACTCATTTGCATAAGCACCAGAAGTTTACAAAGATAATATGAGTAATAAAATTTTGTGACAGTATAACATGTAAAGCTTGCAAACCAATTTAAATTAACAGCCGAGCTGACCAGGCTCTACTGGCATCACCATTTCAGGTGTTGATGTTGGTATCAGCCATCACTGAACTAAACCATGTTAAAACCACGACGGTGCCACCAGTTTGGACATTTTAGTGATTATGACAGACCCAGGCTCACAGACCTTACTACCAAGTGTTCCGGCCTGTACGCCGTCCAAACGATAATGAGAAGAACGATGAAAGTTAAATTGCTACTCAAGTTTCGCAGGAGTAAACGTTGTCCATACATGATGATGTCCTATATTTCATTCGTCATTTGCCTGTTGTAACGATTGCATCTTTATTATATTTTCTTTAATTTTACCAAAGAAGTTTAATTTCCGCCCCACTGTATACCTAAATAAACATGTTGGTGGCCCATGAGGGGAACAAATAACAAAATTAAAAGAAATACGACAAAATTCAAGAAAATAAGGCGAGTGAAGAAATCATTGTGGCGGAGGCTAATCAAAGATAAGTGTCTTTCCTATCCAATTTCTATTCCAAATATCCTAGAACAAAATCTACTTATGCAAACGTTTAATTTGTAGTTAGTCTAAATAGTAACTTACGAGTAAAATTCGTTCTTTGCATATAGCAAAGCGAAATTTGATGCAATAATTTCGCTTCAACTTTTAATAAAAAATCAAAATTTATTTTGTTCTTGAGATTTTGTGATTCGATTACACTAAATTATTGTTAATCTGGTTAATATCCCATTCAACGCTGACCTATAATCTTTATTGGCTTTTGCTTAGTAACTAATACTTAGTAAATTTCTTGTTACAAAATAATTCATACATAGGCACTAAGTACAAATAATTGTTTTGGGTTTTATAGCTACATTTTTATATTATTTTTTATGCGGGGCTGAGAGAATAAAAACCTATAATTTACCAGCTGCTTCTCTTCCCGCGCAGATCATAAAGGGTGATCAAGGAAGCGGTCGTAAATATCAAGAATCCTATCACTATTTTGGTTTATTCTTTTTACTTTTACGACTACGTGTAGTCTTGTGGCCCTCTGTCTACCCCGTCAGAGAAAAGACGTGATTTCTTTTTATAAATAATGAATACATAAATAAATAAGTAGTAGTAGTACGCGTTTGTGATTTGTGTATTTTTATTTTGAGATTTATCGAATTTGTGTCGCAGGACACACGGTAGTGTGAGAGCCAAGTTCTCGATTCGATGTACAAAATTCAGTATGGACAATGGTTGTTTTAACCCTAGATCACTAATCATTAGTCTCACAGACTACAGCCCCCCGACGCAATCGACATCTAAGCATGTTCCTCACCCTCCCCCGCCTGGCCCCTTACAGTACCTTTCTCAGGCAACAAATTAGTGACCCACACGTGCTCATTGCGTGTGCGCGTCAACTAGGTCAGGAGATTTCGCGAAATATTAGCCTCTCAAACTAATGTGTAGTGACTACGTGTAGAAATTGAACGAAGGTATGTTTTGAGTTTTTAATTAATTATTTTATTTTTTTAGGTTAAAACATGACTTTGAATTTATTAAGTATATCTTAAATATATTAAAAATATTTACATTACATTGGAATCGTGATTTATTGGAAGTTTTCTCGTATTTTATGGTTTATGTTTTTTACTAATGATGTTTTTTTTTCTTTTTCAGATGGATTTAAAAAAAGATCACCAAAAAATTTTGGAAATTTTAAGACAATTAGACAGCGAGAGTGATGAAGAATGTCAGCCGCAACATTCAGACTCTGAGAGTGAAGATGATGTGCAGGAAGAGGTTCATTTAATTACAGACGAAAGTGAGGTGGAGTCGCAGTATTCTTCTGACGAAGAGGTAAGCGTTCTTAGGCGTGGTCGGAACAGAAATTACATAATAGAATCTGACTCTTCGACGATCCGAATAAATTTGCCCCGATAAGAGAATTTTGGGAAAACTTCATCAATAATTGTAGAAACTCTTACAAACCTAGTTCTTATGTAACTATCGACGAGCAGTCAGTTGGCTTTCGGGGTCGTTGTCCTTTTCGGATGTATATGCCTAATAAGCCCAACAAATATGGTATCGAAATTGTCATGGTCGCTGATTCTAATTCTAGATATGTTTTTAATGCTATGCCATATTTAGGTAAAGGGACAAATAGTAGCAATATACCCTTAGCAACATATTTCGTAAAACAGCTTTGTCATGATCAGCCAGACATCAACACAGATTCCAAAAAACCAGAAGTTATACATTTCTACAATAGTACAAAGGGCGCAGTTGACACAGTCGACCAGATGTGCACCACAATGAGTTGCAGTCGTAAAACTAATAGATGGCCGCAATGTATTTTTTATAATATTCTTAACTTATGTATGGTCAATATGTACGTTATTTATGTTTCTAATATGATAAAATTACGGCTAAAGCCATTAAAACGTAGAGACTTTGTTCAACAATTGGCCGATGAACTTTGTGAGCCGTGGTTACATGAACGGTTTAATACTGAGACTTTAAGGCGAGATATAAGAGCAATTATAAAAAACATCTTAAAAATTCAAGATAATGTGCCAAGTACGTCTCAACCTCGCTCAAATAAACGAAAAATTTGCGCCTTTTGTCCATATCAGAAACATAGGATGACCAAATTTGCATGTCACCACTGCGGTAAAGCTATTTGTGGAGAACATACTGTTCAAATTTGTAACAAGTGTGTAGAGTAAGTTTTGTACGTTTTTTTAAATTTTCGGTTTAGAATAGAAGATTTTCTTATATTTTATATCATTTTTAAGTAATAAAAATTATAAACAAATAAGATATTGGAGTTTTATTTTGTTAGTTCCTGAGACTAATGTGTAGTAATTGTGTTACTCGAAAAGAAGTTTAGTGATCTAGGGTTAAATTGAGAAAGTACAAAAGTAACGATCCTTCAATTTTTGAAAGTTTAGATGCAGATATGACTGATAATTTATTATTTAGTGAGTCATCAAGTACCCTTGGACTTGGTTGGACTCCATCTACTGACACCTTGCACTTCCCAATAAAGGGCTCTTTTAATGCTAAGGACAATACCATTACTTAACGCTATATTATGTCTCACTCACTCAAAATATTTGATCCTTTAGGTTTTTTGAGTCCTGTTACGGTACAATCGAAAATGCTTTTACAAAAATTGTGGCTGCAGAAATATGAGTGAGATCAACCTGTTTCAGAAGATGTGAGAATAGATTGGCAAAAATTCTCAGAAAATATAAATCATTTATCTGAATTCAAGCTTCCAAGGTGGGTCCTTAGCGATTCGCCAGAGTATGTAGAATTGCATTCGTTTTCTGATGCTTCACTGTCTGCGTATGGTGTCTGTGTATATATGAAATCAGTTAGCTCGAATGGTGAAGTTGTCGTCAGATTATTATGCGCAAAATCTAAGACCGCTCCATTGAAAACTACTACTACAATACCACGCCTTGAGTTGTGTGCTGCGCTGCTTGCCGCTCGTGTCTGTAACGCGGTAGTGGAATCTCTTAGAGACGCTCCGGCTCGCATAGTCTATTGGTGCGATTCAAGTGTGGTTTTGGCTTGGATAAATAGTGATCAAGTGAAATTAAAAATGTTCGTAGCAAATCGTGTAAGTAAAATTTTTAGAGACGACTAACTCATCGGACTGGAGGTATGTCCCAACAACATTAAATCCGGCTGATTTGGTTTCTCGAGGAGTGGATGCTAATCGTTTGATAGATATGGATTTATGGTGGTCAGGTCCAAAATATTTACAAGATAAAGAATCAGAATGGCCTACTTTAAATGTCAGTAATCTAGAGAAAGTGCCTGAAGTCAAAGTAAGCTTGGCACAAAATAATAATGAACCAGCTCTAATAGATTTCGAAAGGCATTCATCTTTCACTAAATTACAAAGATCGTTCGCGTATGTTTTAAGATTTATATTTAATTTAAAGCACCCAAAAAACAAAATAATTGGCACATTATCAGTGAATGAGTTACGTGATTCTTTCAATTGGTTGTGTATTATAGTTCAACGAGAAACTTTTCCTCTAGAGTACGACTTGCTATCTAAAGGCAAAAACCTATTGAGTAAAAATAAAATTATATCTCTTTCCCCGTTTTTAGATACGGATAAGATAATTCGGGTAGGTGGGCGCATAGACGCATCCAGTTACTCGTATGACCAAATATTTCAGAAACGGATCCCTAAATCATAAAACGGTGTTCACAAGTTCATAATATTTTTATATACCCCACATGACTTAGTTGAGAAGAAAAATGACTTTTACTTTACTTGTATAGGAGCTAATGTAAAAAAAATTTTTTTTTTCTATATTTTACTAACTTACCACTTTTTCCGCATAATTAATATACATATCCATGCCAAACCACAGCATTCTAGTACTTATACTCGCCGAGTAAAACCGCGGACGGACAGACAGACAGACAGACATGGCGAAACTATAAGGGTTCCTTGTTTACTACGAAACCCTAAAAACGGCCACTTCTGGCTAATGTGCATAGAAAAGCTTCACATTCTCACTTTGAACTATAAATAACAGTTCAAAAAATAGTTTGAAGTGTTATCTAGGGTTTGATCAAGACATTTTAAATGATATCTCCATATCCGTTTAAATAATTTATTTCCAATGGGGGCAGCACTTAACCCAGAAAAATTCATGTATCCCCTTAATTGTGTGTAAGTTGTCACAGGTTGTTAAGCGGAATCCAGCCTGTTCTTGAGGTTGTTGAGAATCCAGTATTTTAATAAATAATTTGTAAATATGGGTGGTTGAGCTAATAAATCAATTACTGATATTGCTTTTGTCACCATTTTTATGGAGCAAGATTATGTTGTACTGGCACATGCGTGCACATCTTTTGGCAATTTGCTTTTGGCCCGTGAGTAGAATAGTATTAAAGAGGTTTGTCAAAAAAGGAATTAGGATATAACTAACAATTTTTACGGCTTTTGTTGATATTTGGTCTTGGCCAGTTTTACTTCTCCACCTGTAATGAGCAGTATGATATTTTGGCAAATATATTGTTCCTCTGAATCTACTTTATTGGTGTCGGAGTACAGTGCCTTAAAGTATTTTACATATTTCAAATTTTTTTCTGGATTGTTTTCTTTAGTGCCATGGTCATCACACAAACAATCCATCCATATCTTTCCTTTGGAAATATTGTTCTTTGCTTCTCTTAAGGATGTTGTCCTCCAGACTGCCAATAACTTTACTAAGTATTGAATCTATAAGATTCAAGAAGCATTGTGACAGCTTCTTTAATTTTGGTTTATCCTATGAATGTTAATTTATTTGCTGTTTTGATACAATTATATTGAGCATCTGCATCTTCTGCATATGTATTAATTTAAATTGGTTAGAAAGTTCTAAAGCACATTGCTTAGAGTTATAGATCAGTGTCTATGTTGTGTCTCTTTATTTTATTTTAGAATAGTATTGCTCTTTGAATTCTGAACTGCACGGATTGGTTGGTGATTTGAACTTATTTTTATTTTAACATTATGCTGATATCTTTGACTATTTCTTTATCAGTTGAAGGTATAATATCTATTTCATAAAACATCTACAGAATTCGAATTAATAAATATCGTAGACATATAATATGTATAAAAAGTATGTAAGTACTAACCTTATAACGTCGTTGGTCAATATCAAAAATCTTATTTAGAGGTAATGATTCCGGTGCTATAAAATTAGCCAACTTTGCCAAATAAACACCATTACGTAAACTTTCTTCAAATTCTGTAGCTGGAGGCAAGCGCTCCTTTAGACAACTCTCCATCCAAGTTTTGGCTTCTTCTAATCTACATAGGTACTCGTAAGCAACTGTTCTTTGACGAATCACATCCATCTCTTGACCAGTCTTCCGAATATCAGAATCACCTGTAAGCAATATTATATGCAATATTTAAAACAAAAGGCATAGAAACAAGCAGGCAGTAGGTAAGTGTACATAAAAAGTAGGTATCTATCGATGGTAAAATAACTTACAATCGTCTATTTTTCCGATAAGTACATCGCCCATGTCGGCCTCAGAGCACATTATTGAGACCATCATTATTCTGACTATTCAATCACGCTCACTAAATGATACGTTCAGGTATTAAATTCACATCAATTAAAACATTCTAAAACATTAATTAAACACGAGAGCAACTTCAACATTTACAATTCAAAACAAACGTGTCGGTTATTATTTGACATTACTGTTGTGTTCCCACAGATTAGATACTAGTGTGTTGCCTGCCGGTAGTGTTGCCGTTCGACAAAAATAAAATGCACCAGTGGTGCGATTTTTCAAACGCGGAGTCACTAAACGTACGGTTTTTTGTATGGAAAAATCATTCGTATAGGTGACTCCGCATTTGAAAAATGGCACTTCAGAAGTAAGATTTCTGAAACGTGGAGTCACCTAAACGTGTGGTTTTTGTATGGGAAAACCATTCGTTTTGGTGACTCCGCGTTTCAGAAATAGCACTTCAGACCCTTATCAAAATTGCACTACATCTTGCGAAAATAGGTATGACTTCTCAAATGCACTAGATTCCGCTAAACAATTTACTATTAGCGAATTGATATAAAAGGTAGGTATTAAAAAAAAACTATGAAATAAAGGTACATAATATATGTCTTTTTATTACTGAGGTAAGTACTAAAATCAACTAAATTAAATAATTCCGCAACATCTTCATTGTCATCATCACACCCAGATACTGATGATGATGATGGGCCTGCAGCAGCTACAGTGGCTTTTTTATAGTTTTATCCACTTTATTGAGGAAATTTTCAGGTAGGTTATATGTGTGACAGTTTTACTTCAAGGCAGGTTAACACCAACACTTATAAAACCATTCAGAAACAAGGCAGTTGAGGTGCAGTTTCTAAGCAGGTCAAAAACAGCACAACTTTAAATCCTACCATTACGTTTATAATGCTGAACGTTTTTTGAATGGTTATTCCTGAATGGGGAAAAGTTTGTTGTCTCTGGCTTGTATTGGTGATGAGACTGCGAAGACGTTCAAATCCTTGACAAAAAAATATTATTTTTACCGGTTTTTTTATTTACGTTAAACAAAATTATTTCTATCATTTTTATTTAAATATTTGAAAGTTAGCGTTATTGATTTTGTTTTCATTTGATTAATTTGAAATTGACCATTAAAGATGGCTAAAATTATAACGAGTGCGAAAAATATTGAATTTTAGAATGTTTTGAAAGGATGTCTGCAAAAAATAATTTATAGTACCTAGTTAGCTGGTTTTCGAAATTATAAATAAATTGTAAATTCGTGAAAACATAAATGTTTTATGTTTTTAATGCTGGAAGTCGAGCAACCACCTGACAAAATATATCCATCATTTCATATTATCGTGCTTTTCCGAATTGCCATGATAAACAGTTATTGTACGATGGTGACGACTAGTGTTTGGAAGTAAATTTTATTTTGGGCATCATCGTACAAAAGCACAGTGTCTTGTCATAAATATATGATTATATTTTATCTATAACCATGTCGTAAGTAACATTTTAACTACATACCTATTCAAAGTTTATATTTAGATTATTATGTGTTAAAACTTGTAGCTTCTTCACTAAGTGCTATTATAAATAAGATAAATATATACAGGCAAATCACACAGAGTGAGCTAGCCCCAAAAAAGTAAGATCGAGACTAACTCAACGAGATAGAGGCTAGGTTTTAATAAGTACGAAGTGGTTGTTGTGCACAAAAGATTTTATTACAAAGTATGGGTATTTGATATTCGTAGATTGCGACATGAATATAAACTATTATTTTCTTTCAGGTATTCTGTTGAAAAAGCGAACTAGCCCTAGCAACAGATCTAGCCTTGTTAAATATTATGCTTGGAATTCAACATTCTGCCATTTTACTGGTTCAATCACAAGTTCCAAAGAAGGCTGTAATCCTCTGGCTCTCTCAGTCTTGTTTGTAAAGGCTCCAGTGAATCCTGTCTTGTATTTTTTAATTTATGTCATCATGGTACTTCTCAGAGTGTAACCAAAGAATCCTATAAGACAAAATTCATAAATGAAAGCAGTTATAATTTTAATAAATAACTTATACTTAACTAAGTATGTGTTGTTATTTGTTATCGTGTGTAAATAACTAATTCACAAGGATTAGCATTGTTATTAATTACAAAAAAATATGTTACGTAAGTTGGAATAACTTACTATTTTTCACTTATGTTGTACTAAAATAATGAAGTAATATATCTTACTTTGTTTTTGAATAAAAGGTAATAAGTAGGATTAATTAAGGTCCTATGGTAGCGTTACTTCAATTATCTACTAACTAATTTGTAAAAATCAAAACTAAAGAAAAAACATATTCACATTCACAAGAAAACCAACTAAAATCCTCCATAAAAGTTACTGGAAAGCAACTTTTTAAGGATCGCTTTATGTGACACTTGAGACGCGCAATAATCGTTTTCGTGCTGTCAAAATAGACGTGATGGTAGGAATAGTCCATACAAAAAAAGGTGAATGGTTTTGTGACGTCAGCCAAAACAATCCTGTTTTAAGGGCTGCTATAAAGGTGTCACGGTAGCAATAAACAATGCAGTTCAGTTTAAATGCTACTATAAGAGATAATGGTAGGATTCCTGTTCCATCACTATATTCTTCAGGTTGTCTCATACACATTTCTTGATCAAAATTGACCTAGTGAAATAGCTTTGACACAACAAATTATCTTAGAGCCTTGCCTTCAGTCGCAGCTATTCTAAGTACCTATGAGCCTCATTTCAACGTACCCAAAAAAAAATACTTGTAGTTTTTATCAAAGATATAGGAGGTATCAAATTTTTTTTTGCTCTTTGGTTTTTATTCTCTTTGTCTCTTTGGTTGTCAATCAAATAATCGTATCTTCATAAATCAAAAAAAGACAATATAAATACCTATTTCACAAATAACACATAGATAACATAATATCAATAATTTGATCTAAACGAAGAGAAAATGGATGAGGAAGTTCTTGAGTCAGAACCAAAAAAGACATCAATAGAGCTTTGTAAATGCTTAATAGACGGGCTCTCTTCTGAAGAAATTGTCATACCTGCTAGAAAACTACAAATTTTAACTACAGCAGCCAGAACTGAAAGCTATTTACGTGAACGTCGCATACCTGAATTAATAAGATTCATTTTCACTAAAGTTATCTCTGATGGGCCTAATAAACCGATGGCTTATCTTGAAAATTTAATGGATGATTGCATGTTTTTTCGTGCAGGTTTAGGACCACCCCCTGTTTTGTACGAAAACAAGTAACTAATTATTTTACTATTTTACTCAGGCACGTAACAGATTTTTCTTACTAGCTCTAGCTGCAGTCGTGACCGTGACGTACATGGTTTGTTATTTAACAATTTCTCAAAAATCTCATATTTTTATGGAATAAAAAGTATATAAGCGTTGGTGTAACGCTTTGCGACAGTTTGAAAGGGAATGGTTGGAAATCGACACACACGATCGAGATATTTGGAAGGAGATAGGGGAGACCATTGCCCAACAGTGGGACAGGAGAGGTAGAAAAAAAAAAGTATATAATCAATTTCATATTACAACATGGTCAGCTATTTTGACTTGAAAACTGAGCAAATATTCATCCATCCATCCATACAATCTTTAGCGTTTGTAACAGTATATGTGTCAACTTAGTAGGATAACTCGTAACTAATAATATTTACCTACCTAAATGAATAAGTAATAGTTATATGTATAAGTAAAGACCGTGCAGTGCAAGTTTCTTGTCTGTTTGTTGCACACAATTTAATTGAAAGAAAAAATTATTTGCATGGTTGATGTACTTTAATTTAAACGCAAACACATAATTGCATGTTTTTTGAACTTTACCTGTTTTAAATATTTTTATTTTCCAGACATTTGCAAGCAGTGATGAAGAGTTTTGATCCAGGACAACGTGGTTGGTTAAGCTGTGGTCAAGTTCGTCGAGCATTTATCACTATGGGTTTGACGCCTCCAGCTGATATTGAAGAGAGGATGCCATGTGAAGAAGTATTTAAACTCTTGCAAAAGACACAAGAAGCCGAGCTGTTTAATTTGTTATCTGCAGGAACGTTTTTTGATGAACGTAGTATTGATTCTAATCCTAATTAAAATTGATAAACTTATAGTACTTTCATACATACATAATTATTCAAGCACAACCTTTGATCATTTAATACAGGATAAGCTTAGATCATATAATACAGGATGAGTTACACAGACAAATCTTCTAACAAAACTTTCTGCCACTTTTGGTGCGGGGGTAAGCTACTTCTACATTAGGTAAAAAAAAATCACACATTGACAGAAATAATTTATGTTGCTATAAATGCACACTTAGGTACAAAAATTCAAACACTGGCTTATTTTCTGCACACCAATAAAGCTCACACTGAAAAAATGTTTAAATACACATAATAATATACTCCTGGCAAGAAAGAAAGAGAAGACAAAAAATTATATTCAACTCTAATGCACAGTAAATAAAGACGAAGGTTGTAAATCATAAATAATAGGTTGGGGAAAAAGTCTTTTCGCATTTTTATATGAAAATTCAAAACATTTTTTAATATAGTTTATTTACATTTAACTAAAGTATGTAGGTACCATTTTGTTCGATATCCTTTTGCCATCTTATAGGTAGAGACATGATCCCATTGCTATAGAAATTTTGGGGCTTCTGATCAAAAAACTACGTCAAGTAGTTTTGGCGGTCCTCTCGTAATGTTAACCTGACACTGCCTAAAGAATTCTGAAGAGACCGAAACAGGTGGAAATCTGAAGGTGCCAGGTCAGGACTATACGGCGGATGCATTAACACCTCCCAGCCAAACTCTCTTAATTTTTGCTGAGTGGTCAAAGATGTGTGAGGTGTAGCATTATCATGATGAAAAACCACACCCCTTCTGTTGATTAATTCCGGCCGCTTTCTCTCAACTTCTTGCTTTAATCTTATCAGTTGTTCGCAGTAAAGTTCTGAATCGATGGTCCTGCCTGGTGGTAACAGCTCATACTGAATAATGCCCTTCCAATCCCACCACGCACACAGCATCACCTTGTTGCGAGTTAACCCGGGTTTCGCCACAGTTTGTGAAGCCTGACCGGCCTTTGACCATGATCTTTTTCGCACGTTCTTGTCGTACGTGATCCACTTTTCATCACCAATTATCAATTTCTTCAAAAATGGTTCGGTCTCATTACGTCGTACTAAAGAATCACAAATGAGTACACGGTTCATTAGGTTTCTTTCAGAGAGCTCGTGAGGTACGCAAATGTCGAGCTTTTTTGTGTACCCATTTTTTTTCAAATGCGCCAAACCTGTTTTGTGGTCAATTCCCAGTTCTTCAGCTACGTCGTAACTACTGATATGCCGATCTTGCTCCTCTTTTTCAAAAATAGCATCCATTTTAGCCGTAACAGGGCGACCAGAGCGACGCGCATCTTTGACATCAAAATTTCCGGATTGAAAACGCTTAAACCAAATTTGTGCTACTCTCACAGACTCTGCACTAGGTCCATAAACATCGCAATTTTTTTTCACGGCTTGCGTTGCATTTTGACCTATTTGGTAGTAAAATTTTAAAATGTATCTAATTTCTTCATTAGATTCACTCATCTTGAAGGTAAGAAAAACAAATGAAAATCACGCATTTTCCTAATATGAATTTGGAATTATCTTCTTTAAAATTTAAACTTTTAAATGATACCAAAACCAGCCAGGTACAAATAGTATAGCCAAAGTGGTTTTATTACAAGTTCATACATACTATATGCGAAAAGACTTTTTCCCCAACCTAATACAATAGAGTACGCCTACGTCATCAACTAATCGTTTTACAAAGAACCTAATTACAGAACCTTAAGAGCGGCCTTCCCGTCTTACTTTTCATACAAACGTTCGTACGTGATTATGGCGTTGTATATGATCTTTCTTGAAAACTTTTCAACTCACAGGTATCTTGGGCGCTATTTCTAGGTTTCTATCGAAATAAAAAATTGAAATTTAGAAAAACAAAGTCAGTATAAGCCTCCAAAAATAAGCGTTTTTGCACAAATTTTAGCTGAATATCGACCGTTCATAAAGTACTCATTAATTGTAAAAGTAAAGAAAATATTTTGATACAAACCTCGCAAATGTAATGAAAATTATGAATACAAAACATTTATTTCACATATTTGTAAGGCTTACTAATAAACACGTATCTCCTGGAACAAGTTTTATGATATTTTCGCACTCTATGAATAGTTAATATTCGTTCAATGGATAGTTAATAATAAAACAAATTTCATTTAATAGAATGCAAACCATGCCCTTAAGTGCTATCTCTCTCTTTTTGGTTTGTCTCTTTTTCTAGCATTGCCCTGGATGAAACACCAAGCTTTTCAAACTATGTTCGCGTTGAAAACAGAGCGGCCGGGAAGGGCCGCCTTAACATGAATTTTCCGTGGTCCAGTGCTGCCCTCATTTGAAATAAATCATGTAAAAGGAAACGAAGATATCATTTAAAATTTGGCCTTGATCAGACCCTAGATAACCCTTCAAACTATTTTATTTCAAATGGGGGCAGCACTGGACCCCGAAAAATTCAGGTAGCCCCTTAAGAATGTAATTGATACATTTAAAACGGGGGTTAATGAACTAGTCTTGTCATCTCGTGTCAAAATATAGAGAAAAAATAATAAAATCGAAAAATGAAATATGTCAAGTTTGTATTATGCGACTATAGATCTTTTTTGCAGTGGTTTGCCAGTAAATAAGGGAGAAAATCGTATTGGATCTTAGATTATTTTATGGGATGGAAGGAAATCAGTTGCAAAGTCATTTCTTCGATTTTCTAGAAATTACATTTATATAGAAATACTAGCTGACCCGGCAAACGTTGTTTTGCCAAAATTGAGGATTGTATGTATTTTTGTATGTTGTATCATAAAAAAATAGAAATTAAAAATTTTGTCCAAAAAAATAAAAAAAAATTTAGGTGTGGACTACCCCTAACATTTAGGGGGATGAAAAATAGATGTTGGCCGATTCTCATAGATACCGGATAAGCACAAAAAATTTCATCAAAATCGGTCAAGCCGTTTCGGAGGAGTATGGCAACGAAAACTGTGACACGAGAATTTTAATTAGAAGATAATAAAATAAAAAAAATACTTACTAATGAAAGGATATGCCATCTTTTGGAAGATTTAATGTGTTGGACCTCTTTTAACACTAGAAAATTACATAACATGGCATTTTAACGGAGCATTTTTAGACGTCTTTTCGATGCCTTACCGATTCACATAATGATCATAATCGATTACGCAACTAGTTTTTATGAACGTATTAGATTTTTGATCTTATCCTTTGGCAGAGGGGAACGCGCAGTTAAGGCTTATCCTGTATGAAATGATCTAAGAGGATAAGTTACACAGACAAATCTTCTTACAAAACTTTCTGCCGCTTTTGTTCTCCTAGGAATTTCCTCATTTCTGATTCGATCACGTAGGGAAACACCGAGCATAGCCCTCTCCATTGCGCTTTGAGTGACCTTGAGCCTTATTATGAGACCTGATGCGGACAGCAATAAATAATAAGTAATTTATATAAATAAATAAAGTTGATTTAATTAGCTAGGTAAATCATAATTGTATTAGATAGGGTGTTTCATTTTACCTAACGAATTTACTAAGTAAGCATAGAAATAAGTATGATATAAGTAAATAAATGTTTAACTTAGCTATAGGGAAAATATTGTATTAGTTAGGTTGTTTTATTTTTCTGTAAATATAAAGATTTAAACTCATGGGGGTATTGCAAAATTGTCTGCAAACAGAAAAGCATTACCGCAACGAGAACAACATGTTAAAAAGAGACAGAGGTATAGTTTGCGAACAAAAAGACATTACCGTAACGAGAGCATCAAGTAGTTTCTTTATCATAACTCGAGAAATAATAAAATCTTGATGATTCAAACGAAAATATGTGCAGAAACTTAAATTGTATATAGGAAAAATATAACATTGTAAAGAATTAAATGACGTCATATAAAAAACCGTAAAAAACATACAATTTGCACTAGAAAGAGATGCACTTACTAGTAAAAAGGAGATAGCATGATTAGTGCCGTGTGCAAAAATTCAAGGATTCTGATTGGTCCAAGTTTTTCAATAAATATGAGCACGGTTTGTATGACGGTTCAGTTCTCTCTCGACACGACAATGCAGTGGAAAACAAGAAAAAGGAAAAGTGTACAGAAGAAATAAAATAGCGGTCAACAGTGCTCGGTGGTTTTATTACAGTCACCAATAAGACCCATAGTAAGGAACCGCGTTTCAGAGCCATAAGTCATCACTGGTAACACACATTGATTAAACACTTTCGTCTTGAGGCACTAAGGTATTTTGAATGAGAAGACACTGCGTAGCTTCCCGAACGCTGCCCAGCCGAGTCGGATTCGTCGAAAAACCTCTTCCTCAAAGCTGAAACTTCCTGCCTGGATCAATTGACCTAGGTAGATATACTGGTCTACAACTTCGAGGATGGAGCCCCCAACACATACAGGCACTACATTACTTTCGTTTTGTCTGTCATTTTAAGGCCCATCCATTGGGAAACTCGATTTAGGTCTCCGAGCATAGTACTTCCATCGAGTCTGCCATGACAACGATATCGTCGGCAAATCAAAGGTGAGTGATAAACTCGCCATTGATGTTGCTGCCAAATCCTTCCCATTCCAGAAGCTTGAAGGCAACTTCCAGTGTAACGGTGAACAGTTTCGGAGATATAATGTCTCCCTGTCTTACACCTCTTTGCAGTGGAACTTTGTACTCGGACTGACATAGTGGCGTTACTAAATAAGCACTTCAACACTTCGATATACCGATAGTCAATACGGCATCGCTGAAGATCAAGGCTTTTTCATAGTCCACGAACCCCAAGCATAAGAGCCAGTCCACACGGCGCGTTGCGTTGCGTTGCGTCGTCGCAACGCAAATATTTTGACGCATAGCCGGCCACACGGGCGCTGCAGCGTTACTATGACGCTCCGTCGGCGCAGCGGCGACGCACAGTTGCGGCAAGTATTTTGAAAAAAATTCGCAGTCAGTCTATAGCAAATCATGGATCGGAAAAGACGTCTAGCATTGCTCCTATTACTACGTCACCGCCGAAATCGACGCAAGATCACAAGACGGTACTGGATCAGTCCTTTAATTTCATTAAGAAATCGTGATGGACAGTTTTTTTTTTTAGAATATCGGGAGTTGCTATTAGACGAAAAGAAGTTTTATAATTTTTTTAGAATGAGTGTATCCAGCTTCGAATGTTTATTGAAGTCCTTAGAACCACACATACGAAAAAACTATACTAATATGAGGAATCCAGTGGAACCAGTAGAAATGCTGGGAATCACTTTAAGGTAACTATATAAATATATTTAAGTAATAAAAATATAACAGTTTTTTTGGTTTGTTTAATTAGTAATCAACTCACAAATAATCAGCAATTGTCATAATTTTAAATTTAGACATTATTTAAGAGAGATATCATCCAGTAATTACAAATTAGAAAAATCGTATTCAGTTTCTTCACTTGCTTGAGATGTTTCTGGAGATGTAATTGAATTATTATAATCAGAAATGTATGTACTTTGAAAATTTGCTGTTTGATACCCATATGGTGGTTGGTGAGACGTTGATGGGCCACTCACATATGATGATGTTTGTCCATACCGCATTTCATCTATAATTTGTATAACTTTACTTTGGAAACGGAGAGTTTCTCGGTCGGAAAATTCTTGAATAGATGGCAATATAGCTCTGAAAAAGGACATATGGCGATTTTCCGGCTCCTTGAGAAGTTTTAGTCCTTCTCTTTCAAACTCATCCATTTGCATTGCCCTTTTGCGCGCGACTGGAACATAGCGCGGAGTGTTGTCTGTGGTAATGTCATCATTTGTAGACGTAGATTCATTGTTGATTTCTCTAGGCGAGTCTAAGCTAGATTCGGTGGCATTTTGTTCCACTTTTCTCAAAAAAAGGAGTTGATTGTATAAATGATACTTCTTCAGTTTCGTAGCGCCCGAGCCCGATTTTGATACTTCTTTTAATTTTTTTGAATATCTGAAGTAATTATCTTTTACACTTCTCCATTTTTTTATTAAATCATTACCTGCAAAACCAATAGTAAACATGATTTAATAATTTATACATAGTGAATTTCTCGATAAAATTTAATGACATATTCAGATATCATTAACAAACACTATGTGACCGACTCTGGAATCGTGAAAATATAACAGCTGTTACATACAAAAAGCAATACCTACTGAATCAAAATGTATGCAACAGCTGCTATTTTTTTCGCGATTCCAGAATTAATTGGTTACATAGAGAAAGTTATTTGCTATCGATGTCTGAATATGTCAGTATTTTTTTTCGGGTATCTATCTATCTCATAAATGCATATTATAATAATTATTTTCTTTTCAGATACCTAGGAAGTGGAAATTCAATAAGTGATTTACATTTCAAATTCAAACGGGGAAAATCTACTATTGCATATATAATACAAAGAGTTTGTCGTGCTATATGGACCAATCTTCTTCGAGACAACATCCCTGAACTGACAACTGAAAGTTTCCAAACAATAGCGAGGGGTTTTGATGTAAAGGCAAATTTTCCTCAATGTGTTGGTGCCATCGACGGCAAACATATCCGCGTGTGTAATCCTGCAAATAGTGGCTCACTTTTTTTTAATTATAAAGCCTTTTTTTCGATTGTGTTGCTAGCTATTGTGGATTCAAATTACAAATTCGTATTTGTCGACATCGGTGCATACGGAAAAGAATGCGATTCAACCATATTACAAAATTCTAAACTGTACGAGCTAATGATTAACAACAACTTACCACTACCTCAACCCCAGCCACTCTCTGGTAGCAATATACCAACCCCGTATGTATTTGTGGGTGACGAAGCTTTTGGACTGAGCAAACATATTATGCGTCCATATGGCGGTCAAAATCTCGACTTACAACAAAAGGTTTTCAATTACCGTCTAAGCAGAGCCAGAAGATATGTCGAATGCGCTTTTGGGATTATGGCCAACAAATGGCGCATTTTTCACAGACCGATAGACGTGTCCTATGACTTCGCTACTGACATTATAAAAGCATGTTGTGTATTACACAATTTTGTCGCTGATCGAGATGGTTTTAGACAAAGAGATAAATTTGCTATAAGTGTTGATGAATTTCTCCCAATACAACCCGTACATGAAGAACAGACAGCACCGAATGTCATAAGACAGCAATATGCGACCTATTTTATGACTAGAGGAACTCTGCCTTGGCAGCTAAATAAGGTATAATTGTATTATGAGGGTTTTCAAGATTTTCTTGCACCGCCAATTCCGCGATCAGTAAAAAAATAATATTTTATACCTACTCAGCGTAGTCTAGGTTAGTTTTGAGCTAAGTAATAAAATAGTACTCACGCTAATCTAAATTCCCTAAGTTTTAAAATTTTAGAGTGTCGAGATATTAATTTTGTACTGATCGCGGAATTGGCGGTGCAAGAAAATCTTGAAAGCCCTCTTAAATAAAAAAAACATAAATATCTGTACTGTGAACTCACCAACTTTGTTTTTTCGTTCAGCTGTGAAATTCTCATAATCAGGAAATAAAACTTTTGATATGTCTTCCCAGGCTTTTGTTTTTAAATTTTTATTTTTAAAATCTACGTTTGACTTGTCCCATATAATTTCCCTTTCCTGTATCAATGTAATCAAGTAATCTATGTCAATTTCTTCAATGGTATTCATTTTACCCTGCAAATAAAACTAATTACCCTGCAAATAAAACTAAATACAAAAACGTAAACGTAAAACGAAATGAACTTCCGTGTATCCTCCCTGTCAACGCACAAACAACTGAGCGCTGACGCTCCGACGTCGCACGAGTACACCCCCTCCCGCTTCGTCTCGGGGGCTGCTGTCCGTCATGTGTGCGTTGCGACGACGCAGCGCGCCGTGTGAACACCTTGGTTATTTGTATGTAAAACAACGCAGTGGTAGCGCTGCGTCGACGCAACGCTGACGCAACGCGCCGTGTGGACTGGCTGTAACGGCCGATTATTCTCCCTCGTCTTCTCTATAACCTGCTGCAGCGTGTAAATGTTGTCCGTGGTGCTAAAACCTTTACGGAAAATGAGATTGTTCGGGAGGCTGGAAGGCATCAAACCTGTTTGCGAGACAATTCGTGATGATACAACTTATATACCTCAGAACTTATTTCTCTCTTATTTTGTATCTAATTTCCAAAGCTGTGACAATACGACTAATAATACCTCCTCTACAAGAAATTAATGATAATATAAGCACTAACAACATAAGCAATATTCATTTAGATCAGTCAAAAACTAAAGTATATATATATATATGTGTGTGCGCATGTGTGTGTATGTATGTATGTGTGTGTGTGTATGTATGTGTATGTATATATATATATGTATGTGTATATATGTGTATGTATGTATATGTGTATGTATATATATATATGTATGTGTATATATGTGTATGTATGTATGTGTGTGTATAATTCAAAATCAACTGTGAAAACTAAACTACATAATATATACACCAATCACTGAAACATAAGGAAAGAAAAAGAATAAACAAATAATAAAACAGTTTTAAATTAATGATAATGATGTTCGTATCGCAAGACACATCTAGTAGCGCTTATTCCGTTTCACAATAGACAGTACAGTACACACACATTGGCACATCATCACTGTGCATCGAACATGCAGATATGACAAACTAGTTCCGTGCACACACTGAGAACCCGTGGCCAGCCGCACGGAACGAATATTGTTTAACTACCCACCGACCTTGTACGCGTCCACTAAATGTAAAATAAGTTCTCATTATAAGTGAATTTTGTAGATTCTTTTATGAGAATAAATGTCTTTAACCATAGAGTCTCTTCAATTGTTAGTTATATCTAACAATTGAAGAGATAAGGGCGCTGGACCAGTGAATGTACCTCCAATATTTAGAGTGAATTCTGCCAAAGTCTGGTTCAACCCCCTTACTATACTTTTCCGCCGATCACTGGACGAAGGCATTGTACTTAAGGCCAGTCATGACTAGCAAATATCTAATCACAAGCCACGCCCATTTACCCCGCTTCGTCCCTAATCGTGGTTAGCCGATATACCTGTCTCTTTCAAACAGGCCTTGACTGATTAGCAGTGGCGCCATCTTCGTAAATCTATCAGAAACGATACCAAACGTGATAAGTCGGTAATATTTTGCGATAATTTTGAGATAGATGGCGTAAATTAATGTTATGATTCAAAATCTTTCCCTCTCGTTTTTTTTCGTATTTGATATGTTTTTAAAAATTGAAGAAAAGTGACTCGCTGCTCGTTGGCTACACTGCCTGTGGGCACCCTAACTAGCCACGAAACTGCGGCCAGGGCGCAACACAATGTGAGCAGCTGAGGGTGTTGAGAGGTGCGGCTCCGGTTTCACCATCACGGAGCTTACCCCCGAGAGCGGGTTTCCCCGTTATTACGCCATTACGTGCAATACACTTCCACCCTGGAGCGTATGTTCTGCTCTTGCGACTCCACTCTGGCCGGCCAGTTAAGGCAAGGCAGAGGCGGGGGTGTGTAACTGTGTGTGTGTAAACGCATGTGTGTATGGTCCCCCTGGAGGTAGGGTACGTGGTGTCGCCACTCACCATCAGCTCGCCACAAGCTGCCCTGCTTTGACTGACTGCACTGGGAATCCAGTGGGCGATGGGGTCGTCACGATTATTATTATTATTTCTGGTACTAACACAAAATTGTACATTGTAAATTATGATCCTTGTTGGTCGAAATAAAAACTTTTTATTATATTTATTTATTTTTCCTGTAATCTACAAGCAATGAACTAAATTTTGTACTTTTTTCAAAAAAAATTCTCAGTTGGAGATCAGGGGGATATGGTCAATTTTCGTCTTCTTTCATGAATAAAATCAAAACTATTTATTTTACAATAATAACAAAAATATACTTGAGATCCTCATAAATCCTCCCTTCCATTTGAAATACGACACAGCAAGGTTTGCAAAACTTTTTTTTAAATTTCCTAATTAGTCCCTTGAAAACGACTCTTATTTTATTTTTGCATTAATATAAATATTTGTAAATTTATTTACTTTGTACATCTGTAACTGGGTCATAGGATTACACCATCCTACCAAATTTCACCTGATTTGGTCCAGTAGATTCGGAGCAAATAGGCTGTGCTGTGATTTTGACAGGCGGACGGACATAGAGACGGACGAGTGATTGACCGAGCGAGCGAAGCGTCTCAGTTTCGACTGGCCGAAAATTCTTTTGTCCATTTGTCTGTCTATTCTCGCCTTCAAGTCTCATTTCTAAACCGATTCTCATGAAATTTTGTAAGCGGGTTCAGTAATTACCTACCTCTTGGATTAAAATTCTATGAGTAATAATATAGATTTTTTTTATCGAGCCAAGTTTTAGATTTTTTTAAAATGGTGAAAATATGTGGGTACGAAACTTAAAAAATCTCATATATCTCAGCTATTAAAAAAAAAAAATGTCATTAGACTTTTTTGTTGTTCTTATTAAGACGCAACTTTTTTATCTGAACAATCTTTTTTATACGATAAACTTGAACATGTTTATAGTCGGCAAACCGCCCAAAAGTTGTCCAGAAATCGATATTCTGTATATTTTGCATGACTGCATTCAGTATGATGTCGTAAATACAAATCTATGGGATGACAAGTACGAAAATGGTGAGTATAGTAACTGTGACGTCAGCGATATAGAGAAAAAATGTTCTTTTAAATAAACATACCATGTGCGGTATCAAATGAAAGGGCTTTATGAGTAGAATCATACAGTAATAAACTTTACTCCCATATTGGTCAAACCCACAAACTATATGTAGTACAAAAATTTAATATAAATTGAAATGGAAGTTGAAGTATGTATGTGAAGTGGAAGAGGAAGTGAAATTGAACAACTTTCCCCACGGAACATATATCGAAGAATGAAATTATTTTTGCGCTTTTATTAAAGCATGATACTGCGAATCTTTTTTATGTATGTTATTATTTTCGGATTCTAGGTTTATTCAGCGTTTTTATTGGTAAGTTGGTTTCAAAGCTCTTAAATGGCTTTACTAAGCCAGGGAAACGGTAAAATATCGGTTATTTCGTGGTTGTAAGGGCTCGCATGGTACTGTTCTCACAGAACCACTAGTCCTATAAGGGCTCAGTTTCTTATTTTTCTGTACGGAACCCTAAAAAATAAATATGAATTGTTTGTTTTAGTCGACGCAATGCTATCTGTTTTATGGTTAATATTGTACCTAATGCGTTAACATACAAGACAGCCTTGACTAAAATATAAAACAACATTGACTGCTCTTTAAACACGGGTTCTTGGTTACGTTTATCATTCTTTTCATTGTTAATGTCGCATATACATACTTACAAAAGTTACTAAGTACTTAAGTAATTTTACGACTGATTTCAGTCCATGATACTGAACAACTTTTCGAAATTTGAAGAATACCTAATTTTTGGCAGCTCATACAAGTTGCCTGATTTGATCCGAGTAAATCGCTGGGCTGGGTTGTGATAGGTGAATAAATAAAATATATCTGTTTGGAAAGTTATACATTTAATGTTTAATAAATAAATGCCTAGTGAATAGTGACCAACAAGTTTGGTTTCCTATCAGTAGAGTAGGGAATGGAACAAGAATTTAATTACATCGTTCATTTATTTTGTACACTAATTTGAGTGTAAAAACTTGTTTCTCTTATTACTAACATGTTTTTTTTAATAACTTATTTAAAGGTTGACAGATACCTAAGTTAGTGGCCCTCGCAATATATGAAACATTTATCGCGAACTATATGAAGTGGCGGTCAAGTGCGTGTCGGGTTGTAGAATTGCGGATGCCCACTTTGACACTTCACGGGACTAGAAACGTCAAAAAAAACTTATTTTTAATTGAATTTTTATTAAATTTTACTTTAATCTAGTTCTTTTTTTAAGTTGGCCGCCTATAACTCCAGTAAACCCTACTTAGCTCTGATAGAACTTTGTTGTATATATTTTTTCACATGTCTATATACGGTACCAGCTCACAATATTTTTTAAAGACCTTAAGTAAGTGTACACAGTGCAGAACTTCGTCACTTTTGTTTTAAACGCTAATAAAAAGATTTTAAATCAACTTACCAACATTTTTGAAATTACTACTAAATCTACACCACCAAAAACACCTATTCCCAAAATTTTGGTGACTATATACTGGTCATGGTTATCCTCGAAATCCTTGCTTGACTAAGAACGGCGGTGTATGTATGTAAGTATGATACCGTAAGTCTGGTGGTCAAACTTCAGCTTATTACAAGTAAATAATAAATCTAATTAAAAATAAAATTACAGAGCGTTCTGTTGACCAGGTCAATTTTTTTGGCTTAGACAAACATTATATACCATCGAAGAATTTTTCAAAAAACCGGGTCACACTAACGAATTAGTAACTTTTGGTATTGTGTATTTGCCTTTAAATAAATTATGCAAATAGTGCAAATACAGAAGTGCGATTTATGAAACGCGGAATCACCTTAACGAATGGTTTTCCCATACAAAAATCATACGTTTCAGAAATCGCACTCCAGGAGTCGCATTTTTTAAATCACTTGACACATCCCGTTTGGAAACGCGAGCGTTTCCAAACGGGCGCATTTTTGAAATGATAGTTTGCGAAGGATTTGCAACGAGTGGTCTCGACCACTCGTAATTTTGACATTTGTGGCGCAGATATGTCAAAGAAACCTTTCATAGAGAATCCGTTCCGTTTCGTGCTGCTTTTTTATTAGTGGTGAAATTCTTAGAAAACCATAGACATATTTTCAATGTTTTCTGCGTAAAACAATATTGTTTTTCGCTGACACGACGTTTTCAAAAATACGTCCTAATTGTTTTTTACGCGAGTGGTGAGTTGGAAAACTAGGTACACGTTTTGTGTTTCGGTAAGTCCATAAATGAAAAATAGCACTCCAGATTTTAAAAACAGGAATCAGTCAAAGTAAGTAATAAAGATTCTTATGACCTAATTTCGACATATTATATTTTGATCAGTATAATTTCCGTACCTAAATTTCTATTTTTCTATGAAAAGTGGGCATAAGTATTAACAGCTTACATTTGTTTGATACAGTTTTCGTAAATGTTATCGATAATAGCTAGTATACAACGTGGAAGGGACATACACGTGATAAATCAAACCACGGGCTGTACTAGATCACTGTAGTACCTATAATGAAATTAAAATAAAAGCCAAAAAAATCGACATTCCCGAAAAATTTCCCGAGCGGCTCCACACTTTTGTATGGAAATACCAATTTTTTATTTTGTTTTTTGACTATTATTTTAATTTCATTATACTGTTGTGATTTATTACGGGTATGTCCCTTTCACGTTGTATATGTACGTTGTAAGACTCTGTGATAATAGTTTTAAAAATACACGAAAAAAAAGAATATGTCACGATAAAGGTGGCCTGGCAGGAGTACACCATTACTAGCGCTTTCGCAGGTTAAGTGATACCGGGTGTGATCTGCACTTGGATGGGTGACTACAAGTGGCAAAGAAATTTATCGTGCACATCCTTGCTCACAATTTCTTACAGCGAGCTCAGTCCATATTTAGTAATAATATTAATTTCGTTTGGTGCACAAGGATTTTAATTTAACCCTTTCACCGCGAACGTCGGATTTATCCGACAAACATTGTCGCGCCCATTCCGCGAGTGTCGGATATTTCCGACAAAAATAAAATGCTCATATGGCACATAACTTAAGTATCCACATCCCTTTTTGGTTGTAGGTATTTATTTTAGATTTAATAACCCTCGCGCTGGGGGCAAGACAACTGATATAAAGTCTCGCGGTGAAAGGGTATTGCCATGTTTAATATTTTTGGACAAATTGAATATAAATACAGATTTTTCTTTATTCACCAATCGATATTTTATTTTAAAACTATACTTATTTATATTGCTAATCATAACTGACCTTTTAATATTTATTTGTAAAAAAAAATGTAAATACACATACCGAAATAGGATGCAAAAATTCATGAATTTAAAAACACCGTCCTTATGACGAATTAAAACACATTTACAAACGTATTACTTAATTAAAAATTAAATACGATAAAAAAAATAATGAATGTAGGTATATCGTAAATGGGGAAATACCAATGTTTATGTAAAAAATACTTTAGAAGCAGTAAGTTCTTTAATTAAAACAAAAAATAGTCAGTCATACCATCCTTAAACTCATGAAGTATGATGCTCTTACCTTATTCAACGACGCCCCACACAATGGGTTAGATGAGCAAAAAAACTGACTCCGAATTTACATGTATGAGAGTTTTTCTTAAAACAAAAAAAAATATCCTGGATGTTATTTTACCACTTGTTGGTATGATTATACATATATACCCAAACCAAATTAAAGCTTTTAGTACTCATAGTCTCTTGATGAAACTATAAGGATTCCTTATCAAGGAAGCCTAAAAATGACACCAACCATACAACAGATTATAAAAAAATCGGTTGTGCCACCGTTTTAGGTCTACAATCTTGTTGATCTATATTATGTTAACTACAATGTGTATTTTTTGAAAAAAAAATATTTTTGCTTACAGTATTTGTATGAATTATTATTACTGACTGCATCTAGATGTGTACACAAAGTAAAGTCTACACAAAATTTTATATATATTACATATTTGTCTAAAATTGTCCGAGTTGAATTAAACACATCCTCTCTCCCACTACAAAAACCTATCTACTCAGAGCTCTAAAAGTACCACTTCCAAGGCAAGAAGTTCTTAATTTCTATTTTTTTCTCCAAATTAATATCATATTATTTGCAGGCATTTCTATTGTATCCATTAAAGATAAATTATTTTCTTCAGCTAACTGTAATAAATCATTAATATCTCGAAGACCCCATGAAGGATTCCTGGCTCTAAGTGAGGCATCAAAATCAATATTATTTTGTGGTGTTATCTTTCCATCTTTACTATAGGGCCCATATGTAATCATAAGAGCGTCAGGACACAGATACTGTCCTGCATTTTTGAATAGCCCAATGGTGCAGTCATAGGGACTGATGTGAATCATATTGGCATTATAGAGATAATCAATACTGTTTTCTTGAAACCCATAATCATGCAAATTCTTACAAATATCAAGCAACATAGGTGTTAAAATATTTTTAGTTGGGCAGGCCTGACTATATTGAGTTATACTGCCAAGCAAACTGTTGTCAAATTCTGTAGGCTGAAACTTGACCCCAGGAAAGTGTGGGGCGAAATGATACACATGTTGTCCGGAGCCTGAGGCAACCTCTAAGAACAAAGGGCTTTCATCAGAAAGTTTTTCCAAGTCACATATTATAAACCTCTTCAAAACTTGCAGTATTGGCTCTTGATTTCTTGTAGCAGCAGGATATATTAATTTTTCCCCATTGATGCTGAAAAACCAATTCATTATTTAAATTTCTGCATGTATGATCAATAATATAGCATCATGGTATAGTAAGAGCTTTTGGAATCTGAAAACTAGAAAGACAAAACTTAAATGTGATAAAAAGATTGAAGAGTTAACTAATTTAGTTTGAGCTTTTTAGCTATTCTTATCTAGAATCCATCAAACCAAATTGTAACAATTAAGAAATTCAAGAAAAATAAGTACCGATCGAAATAAAACAGTCTTGATTTTGAAGGAAAAATAAATGTTACACTCCTACTGACCTTTCATTTTGATGGAAGCCACAACCAAATTCCTGTGTTTTCGACATGGGCTTCCGAATATAAGATTTAAGCCGATATAATACTCGTATGAACTGAATATCGGCAAGAATAAGAATTAATCAATAAATTAAACACTGACACCTATGTTAAAAAACATAAGCAAGAGGCAAACTCAAATATTTCAAATTATTTATACTTATGTATATATACGCAATTATGTGCCTACATATATAAACAATTAAATTTTAATTTTAAATTTTACTTATTTAGTGTTACTATATTTTTTAAACAAGTAAATAAAAATTCGCCACAAGGACCATAGAGAAGTAATAAAACCCACCAAGCACAAATTAGATAGTTATTTGCCACCAAGAACGCACATTGACAGTAATGTGACATTGACATTTGATCTCGTCTAGAGCATGGTATTGGTCTAGTCTAGACTAGCGTTGCATAACAATCGATAGTTGACCTCGAAAAACAGTAACAATATCGATAGGACTATCGATAGTCACATAGTATCGATAGACTATCGATATTTTAAACTATTGGTTTCAACACTTGCAACGCTAGTCTAGACTAGGACCTGTCTTAAGTGCCGGAACAAACGGGGCGCAAGTTGCGTCGCGTAAACTCGACATGCGCGTACACCCACGGAACAGAGAAATAGGCGTAAAGGATGGAGATAAATTAAATTCTATGCCTGGTGTTACCAGACGAAATGAAACTTATTAATTTACCCCACAATTTTTGTATATTAGCTTACATATCGCAGGCGTCAATAATTATGTATATTTTAAAAACAAAAAAAAAGCGGTTGCCTCCAGCTACGCTTTCACAGAGTATTTTTACTTAATAATTTAAATTTTAGGTACAACTATGCTAATGCTTGGGCCGGACCTGCGCCTATCGTCACGAAGCTTCGTGCTCTTACACGATACGCGCAAATGTGACCGGCCGTTATCGGGTATCGTCCTGAATATTCGGACTTCGTGTTAGCTATCGCGCGGGTGGCGATACATCAAAGGATTTATGCAGGCTAACAATTCGCTCTGCGTGGTCGCACTTGTGTCGTTTTCATTTTGACGTTTGTTTTCAACTTGTTCGGACGCGTGCTGTGCGACGGTGCCACGGTTGTTAATGCGTAAAAATGGAGTGGAACGATAAAATAGTGTTAAATTTTTTAGCTTTTTCTTTTTAGGTTTCAATAAATGCATTATTTAATTTTTAGCACACATGTTAAAGAAAAGAAAGTCGTCGTCCATATTAAAAACACGTAGATGACGCCATCTTAGATTATTGCCAGATAGTTCGTGAAAAATAACGAAGCCGCTAGTGTTTCCAGCGCTTTATCGCGATAACTTTTAGTGTACAAAACGTACGAAGATTCGCCGCGAATTGCTTCGGGACGATAGGCACAAATGCGGCCGAAGCATAACGATCGTCGTCGTATGTAGGCGCAGTGCAGGCCAATGTTATGATGGCGTGACGACCTTCACACTTCAGCAAAATTGGACAGAATTGGATAGAATAGAAAGAAATGAAAGATGGGCGAGACCTTTGCCCAGCAGTAGGAGTAGGATAGTATAAATTAGTTTTGACAGATAAAGCATTTAAGACTTCGTCCGCGTAAATTTGAACCTATAGTCGCTGCTGATGTAGCTTTAAATAGGTGAAATAATTTTTATCGTTTTAGTAGTTTTGAGTTATTTGGCCTGGGTCATGCATGTTTATCGAAATTCGTATAGTCTTAAATGACCCGTAATTAATCAAACCACGGGCTAATTTAACTAGATCAATACAGTAATAAGTAAAATTTTAATAACAGTCAAAAATGAAAAAAAAAACTTCGGGTTTCCATACAAAAGTATTTAGCCGCTCGGGAAATTGGTAAGGGAATGTCGATTTTCTTTTTGTTTTTGACCATTATTTTAATTTCATTACACTTGTACTGATCTAGTATAGCCCGTGGTTCGATTTATTACGGGTATGTCCCATCCGCGTTGTATATGTATCTATTATAAAATCTTGCATCGTTAGTATCTCAAGACGTACCCACTACACAAGTTCACAACTTAGTGTAAACTTAGTGTTAATCGGTGTGATTCGTACTTCTATTTTTAAAATTTAAAAGGCTTGACATAAAGGTGTCAAATAAAATTGAACATATTTTATGTTAAGATCGCATAAAATGGGTTGTATGTTTTACAACCAATAAAAAACAAATGTAAAATTTATTATGCAGGTTAGGGTATATCAAAGAAACACATGATTCAATATTAAAATATAGATTGTTTAATAATCCTTTTTAATAATTTGGAATGTGTTAGGTTAGCTACGACAGCGCCATAGGGTGTAAGCACAACAGAGTTTTGTCAAGTATTAGAGGGACTCAAGTCACACATCCTAAAGTAATAATTATACACAGATAAAACCTAATTATAAACCAATCAAAATTACCATTTAAGTGTAACATGTTTTATATTCACTGTTTAAGATACTTATTCGGGTAAATTAGTTAGAGATGGCCGTACGGAAGAGATGGCTAATATATATTTCGCAAAAAAAAATATGGGTAGCGTTCTGTTGCAATTAGTTTACTTTGGGCGGTGTTTGACAGCAAGTCACGTTAGTTATCTTCGCAATAAAAAATCAAAAGTGAGTAAATAAGCCTTGTTTTTAAAATTTTCTCGTAGGTTCACATAACATCGTGTAACGTATACATATATTTTCATGTAGATTGTGTTTACTGTCTAAACGTGTTTCCACCTATATTCTATTATCGAAATGATGGCTATTTGCGTTTCGAACTTTTCAATATCAGTATGACCATCTCCCCGGACAAAAAAGGAGAGATAGCCATACTGAAATTGAAACGTTCGATACGCAAATACCACCTACTCGAAAATGTTTGCACGCTATATAGAAACAAAGCTTATTTACTCACTTTCGTTTATTTAATCCTCATCTGTTACTATTTGCACCAAATGTAGACAAAAGCAAAAATGCATCAACATGAACTATCAAAAAAGGGAAAGGGAAAAGGCAGGAAGAGTAATTGCCATCTGTCCATCTATCATGTACACTCTGATATGTACAGGATAGATGGCCATCTGTTTTTTTTTCTTAAATAAGTTTTATTTTTAAAGTTTTTATTACTTAACTCTCTATTCGTTGTTAAATTTCAAAAGACTGATTATAAAAGATTTGTTTGTTTTTGTTTGTTTGTAAAATCTTTATTGTACATAAACACAGGACAAAAATACAGGTTTGAACTAGAAAACAGTACAAAGGCGGACTTATCCCAGATAGGGATCTCTTCCAGTCAACCTTGAAATATGAGGACAATTTACAACACAGGGTAGAGAGCGGGTACAATATACAGAAGACACACAATAGAAAACAGAATTCAATTACACTTAACTATTTACTACACCACAAACTATATAAAATTAATACTTGTAAATAAATACCTTACTATAACACAGTAAATATAAATACATATATGAATACACACATAAAATATATACACATATGCAATAAATATATACCTAAGCAATATATACTTATATACATATATAACTCAACTCAAGTCTTCAGAAGTTTCCACAAGCTTCCTCAATCTAAGATTAAAATAGCAATAAACATTTGATTATAAAAGTTATATATTTTTTTTATTTTCTTCAAAAAAACTACGGCCAACTCTAACGAATTTACCTTATATATTACGGGAACAAATCCATACACATGCATCAATAACAATAGTACTTATAATAATAAACTTATTCATAAAAATTATTTAACCTAAACTTATATCAAATTAGTTGCGTATAAAAATCTGTAATAGACTTTATAAACTTAACTTTTTATTACCAGTGGCTTTAAAAATATTACAATTTCGTGATTACAAGTAAAACGATATTAATTTTACTATTTTAAGTGCACAATCATACCACTATACTATAATTCCCTTTACTAGAGAAATATCTACTCTGTATTGATTGGCAGTATACTATATCCTAGTGAATTTTCAAGTCACTACTTATATACTTATTACCAGTGGTTGTTTAATGTAACATTCTACCAATAAAAGTTTACTCAAACACGCACAAACTTTTAATAAACAACAAAAATAATATACGTACAGAATGCAATAACATAATATCCAGTGAGTATTGCAGCAGTTCTAAAAGGTAGTAGGACTCGCAGACTCAGCATAACGTTTAACTCATAATTTATGAGCAAAGCAATGATAATCTGCCACAATCTGCTGATGACCGACAGTACCCACAAAAGTAAGCAAAAGTTCGCTAGTTATTGTCCTTTGAATAAAACTAATTTATTGTAGAAATTCCGAACATTCTCGCCTTTATTACATAGTGATTTTGTAGCATAATGAATACGCGCATTTAAATATTTTTTACAAATTGCTGTTATCAAAAGCGAATAATGATTATCAAACATTGATCGATCGGAAAAGTCATAATCTTCAGAAAATAAATTAAGACCGATCCATTTCTTCAAACACTCCTGTACAACATAATGCAAAGGGTACTTGGGGTTGTAAACTATGTTCTTTCTATATGTTTGTTCAGCTATTTTACACAAATTTATAACGGCTTGATGTTAAAATCTTCTTAGTAAGACTGAGCACTGATTATGGCAATGGAGGCTTCAAATACAAAGCTTACATCAGATTTTGTGAAATGTCAATTAATTCAAAGCGAATTCAAGAAACAGTCAATGAATTCAAATTTATAACAATCTGAAAAGATTTTATTAGCAAAGAACTTTGTTCCTATCTGTCACAACTGTCACGTCAAAGGACATATCAAGCCTAAATGTCTTAAGTAGAAGAAGAATTTAAAGAAAAAATTTAACTCAAGATGATTCGTCATCATCCTCGAAAAAGGGAATTAATACTTCTTTATTTTCAACAGAGATTAGTGATATTTGTGATATGATAGTGAGTCATATGACAAATCGGAAGGATTGGTTAATTATTTACTCGTCTAAAGTTAAAACTTAAATTACTTCAGCTTATAGTGATACAATATTTAGTGAAGGCATAGGAGATGTCAATGTGACGTTAAAAAACAATAATGTTTAAGTTATTAGAGATGCTTTATATGTACCAAAGGTAGCAGCAAATCTTTTGTCTGTTAGCAAAATAGTAGCAAAAGGTTATGTTTTAGTTTTTGATACTAATATGTAATGTTTACAAGAGGGATAATGTATCCATTAATGGTTTCTGTGAACTGCAAGCATCAAATGTAAAATTTATAAAATAGATCAAGGACAGGAATGTTATTCAAGTTTATTAAATAACCAAAAGCCTAAGATGTTATCCGAAGGTAAAGCTTTTGTATCCAGCTCTGATTTGTTGGAGTTATGGCATCGTCGCTTAGGACACTTAAGTTTTAAAGGTATGTTAACTCTTCGTGATTCTTTGGCCCGCGGTATTAACTTTCCAAATGGAAATCTGAAGTCATGTCCTCCTTGCATTGAAGGTAAACAAAGAAGTAAATCTTTTACCCGTGGTCAGGCACTTAGAAGCGCGACAAAGTTGGATTGAATCCATACTGATATTTGTGGACCGATGTCCGTTAATAGTTGGAGTGGAAATCCTTATTTTATTAGCTTCACTGATGATTTTACGCGAAAATCTTTTATTTATTTTCTGGATTGCAAAGATCAAACAAATATTTTGAATACGTTTATTGAATTCAAAAATGTCGTTGAAAATCAATCCGATCTAAGGATTAAGCGTGTTAGAAGTGATAACGGTACAGAATATTGTAACAAAAGTTTTGGGAATTATTTTAAGCAATACGGTATAATTCATGAAACAACTGTTCCACATACACCCCAACAAAATGGCGTCGCTGAGCGTTGCAAGACGCTTAGGAAAAAGGTATTGGGCTGACGCAGTCAATACTGCTTGTTATTTAAAGGATCGTAGTCCAACCGCTGCTCTAAATAAGACTACTTCTGAAGAGCTGTGGACTGGTTCTTAAGTTACTCTTAGTCACCTTAGAGTCTTTGGCAGTATAGCATATGCTCTTACTCCACAATGCCAACGTACAAAGCTTGATCCTAAATCAAAGCCCTACATTATGCTAGGATATTGTGATCACATAAAAGGTTATAGGCTTGGTGATCAAGCTGATGGTAGCAAAATGATTAAAGCTCGTACAGTAGATTTTATTGAAACTGTTAGAGGTACTGATTACAATACTAATAAATTAAATAACTATTGTAATGATTCTAATAATACCGTTGAAGTTTCGATTTATAATCAGAATCCTCCTCGGGCAGATATTATTGAATCTGATGTTGATGAATATGCTTCACCAGATTTATCTATCAATTCTGGAATTCAGGATAATATTAATGACGATACTGTTGTAGATCATTCTATTATTGATGAGATTTTCTCTGACGAACAAAATGTTACTAAGTCACCATTGAATAGTATTCAAGCTTTTGGAAATATAGAACCTGCTTCTTCTATAAGATTTGATACAGATTCTGTGGTTGCAGAAAACTCTAGACCTGTACGTATGCGCTGTCCTCCTGTACGATTTCAAGATTATAAAATGGACTATTTTACTGAAATAGGTTTAATGGTACGGAGTGAACCTCGAACGTACAATGAAGCTATAAAGTCTGAGAAAAGCAAACAATGGTTAGAGGCTATGCAGGAAATATAATTCTCTAATGTCACATAACGTCTGGGATCTTGTAGATCGACCAAAAGATAGTAACGTAATAAAATGCAAATGGATTTTTAAAGAAAAAGTTGATCCAAGTGGTAATTTAAAAAAAATTTAAGCTCGTTTAGTTGCTAAAGGATTTACCCAACAATATGGCATTGACTTTGAAGAAACCTTTGCTCCTGTCATTAGACATTGTACCTTACGTTTAGTTTTTGCAATTGGTATTCAAAATGACATGGATATTGAACATGTTGACATTAATACAGCTTTTTTTAATGGAGATCTTCATGAGTGCATTTTTATGGAACAACCCACTGGTTTTGTGATTGAGGGGCAGAATAAAGTCTATTTACTTTAAAAGAGTTTGTATGGACTCAAACAAGCTAGTAGAGCTTGGAATGAAAAAGTACACAAAGTCTTAGTTACTAATGGCTTCACAGAACTTAAAACAGAGCAATGTGTTTATATCAAAAACAAGGTAATTATAGCCTTATATGTAGACGACTTCTTCATATTCAGTTCTAATGAACATGAAAAGAAATTACTTTACAAATTACTCAGTTCTTTTCACTTACTTCAATTTTAAAATTAAAATACTTGGAGCTGTGAAACAAGCATTAGGTATGAAAGTAGAGAGAAACCGAGAACAAGGTATCTTGAAGTTAAGTCAGTCTGAATACGTGAAAAACCTATTGATAAAACTTGGTATGAATGAGTGTCATAGCATAGCGACTCCAATGGAAGTTAACTTTATTCTTCCAAAAGCAAATACCTTGGATACAAGATTTCCGTATCAGGAACTAATAAGAAGTTTAATGTATCTTGCTGTTTGTACACGTCCAGATATAGCGTTTGCATGCAGTAAGCTTAGTCAATATAACACCTGTTATAATGAGTCTCATTGGAATGCTGCTAAGCGGGTTTTGTGGTATCTTTCGGGTACAATTGACTACGGACTCAATTTTAAAAGAGGAATTAATGAAGTTTTAATTTCATTCGACGCAGATTGGGCGGGGGATACCAACGACAGAAAATCTTATTCTGGTTTGATTACTAAGTTAGGAAGTTGCATCGTAAACTGGCATAGTCATAAGCAACAAAATGTAGCCTGTTCTAGTACAGAGGCGGAATATTACGTTCTGGCAATGCTGTAAAAGAAGCGAAATTTATTCGTAATTTTTTTGTAAGAACTTAACTGTAAAGATTCGTTTAAATCTAAGGCAATCGCCATTTATAATGACAATCCTAGTACATTGAAAATGGTAGAGAATGAGTGTTTTCGTAGGACTAAACACATACATGTACATCATCACTTTATTCGAGAATGTGTTGATCGTAAGTTAATTTGTTTAGATTACAAGCCTTCTTCTGAGTTGGAGGCAGATCTCGTTACAAAAGTTTTACCCAAGGTAAAACACCATTGACAACATTTTATTTTCTAAAAGGTATGAAAATTCGAGAATCATTTCGAGATTTGGCGATTCTGAACACGTAAAATATTTTTTCAGATTTTTTGAGTTATATTTTAAGAGATAAATGAAAAAAACTCAAAAGTACAAGGATATAGGCATTTAACAGGTTACGCCTTTGCTTGAACATCTAAAAGTGAAAAAAATATGTCAAGCTGTCAGCTGTCAATTGACACGTGCGTCAATCTGACAACTGACATCACGAGTGAGAGAGAGAGAGAGAGATAATAGTAGTGTTGTCTATAGAAGTATCAGTTCGATAGGAAGACCATCTAATATCGATAGTTCTTTCAGTAGAGTAGAATTAGGATTAGAAAAAATACACATGCATTCAAATGTTTACATAGTTTGATAACGAAATGCTAAAATTTCCTTTATATGATTGATATTTCAGGTTAAATAAAAATAATATTGACATCCAGGTCTTAAAAACTATAAAAAAAAAAGTAAGGAAAAATGCTAACCTAAAATGGGGCGACTTTCAAAACACAAGGTGACATTTATGATAGCTTTTTTTTTGGTTTTTTAATTAAATCTTTCAAATTTCTGAACGCATATTTATTTGTATTTTTGAAATAGCAATCCTGGTACGTCCGCCATCTTTTCACAACGCGTGTACGCCGGAGCCCTTGTTTTTATTTTCAGTCAAATTCACCTCAATTAATTTTAAAACGCTGTAACTTAAAAAGTAAAAAGTTAAACATTTTTCTAAATTCCTGTAAGGGGCGACTATGAGAATCCGTTAAAAAACGTGGGTTACCCAAAAACCCCATTTCAAGTATAGAGATGTAGGGCAATTTTTTTTTGTCGAATATTACAAGTGTAATTTTTTATTTATTTATTTATTTACTTTAATACTTTATTTACCAATAATAAATGGTACAAAAGGCGGACTTAATGCTAATAGCATTCTCTACCAGTCAACCTTCGGGATAAATAGAAATTTTGCGTAGTAGGCGTAAAAGTAATGTATACTCAAACAGTATGCACCAAACATACAACATATTAAATACATATAAAATAAACATATATTATACAATATACATAAATAAATAATATATATACATAACCATACAAACAATAAATACATTAAATAAATATGTCTTATTACTATAGAAAACCAGTATAAAAATTTCTGCTGCATTCAAGGAGAAAGTAAACGCATATGGACTTTTTTCTTAAAAAGATATCTGTTTGTAATAGTTTTAAGGTCCTCAGGCAGGATTTTTTATGCCATTTGTTTTCCACATACCAAGTCGTCAATATAATATTTTTATGCCAAAAATAGCTGAGATAGAAGCGTTTGAATTTTTAAATTAATCAAATTAACCCTATTTTACGATACGTAAGTTTTTGTATCGATATCGATATCTTACTGCTACAAAACACAACTCTATAGACGTCAGTAAAAGTTTTATTTTTTAATTATAATGTTTGGCAAAGATGTAAACTCGTTACATCCTAACTCTTGTACTTACGCTCTTTTAGAATGGAGAGATTTTAAACAATTTAATTTTAGGAGAAATAATGAAAAGAAATGAAAAAGAAAAAATACGTATGTCCTTTTTTTTTGAAGTTCTTTAAGGAAAAAATATAAAATATGAATATAAAATTTTTGAAATGTTGTCAATTATTTTACTTAAATGTTTAGATTTAATGTAACATTATTTATTTTTCACTTTGTTCAATTTAGGTCTTGTACTCTTGCATTATGCTAGTGTTAATTTTGCAAAGGGGCCTTACTATGAACTTTAACAAAATCATGATGGATTAGCTCCGTTTTGATTCAAGCTTATAATAATATTATTTCAAACCGCACCACGAGTTTTTAAAAACAAGAGTGTTTTATTCCTGCATAATGATGTGACAGAACGAATGAATGAGAGTGAGTTAACGCTATGTGTTTATAAAGGTCCATCCCGTCCTTGAGCCCGAAGGGCGTCTGATAACAATATTAAAACAATATTTTTTTTTTTGCTAGCCGTTTTGTTGACGTCACTGCAAATCATTCACTGTATTGCGTACCATGAGCTCCTTTTCGAGGCTAAGCAGTATTATTTTACTGTCAAATTAGCAATCTTGAAAACGTTGGTCAGGTGCCGCGGAAACAAAACTTTTATCAACAAACCCAGTCTTATAATCAAAGTATAGAAGAAAAGAAAAAAATAAGAATGTACCCTTCTGTATTTCTGGAGGCAGGGAGGGAGGGAGGGAGGGAGGGAGGGAGGGAGGGGGGGGGGAGGGGGGAGAGAGAGAGAGAGAGAGAGAGAGAGATAAGAAAGTTCTTGTAGCAGTGAAAGTTAAGACTCAATATTACTTAAATTCTTTATAAATTATGTTGCGAGTCTTTCCTTCTGGAGCCAATATGAAAAGACCTGAAGTGTTACTAAATCTGGAGAAAGCTACATAAAGTTGGCCATGCGAAAAACCAGTCCTTAAATCGACATCAGCGGCTTTAAGCGTCTGACACTGTTACTTATTGTCATATCAAAGCAAGTAAACACATGGAACTGTATATTTTCAAAGGAAAATTGTTAGGGATGAATGGTATGTATACGTGGAATAAATACAGTTTCACTTGGCACCACTTACAGTGAGAGATCAGCTTAAATTATAGTTCGCTTTAAAGCATTGACTTTAAATGTCTCAGCAGACTATGCCGAAGTTAAGCGGCTAAAGTTCGGTGGGGATGACACGCTAAATAAGCTGAAGTTCAGTAGAAACGCCGGACAGTAGTGATGTGCCGATATGAGAATTTACTCTGCGTCTTTGGCGCGTCTGCGAGAATGGGAGCGGGAGAGGGGACGGGAGCTGAAGCGGGAGCGGGAGCGGAAGTAGAGCGGGAGCGGGAGCAGGTACGGGTACGGGTACGGGTCCGAATTTCCGATTCAGGCAAAAGCATCGGAAGTTCGGCATTATGTGTTTCTAGTAATGCAAATAAAATTGCAGGCATGCTTTGGCTACAATTCAGCCGCTGAACTTCGGCATACTGTGCTGAGACACTAAATCGGGTTCTGTTACACAGTTTCGGCGGAGTCGAATTTCGCATCAGCATTATTTGCCCTCCGACATTAAGACTTATTTTGTGAGCCGAGAGTCCATTTGCTGCAAGAGAATTAAGACACTTAACTGGATAGTTAGTGACGTTGTCCTGATCAATAACACTATCCGAAAAAGTATAAACCACTTCATTACCAATAATTTGCCTCATAAGTTCTTCATTAATTGATGTGTAATGTGTATTGTTCATTTTTTGGTGTCAATATGGCGCGTTCACATAACCAAGAATTTTCTTGGTGTGTTATGCTCTGAAAGTCCGCAAATATTGAACTTATAAGTTCTTCTTTGGACGAAACAACTTCGCCAAGTATTACGGGAAGACTCACCTGACCATTCTCTTCAAGAAAGAGACCTTCCCCAACTTTTAATAATATTCTTGAAAACTCTTGGGCTAACTAATACCGCCAAGCTGGGCTCTCATATAATTGTCAATCTGAACTTTTGTATTAGAGGCCACAGATATGACTGTTTTAATGAGGAGTTAATCTCATCTGCCCTAGAGCCCCGACATAAAACTGGAAGGGTTTGACGAAAATCTCCCGACAACAAAAATGTGACATTGTCTATTGGCCTGTCATCTCGACGAATGTCTCGCAACGTGCTATCTACAGCTTGCACTGCTTTTTTGTTGGCCATTGTTCATTCATCCCAAACGATTAGACAGCACATGAGAGGTTTAGCCAGTTGAGGCAAGACGATATCAAAAATTAGGCCCAAACTGATACCGCCTTCACTACATGGAGTTACTCCTAGCTTATGTTATTATATTATGCTACAACTTTAATCTCATATCTTAGATTTCCACATCAGATGATAATCGATTTTAGTAAACATTTATGCAAATAAATTTAACTTGGTTCTGCATCAGGTGTTCCAAATTTTCGATTTTCAGGGTTCCTAACCAAAGGGTAAAAACGAGACCCTATTACTAAGACCGTCCGTCTGTTTGTCTGTCTGTCTGTCTGTCTGTCGCCAGGCTGTATCTCATGAACCATTATAGCTAGACAGTTGAAATTTTTATAGATGATGTTTTTTTTTGTTGCCGCTGAACAAAAACATACTAAAATTAATCTTATCTGTTTGAAAAGAGTTTAGTTAAATAAACGGTAGTTTATGAGTATTTATCAATGTATTATTACTACATTGATGTATTATGATAATGATTACATTGATCAATTTCAGTTAAATATTTATTATTAAACAGGCATATTTTATAATCCTTTAAATAACTTCCCTTACATTCGCTGAAATTTATGAGAATTTAAGAGAATTTAAGAGAATATTCTCGGAAATATTCCATAAGAACATTCTCGCTAAGAGAATTTAACCTCTGTAGTAAAAAGTTTTGAAGTAATTTTCGTAAGATGTTTAAAAATGCAAAGAATATTACTTAAAGTTATATGTTTCAATACTGCTGTATATGATAGCCTTCCAATTTTTAAAAAGAATATTCTCGAGAACTTAACAGCAATGTTCTCGCTAGGAGAATGTTCCCGGGAATTTCCCATCATTAGTTTCAACTCACCATGAATTAACATGCATTTATAAGTAGCTTTAAATTGCCTAGTGGTAGGGTTGTTATTGAATCCACCTTTGGCTCTAATAGCACTAAAAAGATTTCTAAGTGGTCTTGGCTAAGTTTGTAAGTTGATAAGAATTCTAATTTAATAGTTGTCACAAATTCTTCATATAGGAAAAAAACACTTTTAATACATATCATAAAACCTAAAAAGCCAGTTTTCCTCTCCGTGTTTAAAATATGTCTGTTCCCTATTTGTAACAACTTTATATAGTCAAACACTTCTTTTAGAAATAGGTTTTTAAAACCGAAACTATTTAAATAACGTGTATTCGATTTAAATTCAGTGCATTGAATTTTCTAATGAAATCGACAGTTGCTTCACAATTATTAAATTTATGTAGACCGATAGCTTCATTACAAAATTCAAGTGCATCTGCTACGGATTCACTGAAGAGTTGAGAAGCCAGCTTAACCTTCATTATCTGTTTTTTGAAATGAATGTGAGCACCTCTTATTTGCTAGATGGAAACCCTCGTCTTCTTGAAGATCTTGTAATTGTTTTAAATAATGCCAAGAAACAATTTCCCTTTTCGCGTTTCTGAGATATTCTTTGTCTCCAAGAGTATTACTTACTAACTTTAACATGTGAGATGGATGAGGAAATATGGCATTTTTTTATTTTTATGGGAAAATATAGGATTGACCACGTCCCACGTTAATTGACAACCCAATAACTTGGCCATTGAAAAATTTGCTGGACATCCATCGAAAGTAATGGCAGCTACGTCTAAGTCACATTCGCTAATTAAATCGATGCATGTTTTAAGTAAAGACGCTTTTTGTTCGACAGCTATCCCATCTATTAAAAAGTAGCCAACAGGAAGTTTCCAACTGCCATTTAGGCAGGTCAACATAAAAACTAAAGCGTCTTTTGCGACGGGGAGAGTATCGCTATTTAGTTGCTCACTGTAGTTGACAAAGCCAACAAAATTTTTGCCGTCCGTTTCAACCGACTTCTGTATGGCCATTTCATCGAAACATAGCGCACATATAAATTTTTTTGAAGAACTTTTAGCTAAAAGTTTAAGAGCAGCAAGAGATTCGGAGGAAAATCCGGGCTCTCCTTCTACTGACTGATACCATCGCGCGAGTGTGCGAGTATGTGGAAGACAAGTATTAAACGAATTTCTAACATAATTGTATACACGCGGACTAATGAAATGTAAAGTTAATGCAAATTTTCGTACTTCAGGTGAAAACTTGCTTTTCGTCGCTTTTAAGAAGTCTTTCTCCGGATGGATAAGTCTGCTGTGTCTTAATTAATTAACGTTTCTCATGTATTTTTTCGCAAATAGTATATAATCACTTCGTTTTAATTTTTCGATCACAGCTGTCAGCTCAGCGTTTTTCTTCAAGAGCCGACGATTTTTTGATCTTAAAATAGCCAGCTTCTTTTTTCGTGTTTGAGCTAACAGCGTTTGCCGGTCTAATTTTTTTTAAAGTTTTCTTTTTCTCGCAGTTACGCTATCAATCTAAAATGAGTAATTAGAAAAACAATTACAGTCATAGAAAACTAAAAACATTTGTAAAAAAAAAATATGTTTAACATGTCAGCTACTAACAGGATTTGTGTCTACGTCCATCACTGCTTCAGAAGATGTTGAGATTTCCATTACATCATAGATCTGAAATATAATCATTATAATAAATAACAATATTACAATCATAGAAAACTTTAAGCAATTATAAAAAAAAATTTTTAACGTGACAGCTACTAACAGGATTTGTGTCTATGCCCACCCTCGCTTCAGATGTTGTTTGGGTTGCCATTACATCAGAAATCTGAAAAATAACCATTAAAATAAATATCAATATTATAATCATAGAAAACTCTGGACAATAAAAAAAAATATTTAACGTAAAAGCTACTTACAGGATTTGTGTCTGTGCCCATCATCGCTTCAGAAGATGTTGTTGGCATTGCCGTTACATCATAGATCTGAAAAATAATCATTAAGATAAATAACAATATTCAAATCATAGAAAATTTTAAACAATCATTAAAAAAATATGTTAACGTGACAGCTACTTACAGGATTTGTGTCCGTGCCCATCATCGCTTCAGAAGATTGTGACATCGCGCGGGCTCCAGTACTCCTCTCTTCCCTCTTCGGCGGCGCGGGGGGGGGGGGGGGGGGGGGGTTTTGGGCATGCCCATATATAAGGCGCGGCGGCCGGCGCTCGTCCTCTTTTTCTTCGGCTGCATCTCAAGATAAGTAGTTCTTCTACCTAGAAGGGCTACTCAACGGATCTAGTGCCTATAACTCACGACCCTGACTACCTAATCTGTACCTAGTGTTCTTGTGAATCTTTGTAACTAATGTAATGTAATAGTTGTTCATTATACCTATCTCATTTGCCAATATCTAGTCTTTCCTTTATCTCACCTATCCTCCTAGATCCTAAATCTAGGTTTTACTAACCGAAACGGTACAGTGGCGCCCAACGTGGGGCCACTGTACCGTTTCGGTTAGTACAAGATGTTGTTGGGATTTCCGTTACATCATAGATCTGAAAATAATCATTAACATAAATAACTCACTTATAACATTATAGACAATAGAAATTTAAAAAAACATGTATAGAGCCCAAATATATGTATTTGGGCTCTATACATGTTTTTGACTATACTCTTGCTCTATACATGCTTTATACTAGCTTTCGCCCACAGCGTTGACTGCGTCTACTGGTATCAAACGAATGAAGCCGTAGGGGTGATGTTATGTAGCCAATAAACTCCTTCGATAAATGGACTATCCAACACAAAAATAATTTTTCTGACCATTTGGGGCTGTCGTCACATCTCAATGGACTCTGAGAAGTGTGATTAAACAATAATGAATCTTTTTTTCATCTCTTTGTTTGAAATAACTAAACTGATTACTGCAGGGTATTTTTAAACTAAAACTACGGCATTATAAGGTATTATAATATGGAGGGCAGGATTTAAAAAATTTGCTGCCAGTAGGCTACAATAATATATTGCCGCTACTGCCTTTGACTTCAGTAAGCTGGAGCCTAAGGCAGTTTATTTAGGAGCCTGCTGGCAAATCCAGCACTGAAGATATGCCCCATATTGCATTGAAATCACTATTATATTTACTTATATTATTCGTATGGATAATTACCTGCTTAGTAATAGTATGTAGTAAATAAGTATTGCGCGGAGTCTTCCTAAAACACTTTTGTTCAAAGTGTTTAGAGCATATTTTTGCATATTTAGTCGGAACTCAGTTTTCTCGGCCTGTTGCACGTATCCATAATTGTCGGATAGTGGATTCTTTGGAAATCTAAAAAAAATAGTAGTTTCATTAATTTAAACGAATAAAATTAAACAATTAAAATCAGGTTCTGTCTTAAAACTAAATATGTATAACATTTGGGTAATTTCCCAATACCAGCACTGGCAACCCTAATAATCGTATTACCCTGTAAAATTAAAGAGCATAATAACCTTTGGCTCGCTCCTAAATAAACTATTTATTCAACTTGGTTGGGTAATACTGCCTTATCAGTGAATTAAAATATCATTTTGCGCTTATTAAATGTAATTAAGACACGTTTCGTCACGTTATAATATGCTATCAAAATCATTCTATCGATGTTTCCGTAAACAAATACGTGTAATTACTAAAATATAGTACTTACGAATGAAAGGTTATGTTTTAACATTTTCGCTCACTGCGGCTTTAACAGCCTAACACATAACAAATTACCATGTTTCCCAATAAATGTTTATCAAATCATACAAACCTAAACACTTTCAATACTGGTTTTCACTAATACCATCGATGAAATATACTAGTAATATTTCATCGATGCTAATACCAAGTAATTTCATAAGGCGGTACCTTTTGTTGGTCACAACAACATACACTTGTGTCCAACGAACAAAACAAAACGGGAATTCTGACAAAGACAAAAAATAATATTTTTGTCTTCTTTACACTTATTTTTTTCTGTATGTGGTGATTTCGCTCTTTCGCGGTATTATTATTTGCTTGTCACATCCAGTGATTCTTCATCTAAGAGTCTAGAGTATGCCAAAGTAAAAATTTATATGCACATGATACCCATAAGTTATGGGTATCATGTGCATATAAATTTTTACTTTTGAGTAAATAGCCGGATGGTTTGGATTATTATCGATTTTAATCCATAAATATCCATTAATAGCCTTCCACTGGCTAATAACCCCGCTATTAATGTATTGTAAAGAAATAAATGCTTTTTTTTTGTTTTATTGTAATATCTTTGGGTGTGAATAAAAACTGGGTTCACGTACGCAGTAGGATTCTTTATTTGGTAATTTTTTTATTTTTTTTATCTTTGTTTAAAGGGGTTTAAAAATAAAATAAATACACGTTTTTCAGGAAATTTAGTTTCGTTAAATATGCCATAAGCAATTATCCAAAGGATGAAGATCAGAATTAATCTAAAGTCAGAGGTGGTGAATTCCGTTAAATTCACATCTAACCAGCGCTGGGTTGATTTCGCTTTGAGCGCTGCTGTCTTGTTGAAATATCCAGTATTTACCAGCAAACACAGTGTTTATTCTCTAAAATATCGCTTTGGTAGTTAGTTGCTTTAGTTTTTACCCCTTGTTTGCAAAAATGAAGCATTGTCACGCCTTCGTAGGACACACCCCACCAAACCATCACAGATGCTGGGGGGTGGCCTCTTTCGGTCTTCGGGATCATCTCAGTAGCTTCTAAGGAACTGTGCGCATAAACTATCGTTTTGACGATTAAACTTCTGTTTGACGGTATAAATGTTTTCATCCGTGAGGAGAATTTGGCCAGTGGTCATCATCTCCGTGTCTCTGCAACAACTTCCTCTGTGTGTGTGACGACCTCTGATCACACCCCACGACCTATCACTTGCAGGCCTATTACTACCAATCGTAGAGTGCATTTTCGGGAATGTATACAAAATAATTTACCTAGATTAGATTTTATTGCAAACCCTAACGACCATTACAAAAATATTTTTAACACGGTGGAAGGAGAGTTTAGCAAAAGCTTCCCACTAAAAACTCTTAAAGCTGATAATAAACCAAAATTTTGTGATTGGGCTACTAAAGGTATTTACACTAGTAGGAGGAAATTATATGAACTATATGGTGAAAAAAGATATAATTTTAATGCGGATTTTTTGGCATATGTTAAAAAATATTCTAAATTGTTCAAAAAGGTGTGTTTGGCTGCGAAAGCATTACATCTAACGAACAAAATTAAAAATTCTAAAGATAAAGTTAAGACAACATGGTCAATTATTAATAATGAGACAGGAAAAACCAATACTAGGGACTCAACATTCACATTAAAAATTGGAGATAAAACCGCTGACTCGGATATCGAAGTAGCTAATGAATTCAATACTTTTTTTGCTAACATTTCCAAAGATATCACCCAGTCATTGCTTTCATGTCCGAACGCCGCCGATGAACTATTGAAAAGTAATTCATCTACGCCCAAAACAACTTTTACCTTTACTAGCACAACTCCATATGACATTATCTCGGCTTACAAGGCTCTTAATACTAAAAAAACTGAGGACCTATGGGGTATTTCGGTTTCCGTTTTGAGCAGTATCATCGACCTGATTGCTCCTCACTTAACTTTAATATTTAATAAATGTATTTCAGAAGGTGTTTTCCCTGACTTAATGAAAGCAAGTAAAGTTATACCACTGTTTAAACAGGGATCCAAAGATGATCCGAACAATTATAGACCAATTTCAATATTACCGGCTTTAAGTAAAATATTTGAAAAAATTATATTAGACCAGCTAGTATCGTATTTTAATATTAATAAATTACTTCACTGTCGCCAATATGGATTTACAAAAGGGCGCTCTACCACTGATGCAGCAGCGACCTTAGTTAAAATTATTTACGAAGCCTGGGAGAATCGACAAGACGTTATAGGTATCTTTTGCGATCTGTCGAAGGCATTCGATTGTGTCGATCACATAATATTAAAAAATAAACTAAAATTTTATGGCGTTACTGATACTGCACTCTCTGTTATTTCATCTTATCTTGATAATAGAACTCAAAGAGTTGAAATCAACAGAGTATCCTCAGATAGTGCACCTGTGAGCATGGGTGTGCCTCAGGGTTCAATAATTGGTCCATTTTTGTTTTTGATTTATATTAATGACCTCCCCTGTCTTGCAGAAAAGTTGTGTGAAGTAGTATTGTTTGCTGATGATACATCTTTACTTTTTAAGGTTGACAGAAAATGCACAAACTATGACGATGTAAGCAATACTATGTCTCAAGTACTTAGTTGGTTTACGACTAATAATCTGGCCTTAAACACACAAAAGACTAAGTGCGTTAATTTTTCACTATTGAATAAACCTAATACTCACATACCTTTGAGTCTTAATGGTCAAGTTCTAGAATGGGTACCCAACACCAAATTTTTAGGCATAACTGTAGACTGGAACTTAAAATGGGATAAACATATTGAGGCCACTGCCAAGAAACTTAGTTCGGCAGCATATGCTGTGAGGAGGGTCAGACGGTGTACTAACGTTGAAACTGCTAGGCTAGTATACTTTAGTTATTTTCACAGCATAATGTCATATGGCTTGCTCTTATGGGGTAAAGCGGCTAACATACATGCTATCTCTGTGCTACAAAAGAGAGCAATTCGGTCGATCTACGGACTAAAATCACGCGATTCCTTAAGAGAGTTATTTAAATCTATAAATATTCTTACTGTGACATCTCAATTTATTTACGAAAATCTTCTATTTGTTAAATCTAGGTTAAATAATTTCAAGAAAAATAGTGATGTTCACAGTTATAATACTCGCAACAAAAATCAGCTTCATACGCCTAAATTTCGACTTGCTAAAACTAGAAAGTCACTCTTAGGTCTAGGTATAACATTATTTAATAAACTTCCCGAAGCGATCGTTAACCTACCAATGGCAAAATTTAAAACACATGTTAAAAAAGTTTTATTGAACAATGCATACTATACTATCAATGATTATTTAAGAGATAAAAACGCGTGGATACTTCCTAAACATTTTCCATTACACTCCACACATGAAACATAAATAGCTGCATTTTCTGTTACCATAATAAGCTTACTGTAAAAACATGTAAATGCTCTGCGATCAATAAGTGACCAACATATAATTAATATTTTCTCTTGACAAGGTCTGCGAGTTCGGGTTTTTCATGCTCACTAAAATGTCCAATCCGGTGGTGGCGTCGCTGGTCGGGTCGTTGGATTCCCTCTAATATGGTTGAGTTTAACGATGGCTGATCCGTGCGTCAACTCGTGAACGGGTGCTGCCGGGAGGGACTGGTCAGCTCGGCTTCGCTTTTTTTGACTACTTAATATTTTTTATTACGCAATTTATGTTAGTTTACTTGTTCGCAAGCATAACATGTTATAATGTGTCAACATTGTATTATATTATAAGTATTTATTAATTAAAAGACAATTATAATAATATGACAAAGCCCTTCTGGCGAGTAGGCGACCAATACTGTGAAAATGAGTTTCTTTCGGCGTTTCTTCTCAGCAGTGGTCGTTACGAAGCGCTGGTATCGGTAGCTTTTCTTTAAAAAATAAATTAAATTTTAATATACTTTACACGTAACATAAATTATACTTATTGACGTGTAAAAGTGCCTGTAAAGGTCTAATTACTGAATAAACATTTGAATCTTTGAATCTTTGAATCTGTGGCGTAGTGGTCACCATGCTAGTCCGCCACCCAGAGGTCCTGGGTTCGATCCCCAGTCAGGGCAAGTTGGAAAATGGCCTTTTTCAAATTGTCCTGGGTCTTGGATGTTTATCTATATATGTATTTATTATAAAATAAAGTATCGTTGAGTAAGAATCCCATAACACAAGTTTCGAACTTACTTTGGGGCTAGTCAATCAGTGTTATATGTCCCTAAAAAAAAAAACTTCATGGTTCGTTTGTGACGAAGAACTGCAGTCGACAGCTGACCTGTTTTTCTTCGATAAGCTATTTTATTATACGAGACGTAGACCTAGGGAATATTTGCATTTCCCTAGCCGTGATTTTCTGCTTATGGATTGGATTTCTTCGGATTCTCTCTCTGGTGGTTTTGATAGCTGCTGGTGTCCTGTTTATTGGAGGTCGACCGACTCTTTGCCTTTCATCGACAAAAAAGATCTCATTGTAACTCTTGATGATCTGGTATACAAATTTCTGCGTTAATTTTAGTAGTTTTTGACAAATTGAAAATCTGGACTGGTGTTTTGTTACACACGCGATCACTGCTATTCGATTCACTGTAATACCCCACTCCATCTGAATACTGCTCTGTGTAATGTTGAAATGATTAGTATAAAACCTACTTAATATGATGATGTCTAATTATAGGTCTACCTTCATATTATTTCTTTTAAAATACCCTCAGATAAGTTGGGACAGAGTTTATGGCAATAGATATAAGGCGATGGGTAGGCATGGCCTGGGGAACGACGGCTCTGACGGTGTATCGTAGTAGGGTGTATTTATGCGGCGAATTGGGAGAACTCTAAGATTGAGATATAGGATACTGCTGGCGCCATCTCGTATGCTTCTTGTTCCCAATTTCTCATACTAACTGTATGAGAAATTGAGACTCCATTTTGAAGCTTGCCATACCAAAATTAGAAAAGTAATTGGGCTGAAGAATATTTTTGATCAACAAACAAACAAAAAACAAAACAAACGAAAACAAACATAAAATAATATTTGTCGGCGTCATCGCATTTAAGCCAAAAGAAAGATGATTCACTGTACAAATCTTGTAAACAACAGGTGTCAGGTGCTCGACTTGTAAACAGCACGTGCACTGTTGCCGAGCTATCGCCCCACTCCCCCACTCCCCCACTCCGCACTCGTTTTGCAACGGGTATATAAAGGAGCGCACGGTTATTGGAATAGGAGTCTTGTGCGGACCGCCGTACTGTGAACATCTCGGTTGTGTAGTTTGCTGTGGGCTTGGCCGTGATTCCTTTAATCGTGATTATTGTAATAGATGTGGATTGGTAAAGCGATTTATTACAATAACAGTTTATTTTCAGTTGGACGATAAAGCCCAGGTGGACACAGAATATGTGTGGGCCAGAGAATTCAACTAACGTGGTTGGAAT